>JAHLJT010002630.1:3457235-3592235 GCA_031308135.1 Acheta domesticus
ACGGATAGATTTTTATATTGATTTTGGCTGCCCACCTGTCGATATGGTGTAGATATAACTGAAGTGTGAAATATTGTGTTAATGAAGGAACCTAATGAATATTTAGCCGAGAACAACGCATTAGCGTAACGAAAGAGAGAGAGAGAAGACAATAGTAGCAAGTTAATCGTAATCTTTTCCAGAATGTTTTCGCGCCTGGTTGCTTCTGGTGGAGAACGTTCTCGCCTGGGTAGTACGTCTACCGCAGGCGCTGCTATCGTACATCCGTGATTGGCTGCACTTCCGGGAACTGGCCAATCGCTTTCCTGGACCTCCCAGGCGACCACTCATCGGCAACTTGTTCGAACTGCGGAGTCCTCCCGGACTGTGAGTGCCTTCTCTTTCCCACATGTTCACAAGTAATTGCTGCAAACTTACAAGGCGTGTCGCAAGGAGCAGAAGATTATCATTTTTTTTTGTAAATTAATATTTAAAAGAAATTTCATACAATGGAGTTACAGAAGAGTAAGTCGCCGTTTTGGTAAACAGATCCTCATGCAGTCGAGAAATGCAATGCAATATGCAAATGCATGCAATATGCAATGCATGCAATATGCAATGCATGCAATATGCAATGCATGCAAAATGCAAATGCATAAAAAATGCTCAAAGCATCGAGAAATAAATGTTTATGTCCAAACCAGTGATTTTCAACAGCGCGTACTCTTACGCCTGTATTTTCAGGCAAAAATACGCAAATGTTACTTAATTTCTAAAAATTGTTCATGACCTTATTTTAAAAATAGATTTGTAAGGAACAGATTTAATTAAGGGGAAAATCTGTATATTTATTGTTTTATTTAGAGGAAACTCCTAAAATATTTTGAACTCTTGCAATTTTCCAAAAATCAGGGTTTTCAACTAATATGAGACCTGCGCCATCCTTTAAAACGTTCTTCACAATAACCTATAACAAATTTTAAAAAAACGATGGAGCTATTTTTTTGAAAATTTCGTATGTTCCAGGGGCATCATGTAAGTACCCCCCCAAAATTAATATATCGGTATCAAATTCATGGGGACCGTGACATCAGCCAGATCGATTTGGGAATATAAATTATTCGATTTTTGGTATCAACCACTCACCAAATGTGGATTCTGACTAAACTACGAGTTAGAGGATCTTTTTACTAAATTTAGCAACTTGAGATATCCACTTTTTCGGTTACCAGGACCCTGTAATATGAGTTTTTCTGGCGGAAATTCCCCGTTCTTTCGTGCTTCATTACGTAACTTTCTCTATTGCGTATCACAACTATCCGTTTGCTGAATATTTGAGTTTTGGCACTGAAATTATCCCAATTGAAAATTATTGATGCACACATTCATTTTGTGTAATCATGAAGTCATTTGCATGAATCGCACGCACACAGTTTTCTTTTGTGGTGTCTTTTGAAATTCAAATTCATTAACTTGCTACCACCGTACTCTCTGGTTTTGCAGCCAGCTCACTGCAACTTCGGGACTTCACTGAAAAGTATGGTTAAGCACATAGTGTATTACCAGTACTAAACTCTAATAACATCGGTCTACAAAAATAAAATTTTGGCCGAGATTGAATTTTGGCCGAAAAAAAAATGGCCGAGATCGCCAAGCCAGTAGTGCCATAGTGGTCTTGTACCGTGGGGTCGCGGGTTCGAGTCCCGCCTCGGGCATGGTTGTATGTGTTCGTCCTTTCACACCCTATCATCACCATATCGTGTAATCATCATGTCATAACGATACTCCAATAGTGGTCGCTAATGACCGAGTTGTTGGTGTGACCTTAAAAAAGAAACAAACTTTTTATCTTTCACAAAAATGAAAATCACAAATTCTAATAGTATTTTTCATCCTCAATTAAAATATATTTTTAGTTTGACACCATCAGGCATGAGTTTTGTGTGACTTTCATTTGAATTTTTTATAATTTTTTAATAAATCAGTAACTAGCTACACAACTCTAAATAGTATGCTACTCGTCCTGACTTACATTCTGACTACTAATTGTGTTCCGAGAAAGTCTTAATGATAATTTTCGGGCATATTTTGTATCTGGAAAAATTTTCTGGTGGAAGCCAAAGTCAGAGTCCAAGAGGTGAATTTTCAAAGACCGTTACACCCCCCCCCCCCCCCTTTATAAGAAGCAGATCAACTACTATGTCCGAAAGTTTTGTTTTATGCTTCCACAAAAATTACAATATAAATTTTGAACGAACTGCCAGAGGCTTCATGAAAGTATCCCCAAAATTAAAAGATCGGTTTCAAATTTAAGGGACTATGACACCGTGAAAATTTGCATCAGTTCAATTTTTTCGGCGTCTTCCTACAACGAAAATATTAAATATAGAGATTTTCCGTCAATTGAATCTGTTCCTTAAAGATACATTTTGAAGGAAGGTCAAGTATAATTTTTCGAAAATATATATACTTATTTTAGTACTTAGTTAATATACGGGCGAGAAAGTACGTGCTCGTTTAGCCCCACTAGTTAATTTCAGTGAGTACTTCTAGTCTAGAGATTAGCGTTCTCTGGCGTTCAAAGCAAGAATTCGCAGTTTCAACTCCAGCTGAGGGCCGTGGATTTTCTAAGTGCAGAGCATTTTCATAATATTCTTGTGAGACGCTTCTCTTGTTCTAATCTCATGTTCCCTAATTTTCAATCTGAAATAATTGCTTTCTTGAAACAGTTTTTGAAATTGTATTGTGGTGTTTTTTACATCATTTCAAGTTTTTCATCCAAATCAAACTGTGTTTTATTTCAGCATTGAATGTTTTAAGATGGCTGTTGGACGATGTGATGTACCGTTATCCTGCCGGACAAATAATGCTTGGACCTCAGCGATTCTTTATGCTAAGCGATGTAAACGATCTTAAGGTAATGATAGAGACAGGAAAAATATGTAGTATTAAATGTGAAAATATGTACATAAACATGTAATGGAAAGAGTAAGAATATGTAAGAAATATGTAAAATCCAATATAATTGTAGTATTAAAATTTTCTAATTAAAAACCATTTACACAGCAAGAAATTACATTTAAAAAAACTGCTCACTTTACATCATACAACTTTCTCGTCAGTATAAAAGATTAATCTATTGTAATCCAGGACCATAGTTTAGCAGCCGGACTAATCGCAATAGAAGCCTTCGCACAAACTGGCGAGATCTAGGACCAGCAAACATACACTGTAGCATCTTCATCGAAGTGTTACATGTCGGCTATCGCAAATTTTTCTCGGAAATTAAGGTTACAGATCACAAACGCGATGTCAATGTTATTTTGGACGCCAACACTTCCCCAATAATAAAGGGAAAATGCTGATTTAAAAATCAACATCTTTTGATAAAAAAATATGGAATTAAATGGAAGTAAATCGATAAAATAAGAAAATATATGGTGAAAACAGCAAAATATGTAAAATATGTATACAGTGCTAAATGTGTAAAAAATATGTAACAAAAAAATTCGATATTGTGTGAGGAGGACTATAATTTGCGAAGATTACAATTTTGAGAACGGTAAGTAGAAAGACAAAAAAATATGTAATTACATACAAATCCGGTCTCTAGTAATGAACTCAACTACGCTGGCTCGGTCAAAGAGTATATCTCAGAGACGGCACTCAATGTTAACGGAGAACCCTTATTTGCCCGACTTCCGGTGCCGCCATATGCACATGTCTGGACTTCTATTAGGCAAACGATCAGCCAATAGCGTAGAAGTTAACAAAAAAAAACAGTTACGCGGGAGTTTTAAAATTTCACTCCCCATTCCTTTAACCATAACTTATCAAAAGCAACAAACATAGTTGTAAGGATTTTATGGAAGGAAAATTACAAATTATAGTAGTATAATCTAGTATTTATTGAGCATATTGACATTACACAATTTATAATTTCAATAGTAGTACAAAAGGTAATAAACACAATACACCAGCCCGAACATGCAATTTTGCAAATATGCTTGCTTGGAGACATGCCAAATTAATGTGAATACTACTTTATTACAGAGCACTGTACATGAACAATATGAACAGTGCTTAAAAGAAACAATGAAAACATTATCACATCTTTGCCCTGAAACAGGCAGTAAAAAACATTTGTTTTCATAATTACCAAATAAAGTGTCATAGTAAATAAGAATTCCAATTTGTGAAAATGACCATATTTTACAGAATTAATTTAATCCTGAAATCAAGTTCAATTTAGTTAGAATTTTCCGAAAACACGTGGGAAAAATAGTTTATACAATAGACCTGAATTGAATGACAAGTACACACTGCAATTAATACTTCTTTATTTATGTAAACCATTACGAACTGTTAGCTTAGAAGAGGTATCTGCAAAAACTCTATTGAGAATTAAGAGTCATTCACAGCACATAACAATAATTCTTTAAAATTTTCTCTCTTGTGCTCTGACTTCTCAAAGAAACTTTTAAAACAAAATGATCACTTCACGTTAATTTACATTATTGGGGTATACTTTTAACATTAAAAATAATAGATCAACATTATTTTCACTCTTATGAATCATTTCCATTTTTAACTGCAAAAATTCAGATTATCAGCAATAACTTTTCACATTTTTTTCATACCAGTCTGCCTGCATTACCAATGTAATGAATATCCCCTAATAGTAAAGTAAGGGCAAAAACAAGGCTAGCAAATGCATCTGCCACTTGGTGTAGCAGCATGCTGAAGGACAGTTGTACCTGTAACAATCAAGAATAAATTGTTACCAATACACTATGGTTTCAATAGCATGCTTCTATTTGCATTTCACACCCATACAAAAAACTTACCTTTTTCAGTATGATCAACTGCCTGTGCAAAAGGATCTGAAAATTTAAAAAAATGTTAGTAGAAACTCTCCCTTCAAACTAACTACTATTGTGTAGTCAAAATTAATATCCAAAAATACAAAATCGTATGCTTATTTGCTACCTCAAACAAATCTGCCCTGTTTGAAGCTCTATTGCCAACAGGGAGAGATGAACTACACTGCGAATTTAACTGTTCCCCTGACAGGAATCAGCAGTTTCGCTGCAATCCAATCGGGAGCATGTAGTCTTCAAAGTGATGCCACTATGGTGACGTTAAAGCTCCCAATTGGATGAAACTGTCAAAAGCTGATTCCCGTCAGGAGCTCAGTTAAGAAAACCGCAGTATACAAATGTAAAAAAAATAAAAAGTTAAACTGTGCTATATAGATTAATTCTATTACAGATACAGATTAATTATATTTAAAAAGGTCTTACCAGTTACAGACATTGCAGTTGGTGTCACCTCAACTGGTTCAAAGGATCTGAAATTGAACATAATTATAAACAAGAAATTCCACAATTTAGAATTTAATTATTTAAATGCGCCTACAAGGAAAACGCTTACCACAAATACTGTCACCAAATGTATAGGGCATAATTACTCCAGACAGACAAAGAGTACAGTGTGACACTTCTACAGCAGGCTCTGCAAAGAAAGAACTTCTGGTGAGATAAACTTCATTCAAATTATTTAATATTTGATTGCAATTAATATTGCCACTAACTGTTCTCTGAACAAATAAATCTTATTACTACCGAAAATAACTCTTACCTAGCAACATCTGAAATTTGTGGTGTAAATTTTAATCCTGGTATCTGAAATTCAAAACAAAAATTAGTAATTCACTTTACGACGCAGTATTGAAACATCTGAATGCACATCGAAGAAAATGGAGAACTTACTTCATTCTACTGTACAGGTTTCTCGCAAAGGGGATTTCGTGATTCCGAAAATTTTATTGGATCAGCATTATCAATGGTCTCTGATTCGCAGTTACATGCTGTTCCAGAAAATGCTCTTTGCATATTGACTTACTAATGCTTCTACGAGCATTTGGCTAGAGCTGGTTCTGAATACATTCTAGCCATTCTCTTCATCTAAAACGAATATATTAATTTTACAGATTTATTTTAAAAAATGCTAGTAAAAAAATATCAGCATTAATCAACAAACTTCATGCATAAAAACGTGATACGACTCACCTTTTTCTCGCTCCAAAGAAAACCAAAATGGCGCGCTTCGATGGCTAATTTCCGTTTCAAATTTGTGCAATTTGGCACCCAGCATCTTCTCGTAGCGACAATACACCCTTCAGACAATTCTATTCAACAGCATATCATTAAATTTCCTCCCTAAACGTAAAGTAACTGGTCGCTAGAAACCGTTAATGCCCTTTTGCACATAGCACACACACCCAACGCTCATCGAGGCAGAAAGCCAACGGAAATGCAGAACCCGCCTTGACCCGAGCCAGCGATCTGTGCAACTGAGTAGTTCACAGCTTCATCGCCAGAGCGAGTTAGTGGCGAACAGACATGGGCATATGGCGTCGCCGCGTCACAATTCAAAATTTAAATAAGGACCGGAAGTGGCCTATGTGGTGTCAACCCACTGGGCTCGGTGCCTGAGGTCGTTGAAGCACAAATGCAGTGGCGACCTCGGTTCGGAGGGTTTGGGGTTTGGTTTCCAGTGTATTGTGCCGTCCTGCCCATCATGCTACACCCTTCCCATGGCATCCCTTCATTCCTGCAGTTCCTGCTGGCCGCCACGTCAAATTCGAAAGAGACCTGGCGAATACCGGAGTAGTACCCTAACAAACGGGCCACGGACCGCGCGTGATCTTTCCTTCCACCACCTTGTTCTCTCATTAGCCCTTAGTTAAACAGACTTGCACTCACATTCAGTATCTACCACATTTGTCGAGAGACCAGGCGGAAGCTTAGAGCTTGATTAGAGTGGGGCGGTGAGCCGTTGCTGGGAGATAACTGGTTGGGAAAAATCTCCGCAAGCTGCCGTAGGTCGGCGCCGGATTTCGTCAGTCAGCGGGCGAAGATCATTGTCACCTCCCGCGGAACAAACACGCACACTAACGGGACTACTGCTGACAGTGGCTCGCCCTGTGGCACCGTAGCATGCCACGAGCTTCTCTACGCAAGTAGGTGTGGGAAAGGAAACTATTACAAAAAGTAACCCCACCGTTTTATAATAGTGATGGCGTTGTCTCTTGTGGCGGGGTGATGAACTACTTGGAGGGGCGAAAGCGTGGTAACACTCGTGCAGAGGACTCCCGCTCGTGGTATCGACCTTGACAACATTGGCGGTGAGCTTTCTAGGCGCGGTCATGGCTCCTCCACCAGCTAGCTACCGGCTGGCCCATGTATGGGCTCCTGATAGTAGTGATACTCTCACGCTTCTCCCTTATGCGCAGTCGCGCATAGGCAGACGCGCAGACGAATGCTCGAAAACGAGCTTTTGAAAATCTCAGGGGAGCAGGATCTTACAAGTGACAAGGGCTGACCAAACACACAAATAATAAATCAAAACACATGAATTTAATAAAATCCAAAAATCAAAAGGAAAAATTATTACAAATTATAATGTTGTTGAAACACTCAAAATACTTAGAACTATTAGGAAAGAATTAGAACTATTCCTACGTATTCTAGCTAACACAGCATCTACTGTGAAAACTCCAAAGTAACTGTAGATGTCGAGAGAGTAGCTGGATGATAATAACCAAGTGCGAAGTGGCAAGAGACAAGAGAGCTTTTCTTTGGCTCTCGGCGGTATTTCTCAGCTCCTCTCCTAAAATATGTGGGAGAGTTCCTTCGCCTCCCTCCCCTAGCGGATAGCTGCGCGCTTCGCAACCCCTTCGCGCGGTCGGCCGGAAGTTTCACGGGTTGCCGCCAGGTCGCGCTCCCGCGACTATCGCCGTGCTTGCTTACGGAACATACTGTTCCCTGGCGTCGCGTACGTTGCGTGGGCGTGCGTGGGACTTTTAATTTCTATCAAATGTCAGAATACATCATCGATAACAAAACATCCAGGTCACCTATTATCGATGTTCAAATCAAAATATTCACAATGAGTCACCCGGAGTCACCATTTGTAATTGAGTTGTAACTCAAGTCATAGTCCTAAAATAATAACAAAGGACAAAACGAACCCTGGTAGCCCGGTGATACCATAGGGTAAAGCGGAGTTAAGCTCGCCGAAAAACGGCACAGGAAGAAAGGAGGGGGCCCTAAGCCAAGGAGCATGTTTTGACCGGCTCTCGTAAAGCGAAATTTGAAGAAAGGGGAAATACTAACACGCAACATTCGCCGCGCTGGATACTCGGATTGACATGAAATTTTACGAGCTTGTTCAGCGTCTTTCAAAACCTTTACAAACAAATTTCTAAGTGCTATGAAGCACTGCAAGTAGTGTTTTTGAGGCAATTAGTATTGAGGTCTTCATAAACTTACCGCCTGTGGAAGGGCGGAAATCGCAGCTCGCCGCCGACAGTGGCGGCGCGTTGTGTGAGTAACAGCCGCGGAGCCAGCGGCCAGCAGAGATTTCCGTCCTTCCACAGTGGTAAGGTCATGAAAGGTCTCAATACTAATCTCGCAAAAACATTACTTGCATTGCTTCATAGCACTTAAAAATTTGTATGTAAAAGTTTGTAAAGATACTGAACAAGCTGGTTAAAGTTCATGTCAATCCGATTATTCAGCACGGTGAGTGTTGCGTGTAAGGGGGCGTGAGTATCATCACGTGCGAGAGGTATTCCGCTTGATGAAGGTAGTGCCAACGCTGTTCGTTTGATTCAAGCGCATACACTGACAGTGGTACTATCAGTTATTATTTATTGAAACATATCTACATGGAAGATGGTACGGAAGTGGGGGGAAAAGGTTCTCTGGGAAAATCGATAATTATGTTTTTTAAATGGTAATTATTATTTAGAATATTAATGATTCAATAACAATGTGATGAATTATATAATATATCATACATTATTACATAATTGAAAGCAATATCAGACTCTTTATCAAAAGCATCTACTGTAATTCTACTTCCATTCTTCTATTAGATAACATTTTTGGAAAAGACACTGAACATTTTTGGACAATAATATTAATACAATAGTATATAAAACAGCGAGTTATTTCGATCTGGAACAATTATTAATGTTAACAAATAGTTGCCAGTTGAGGTCAAGGGAGAGAATTTTGACCCTAGCCGTGATTATTTTTGATGTGTTTCTTGAGAATGTAAATCTTCGAGATTTTCAAAATATTTTCCATAATCTTTAATCTGCAAATTTCTTTACTTATCCAATGACAGCGAGCTATGTCAATTCTCAGAATTTATTTTAATCCCGCAGATTTCTCTGGGTCGTAGAGCTACATAATTCACCTTTAGATTGGACTTTTTAACATAATGCAGTTCTGTTTAATACGCTTAACACATTGCCATTGTTCCAGTATCTACAAAAGGAAACCTTTCTTCCCTAAAAGAAAGAAAATTAACGGGTGTAGATGTTTTCCCACTATGTTCCCTGAAACACCGACAAAGGCCCACTGACAAGGTTTTCGACAGCCGTCCACCTTCTGCCTCTCCTTCCCGCCCCCTTTTGCTCGGGCTCCTTCTCCGAGCGTCTTATCTCGAAGGGCAAAGTAGCTCTGACGTCATTCCTTGTCCAGTTCGCAATCGCTGATCTACAGGCTCTGATGGCAGCGCATGGCGGCTTCACACCCTACTAAATTCTCAAGGTCAAAATGCAAGTACAGTTCTATAATTATAATCCATTGTATATTGTGATATTTTTAATAAGTTGTATAAATTTCATTGTAATTGTATGTCTCTTTCTTGGTGTTGCAATTTCCACGAACGTCAGTGTACTTTTAAATCTCTCGTCAATATTTCGGGACGCAATGCCGCGAGCTCTAGTAAGCTTGTTACCTTGCCAGCGACCTTGACTTCTATATCCTACTTTCTCCTTTTGCGTCACTATTACAAGCGGCCCTCTCCCCACGACACGCAGTTTCGAGGTCGAACGGTTTACAAAACAATACCCAATTAACACACAGTTCACAGCAAAAATGTTCACACCATATTGTTCGCTGCATAAAGTCCAATAAACCTAATGCCCACATGCAAACATTTCCAGAGCAAAAATATCCATACCATACTATCCACGGCGTTATGTCCATAAACGGAATATACAGAGCCTATAGTAAAACCGACTGAATACTACATAGCGAAATGATAAACTAGCAGGAATATACAAAGCGAACAAGGTCAAGTTCTGTTCGATCGACTTTGATTCCCTTCATTATTAAAAACATTATATTCCATTATTAAATTTCATGTTAATAATATTAGAGTAATGGTGCAGAAATTAAAATCAATTTTTGAGATAATTTGAAATGATAACATATTTTTTCGCATATCAAGAAGAAAATTCTTGTGAGTAATGGATACATATTTCACAGTAAAAATGGAAATTAAATGAATTGTAGGTGTTCCGAAGGGGGTTTTGTCAATTAAACGTTATTATCCGTTCCATTCCTTTGTGCGTTAATTGCAGTGGACCTTGTATGCTACTGGGCATTTCAGAAATGGTCATATGAGAAACTTGAACGAAACAATGTTGGGCCTGTAATGAAAGGGACTTTTACACAAATGGACATTTCCACGAGTCGCCATTTTTGCAATGGACGTTCATCTGTTAACAAATTGACTGATAATCCCCCTCTCAGCTCACATGCCGAGCCGGGAGCCAACGCGAGCGCTCTCTCTCTCTCTCTCTCTCTCTCTCTCTCTCTCTTTTTTGAGCGTTGTTGAGCAAGCCTGCTCTAACATCTCGGAAGACATACAGAGGTAACCGATATTTACATTTAAAATTCTTAATAAAAATGCGATTTTACAATGCGAATATTTCTTTACAGAGTCTCCTAATGAATTCGAAGAATCAATCAAAACCGAAACTGGTGGTCGACTTTGCCTCATATTGCATCGGAAAAGGATTGCTTACAATAAATGGTAAGATACAATGCCAGGCAATTACCTACTAGTTTTAGACAACGTTTAATTAAGAATCAATTTAAAACGTACAAGAAAAGTTAATTTAAAAACTTTTTAAAGATATAGCTTTTAACAACTGATTCCTAAATATAATAGTGTTCCTAAATCGGTAAGTGTTCCTAAATGTTTAGAAGTTGCTGGTAATGTGCATATTAAAGGTGCGAGAGATCATTCAAAAAATAACAGAGTAATACTTTCAAAATCAAAAAATACTCCAAAATGAACTTTGAATCATGTTAAAGAGTACAAGTAGCACTATCCGTTCGAAAAGTTTGAAGAAAAAACTACGAGCAATTTATAAAAAAATGGCGTTTGAGCGTTTCTGAAAATACGGAATTTTGAGTTAGTCTTCACAGAAAACTGTTGAGTTCTCGAGAAACTCTACTTGACATTGTTTGAAGGACATGTACTCATAAATATAATAACGTGAACAAATCGTCACTAACGTAAATAGCAGTCACCGACGTGAGACAAGTTAAAAAATTACATTTTTGTAATTTTTGAAAAAAACAAAAGAAAAGAGAAATACGGCGTTTATTTCTCCTCAAAGAGTGCATTTATCACTATCCCTACCAAAAGTTTAAAGAAAAAATTTGTAGCCGTTTTTGAGAAAATCTGGTTTTAGTATTTTTTTAAAATTGCACATATTGCACGCAATATTGCGAAAGAACTACTCAAATTCTCAAAGAAATGGACATAACTAACTCTGGAGAACGAATTTTACTTGAATGAAAAATCTCCCATTGTGTAGTTGGAGGAACCGAACCGAACTTTTGCAATTTTCGAAAATTTCGTGTTAACGGGGAAAATCGGACCTATGCCACCTTAAGTGTAAATCACTATATTCTTACAAGAAATTTAAAGAAAAAAATCGGAGCCGTTTTTGACAAAATTTTGAAAATGTCCCGGGGAGTTTATTTAAAATACCCCTAAATTTTGAAGTATGTTTTTCAAAATCGGGGCGTCTCGTGTGGAATGAGATCGCAGCGGCAGGGGCAGTCGCGCTCTTCCTGTCACGTGGAATACAACGCGCCATGTCCCGCGGAATATCAAGTAACGTCAAGCTTGAAACTGAAGCAAGCAATCGCGCGTCGCTAGCGCTAGTTGTAGTCCACGCAGGACACTGCCATTGTTTGCGCATTGTCCGCTACCTCCGCCTCAGGGAATACTTCTTAGATTATGACGATGGCCGACGATCTTTTTTGAAACTACCTGATGTCAGAATTTGTGGCACTAAGGTGACATATTATTTTAAGGAGGGAATTAATATCCAGCATGTTGTATTTCCTACGTTCACTATAGCCGAGGTTCAGGTTCGCTTTAACCGAATCTTCTTATGCTTATTTGAAATGAAAGAGAAACGGGACCAGTGGCTTAAGTTCACTGTAACCGAGGGTTCACTATATCCAAGTTCACTGAACCCGAAGTCGACTATAATTACAAATTAATTTTGTCGTTCATTTTGATTGTTTTATTTTCCGTCTCTGACTTCTATGCTATAATGTCTGAATCTAAAATGTGTTTAAGGAAGCGAATGGGACATACATCACAAAATTATACAGCCATCCTTTCATCAGACTCTCCTCAAAAAGTATATTACAGTGTTCGACCAAACGAGCGATGTTTTTATTGAGAATCTAACTGAACATGCAAATGGCTCTGCTTTTGATGTAAAGCCTCTGACAGAAACTCTTGAGTTGGATATAATAGTAGGTAAGTGTACATTTTGTGAAGTATTTTTTCACCAAAGCACTGAGTAATACGAAGATTATAAATAATTTTTTGTCTCAATAGAAACTCTTTTCGCTGTCCCTTCACACCAGCAAACAAACAAAGATGAAGTGCTTTTCGAGCACATTGTAAGGTAAGTTCTACTTGTATTTTATTTTCTATATACAGAATGAGCCGTGTAACTTTATCACGTCTTGTAATTTTTGAAGGGTTGTAGTTATTGCAATACAGTTTTCATGTTTGTGTGGGTGTGTTATGTGTACCAACATCTACTTTTAAATAATATAAATTTAGGAGGTAAACTCCGACACCGCATGACCGATCTCCATGAAAGTTGGCACTTCTAAATGTTTTTTCACCGACAATGTTTGTATGCGGTTAATTCTGTAGTAACTCCACTACATGGCGCTGTAGAACAAAACTAAATATTGACGTCAAACGCAATCTACAACACACACGACAGCGTTTTGAATCTATGTCGTTCAATAACTCCTGAACGAGGCCTTCTAGAGCCTTAAATTTTGACGTCGAAGACCTCAAAGAAACGTTTCTCACACCTAATCTACAGAATGAGCTTTTCTCGAATATTCTATTACATTTTAGCTGGTCCAGCGCTTCCTGATATTACCTTACCTGCTTAGAAACGTGCAGAATCTGCAAGTAAATGTAAATGCGAGGGACAGAGAGCGGCAGAGAGACACACTCGGACAGGGTGAGGGAGGGAGGGAGAGACAATGAGAAACGGTGATGGGAGGGGAAAGAGGGAAATGAAAGGCAGAACAGCGTCTGCCGGGTTTTCCTAGTAAGGGCTATTTCACGTACGGTGGTTTACGCCTGTTTTCCGCACACCGCTGAATGACCGGACCCCATTCGTGGTGCATCTGCTCCCTTATAACAGGGCAGATTATCATTCACACCATCCACGCTGAGTTTATTGTTCCTTCGCGGATCTCTCGAGTGATTTTGGAAAGGTGCCTGGCAATCGAGGTTGAACGGATCGATGTGCGGATGTAATCACGAGCAGCGTCTTGCGAGGCGTGGTTTTTCCAGGGAGGCCAGGGGCGACGCTAGTGATAGCGAGCTGGGGTTCTCTTGGCTGAGATTGAGGCGGCTCGCCTAAGGAGTAGGAGTGGTGCGGAGTGCAGCGTTCCTTACGAGTGTAAATTCTGTATAACAAATGATTGTTAATAAATGTGTATAGAAAACTCCGGGTCTGAGTTTTTCCTCATCTCACGACGACACCACAAGGCAGTGCTGGTCTCGTGCCCTCTCGTTTACGTGACTTTGACTCGTTCGTGCGCTGACTACTTCCAAGGGAGTCTTATTACATGCGTAGTTTCATTTCTCAGTTGATCAGAAACGCGATGGGTTTCAATATTTATATAATTGTATGCTGGTATGTACCGGATCACCAGAGTCCAACACCGTTTGACCGATCTCTGAAAGTTAGCACATCTACGTGATTTTTTCATGGAGAAAGTTTTTATGCTGTTAATTTTATTGAAACTCCACTAGATTGCGCTTCAGTTACATGCGATTGCGAATGCACCTGGGTTTCATTGTTGCTGGACGTTGCCATGTGACGCACGGCGAGGCCGAGGAGAACAGAAAGAGCGTGCGGCGCAGGATGGACAGAGGAGGAGAGGAGAGAGAGAGAGAGGGGGAACGAGAGAGAGGGAAGAAGACAGAGAGGGAAATAATGAGGGGGAAAAGAAACAAGGGGGGAAACGAGGAAAAAGATGGAAAAGAGACAGAGAGGGAGAAAAGAGAGAGGAACGAGAGAAAGGGAAGAAGACAGAGAGGGACGAAGACAGAGAGGGAAAAAGAGAGACAGACGGAAAAGAGACGGAAAACAGGGGGAAAAGAGAGAGAGAAAAGAGAGAGGAAAAGGCCTCGTAGTGACAAATTAATGTAATTTCCACATCAAGAATAATTTATTATAATTGAATTTAAATTCTTTACTAGCCCTTTTAAAATTTTACTTAATAAGAAACAATCCCTTTTTTAAATGCATTTATTTAACTCTGATTGCTAAATTGACTTTTATTCTTCATTTTGTTTTTTCCTGCAACGTTCATTTGTAAGTAAAGAGCTCTAATCTCGCCTCTTTTGACAAACGACAAGTAATTCGCTCCCACTCGGCATGTAGAAGTTAGCTGACGCGAAAGTGTAGACCGTACTCTCTCGGCTGGGGACCTTTGTTGAAGAAGCATGCTGTTCTTGCATTTATATAATTCAAATTGTACATTAGTTACAATGTGACTAATTCTATTTTACAGCAATCAAGTCGATTGTTGTTTTAAGGCCCATTCACAATGCAGACGTAAACATAAGCGTAACGCACAGACATAAACTTAAACATAACTGAGACTGTAGCGTTCACAATGTACAACATAAGCGTAAGCAAAGATTTTCTATTTTATGTGGGCCATTCTAGTTACTATTGGTTGGATGTGAGAATCTATATTATTTATATATATATATATATATATATATATATATATATATATTGAGACGAAATGGACGAAGTCCAGTCGTCCCGTGATAAATCCATGCTGTATCCGCACGCCATAAGAGCCCATGCAATTTGAAAACCGCGCGCCGTCGACGTCAGAGAGTGACGCAGGCGACGGCTATTTTCAAGATAAGCGACCGGAACGACGGTTGCCAATAAGAGGAAGGCAGATAAACCCACACTAGCCATTGGCCGGTGCAGGTCACGCCAGGGGAGGATGGAAAAGGCATCCTGGCAATCTGCATAGGGAAAGAGTCTCGTAAAAATTTACGACGAAGCAAGACGTATGCCAGGAGTATCGTAAGAATTTCTGACGAAGCAAGACGTACGCTAGTACTTTCGTAACAATTTCCGACGGGGCTAGACGTATCCTCGTAAGAAGTTTCCAACGGAACAAGATGTCTGAAAGTGCGCGGGAGTAAAGCTACGCGGACCGGATTTCGAGAGAGTTATTCAATGAACTATTAATCGAAGTTAATTCGTGAGGAAGATTCCGGAGAGGACAGGAGTTTCGGACTGCGAGACTGGAGTTGTGCCTCACCGGGAAGTTACATAATTCCCGAGGCAGCAAAAGCGTGAAAGCAGACGCCCCACGCCACTGCCTTGTCACCCAGGCTGCCGAAAACTAGTCGCCCGACACCGGAAAGCCTTCGAAGAAACATGAATTACAAAGACTAACGGCGTCCAAATTCTTTGAATTTACAAGTAATTTGCACGTGGGGGAGAAGAAAGAAGACTGGAGGTGCATCCGAGAAGCTGGTCCGGAACGCGGAATCCTGCGAGGACGAGAGGCGCTACGGGACAACTCGCCGTTTGCATCGCAAGGTCGCCAGCAGCAACGCCGTTACCCTGCAAGCGCGCCGGGAGCCCATCCCTCCGCGCGGCTGCGAAACCGGCGAGGTCATCCACCCCGCCCGTCCCGACTGCTAGTAGGCGAGCTGACGCCCGCCGGAACGCGAGAGAGGGGAGGTTGGTAGAGGTATTTCGTCGCCCTATGAAGAACGAGCGTGAGTACCCGTAAAATCACATACATTGACGCAAAGGTAGAAACTGTTAATAATTCAGGAGAGACTAATACAGACAATTTTGGGTTTGAAATTAGTTTTTTAATTCAAAGTGTTATTGTAAATGTGATTCAATGTGGAAGGCGATGCTTACTGCCACCCAAATCAGAGTAACGATTAATTTTCTAAGGTAGTAGTCAGATAGCTCCAGCTGGAGGCAGGATTTGTAGAATTAATTTGCATGTAATGTGTATAGTCAGCACGCGGCGAAGCGGTGGTTTGCCCGCGGCGAATTGTAAATTGTGTATAGCTTATTTCAGTCAATGAAGGAAATTTCAAAGAACTTGTGAACTGTGTTATCCCCTTGTCACTAACCAATTAGGATTTCCTGGTGGGGGGAGAATCCTTGAAAACAATTGATAACCAACCGGCAGGGCCTGGCGACGGAGCGGCGACAGGAGCGCCGCACAGTCCCGGTGACACCCACGCCAGAAACACTTCTCGTGGGGTACAAACGCCCTGACCCGACGAAGGTTGATTAATGCCGGCACGTCGCAAAGACACGACGTGTTCCGTCGCAATATATATATATATATTGAAATTTTGTTTATATACATATAACATGTATAAATAAACATAATAACATATATAAACATATACGTATGTACTGTGGCACAACAGCTCTTTATGAGACAAGGCCTACCAGCGTCGTCTCGGCCTTGCGGCCATGAGTTGGGTTAGGTTAGGTGTTTTAATTTCAATAAAAATTCAAACTAAATGATACTACTATAAATATTACAACGAAACCAAACTACAGAAAGATCGTACGCTACAAAACAACGCAGAAAACCGTCGAAAATCAACCAAGCAATTTGGAAAACAAGTCTTTCGTTCGATCGATCGACTTCGATCCTATTTCGATACTCGATTTAGAGTTAAACGTACTGTGATAGGTTCATTTCTTATTTCTGACATAAGCATAAGCACAGAAGCTTGCAAGCTTTTAAGTTAACGTCTTATGCGTTATGCTTCTGCGAATGCATTGTGAATGAGTCCGCTTATAAACGTTGTCCTAACTTTTATGTTAACGCTATGCTTATGTATATGTCTGCATTGTGAATGGGCCTTTAGCAAATATGTGATTCAAAGTAGCGATTTACGTGTTAACGTATATAGCAATTTTAAGTTCTTGAAAGGGATGATTCAGCATTGCAACAAATTCGGTAAGGTCTTGTGACATTGTATTTTAATGAATAATTTTGCTTACGATATTTATCTGATATTCGTAAGCCCTGACACACATGGACTCTTACTCGAAAATTCAATATGTGGTTTTGTAATATTTGTAACAATCCCTCGCATAATGTGGCAATAGCTTGTATTTCGCAAGAATTTTAATATTACTAAACATTCATTCATACTTGAATGTTCATCAAGTAAACAATTCAGAGTTATACCTTCAAACAGTTTCCAATGTGGAAGTACTCTTCTTTGAGAATTATATGAAGTCTGGAACTTATTACTGATCTATCACACTGGAACAAATTAACAACCCCTGTAATTGTATGGGATTAGTCACTGAACTACTGTTAGGAAAATGAGTGTGCTAGCGGTATACAGTCCACTAATAACTTTAATTTTGAATTCTATAAGCTCACTAATAATTTGCAGATTTCTTGAATGTTACTTTTAAGACAATTATTGTATTTCATATTCGAGAAGAAATAACGTCCTTCCCAATATATCTCTCTTTGTTTTGCGCACCTAAGTTCGCACGCCTTGAAAGCGGGAACTTGTAGTGGAATAGTATATTCTTCAATTAGCGTAGAATGAGGGCTGTTAATATTCACGAGTTGACGTTTACGACACGAGCGACGTAGGAGCGAGTTTCGGAATTTCAACGAGTGAATAATAGCAATTCTACGTGAGTAGAAGACTATACGTTCTCTAGGACTTTGACATTGATATTTTAAAAATATTCAATGGGCGCCTTAACCTCAACATCAACTCTCATACTGTTTCGTGGCTCACCTGTCTTCCGAACGGACAGCCGCGGCCGAGCAGGCAGCTCCTCTGTAGGCGACTGCGAGAACCCTCTGTCGTGGTATAATGAACTTAGACGAATGTGATTGGCCGACAGTCGTGCGATAATAATATTCTCACACGGCTTGTGGAATCGTCATCAATACTGCATCCGATAACGTGCAGAAATGTATACATTCCGGAATAATCGTAGAGAAAAATGCATTCTAACCCTGGATATTTATTTTACAGGGGGCAGAAAGAGCTCTCCCATCGCCTAAGATCTCCATGGTTCTATTTTGATAAAATTTATAATATATCCCCTGCAGGACGCTCAGCGTTGGAATGTCTAAATGTTGGTCGCAGTTTCCAAGATACGGTAAATATTCTTTCTAATACCAAAGACTTCTTAATAGGTATGAAGTGAAATAATTAATTAAACACAACCACTTGCAAACATGTTTCTGAACCACATGAGGATTCTCCCATTTAAGAAATAGTTCCTTGGGAGAACTCAATAAAAGTGATTAATAAACCTTTCTGTATGATGATGAATGTCTGTCTGTAAAAGGTTGAGTACATGATGACAAATGAAAATTAAACAACAAAGATCGACGTCCGCTGCGATTGTTTTTCAGAAGGAAATTCATATATTGCATCGAGGAACTTTCAAGTAACTTCCGCATATACCTATATGGGAAAGGAAAACGGACAAAAGTCAACACAAACTGATAATTTTAGATATCTCAGTCTTCTACCCTTGTAAATGAATAAAACGTTACCTCTTATTAAAAAGTAAAAAGCATGTTTGCATGTTAACTTAATTTATGAATAAATATTTAATTTCATTGTTATGGGTTTTGTTGCCTCACATTCAAGACCATCACATTACATTTCTGCAAGTTTATTTATTTGCAGATCGTTGAGCAGCGCAAGGAGTTGCTCCGTGCGAGAGCTGAGAGTTTACTGCAGAAGGGGAATTTCAAGAAGGACGAGAACACGCTGGAAGCCCCTAATGATGCTGCCAGCGAAGCCGATGAGGATCCAAACAAAAAGCAATTCAATATATTCATTGATGCTCTGCTGCAGGAAAATGGAAAGTCTCTTTCTTATCACAAAGTATTGGATGAAATGCTGGCATTTTTAATGGCAGTAAGTTCCTTACCAAATAGTCTGAAATACTCGTACCAGAAAAAGCACGGACTATCACAAATGATGTAATGAAAATTAAGTCAATTTCCTGTACAACTTCCATTGATAAATCAATTTTTAGATTAAACTAATCTAAAAGATGTTATATCCAGCAGGAGAGGGTTATTGCAATAAATAATCTCTGTTTTCCTTAATCTGCATAGTAATGTAAACGCCGGTCAAACTCCACAGGACAAATATCACACCAGATGATATTATTTTCCCCCGGCAAGGTCATGCAATGAAATCGA
The DNA here is from genome assembly GCA_031308135.1 of Acheta domesticus. Classification (NCBI taxonomy): domain Eukaryota; kingdom Metazoa; phylum Arthropoda; class Insecta; order Orthoptera; family Gryllidae; genus Acheta; species Acheta domesticus. The sequence continues at coordinate 3,476,870 of JAHLJT010002630.1, forward strand.
ATTCAAATTGATGCCAAACTTTTTTATTTTCATTTATTGAAAGACCGTCACAACAAAATTTAAGTATTCTTCAACCAATTTAAATCCATAGCACTTTTCCGTCTAAAAGGGACGCGAAACATTTTTAATAAGGCCTTTTCTATATGTACGCTCGCACAGAATTATCAAAATTGTCTTACTAAGAATAACAAGAATTTTAGGCGAATTAATTCTCCACAACGTATGTTGACTACCCAATTACTGATATTGCTTATTTTGAAACCAGAAATTTTGCAAATTCCTTAAATTTTTACATTTCTCCTTGCAGTCGCTATTGCTTTAAATAAAGGGTTTCTAACCAAAAGACTGAAATTGGATAACATCAATCCCTTCCTTCTATTGAACTTTGGCTCTCGATAATTTCTGTATTTGATATTTTAGATAAACTAGTGGTGCTAAAACAGCACCTACGTTCTCACCTTTACTGATGGTTATGTAATTTACTATTTATATCACAATTTCCCTCCGAATTAACACATCCCAGTCGTCATTTTTTAAGAACACTTTACAAACGCTAGAAAATTTCGTGAGAAAACGCAAATATCAACACAAATTTTACAATTATAACTGCTTTTCATATAGCTAAATCATATCACAACAGTAAGATGTAATTCACAGAAATTCGTGAGAGCGATGCGGAATTCCATTGTTGCATTCCAATTTGTTATTCTCTGAAGGCCAGCAGTTTTTACTTCATATATTTCAAATTGGATTCAAAAGATTTCTAAAAGATTAATTTGTTAATGTATAACAAAATCTCCTGTGTAAGAAAAGAACAAAAAAATGTGAAATAATATACACGTTCTAACTTTCTTAGCAACCAATAGAGCCATTGAGAGTAGAAGTGGTGTAAGTCAAAAAAAACACTTTCATGAAAATGACGTGTAAACGAAAAACGCTGTAAAACTATAATGCTTAGAAAAAAATTACCCAGTGTTATGTGTTAAGGAAACATTTTTTGAACTTTCTACTTACTATTTTGGACTGAAAATTGCTTATTCATTAAGGAATTATCTCGTTTGTTAACTTTCCCTACTTTTGCACACACCGTTTCTGAAAATTACGACTACATTAAAAAAAATGGCATGCACAATTTTCGCCTACGATAGTAATGTGATAGTAATATACTCACTCTAACCTACGTAGCATAATTCAAAACACCTCTGAAATTACGATCAGGAAGCGAAGGATTTCCAGGCGATTAATTTTGCCGCCTAATTACTCAATAAATACTCAAATTTTCGAAAAATTGACCTTATCTTAAGATTTTTTTTGATAAATACTTATCATTAAGAAAAAATATATATCTTCACAATTGTAGTAGAACGCGGCCGAAAGTTTTTTATTTTTTATTTTTGCAAAATCAGGCATTTCAACCAACATTACATCTGCACCATTTTCTTATGCTTCTTTTATATTATCTAAGGACCCAATTCAATAAAAAAAACGTCCGGGTTTTAAGAAAAAATGGTTTTAAAAAATTGCCTATGTTTGACACATAATTTCACAAAAAATATGAAAGTTTACGAAAAATCGGATATGACCTTATTTGAAGATCTGTTTTTGATGAACACATTTCATTAAGAAAACAAATTATATCTTCATAATTCTAGTTGTAGGAAGACGCCGAAAAAAGAGTTTTGAAAATAGAGTTGTTTTAATTTTCCAAAAATCAGAGTTTTCAACCATTTCAATTCTCTTAAACGTCCTTCAGACTATCCAAAAAAATTTAATTAAAATTGTTGGCGCATTTTTTATTTCTTTTTTCAAAATGTCTCAGAGGTTTCTTGTAAATTTCCCTCCAAAATTAAAATATCGGTTTGAAATCAAGGAACCGCGACATCAGCCAGGTCGATAGGGGATTATCAGTTTTGGAAAAAATCGTCTGGACGGCCCGCTAGCGTTGTTCAGTCAGACGGCTGTTTTCCGTCAATTAATTATTCGGTATCAAGGAGCCATAAAACATGGATTCTGGCTGCACCATGTATTAGTTTTTGTCTCTAAATTTAGCAACTGGATTGGTCCACTTTTTCGTTTCCAGAGCTCCGTAATTCGAGTTTTTGTGCCGAAAATTCGCCGTTTTTTCGCGCAGTATTAGTTAACTTTCTTTTCTTAAGAAGTTCCTTCCAGGCACGTAGCCAGGGGAGGGGCTCGAGGGGCTGAAGCCCTCCCCGAAATTCTAATCTTCATTCATTATTTATATATTTGTTTAAATTTATCCAAATATATCGACATGTATAAAATAAGATTAAAATTCTGTTGATTATTACACTGATGCTGCAATATTTTAAATTGTTTGAATCTCGCGCTAAAAATTTGAGGGAAGATGACTAAAAACATATATACAAAAATACTAGTTGAAGGTATCAGCTGATGTAACTACTACATTGTCTCTAGCGTGACGTATTTTGCTATGCGCCATTTCGTTTTAATCAGTGTTACTCGCATTTTGAAAGCTATTGAAATAAAACGATCTAAAACCTCATCGAGTCAATTAAGCATAACTTCATCTTTTATTAATAGTAATTAGTAAACATTATTATATTTGTGAATGTAAGTGCTTCAAATGACTTCAAATGAAGTGTTTTGAAAACTCGAATATTTTCTGTGAAAAAGAGCTTCAAATTTCGCATTTTTAGAAGCGCTTAAACGCCATTTTTTTAAACGGCTACAAAATTTTAAAAGAAAATTGCCATTTAGGACAAGATTTTTGTGTTCTTTAATATTTGAAAATTAATATATCCGTTTACCATTAGGAAGCTGAAAAATTAAGAAAATGTCAAAAATTGTACTTTGGGCGGCGTTAGATGGCAACTGGTTTTCTCCATGAAATGTTTTTTTTTAAATACATCTTCAAATAGGGTCATGCTTAATTTGTTGAAAATACGAGTAGTTTTTCTATAATTTCGCGACAAACATAATAGCCCTCTGCAAATTTACTGCGTTTCCGACAGCCGGATGCGTCGTAAAATAGAATTTGCAATTTTGTATATTATTTCTTTGTTCGTTTTTACACTCGACCTTTTGTTATACATCTACACATTAATCATTTAGACATTATTTGTTTTGAAAAATTTGAAATAAAAATTGCTAGCTCTTGAAGTGAGTATCGATAATGCAGGGAATGCAACAATAGAATTCCGTTCCGCTGTCGCGAATGTGTATGAATTACGTGCCATTGTTGTTACTTGATATGGCTGTATGGTATCAGGCTTCTTTTTTCAATACAAGTGTACAAATCTTTTGTATTATATTTTTAGTCAGTTGTAAAATTCACATAGTTTTGACAACACTGCGATGGAAACAGTGAGTTGTTCGCTTCTTGGCTGAATTGGACGTTTTCTAATAATATTTAAGATGTTAGTGGCGCAGAAAGTGCAATATTTCAATCCTAGGTAGCTGTTTCCAAGAACACGGGAAAGTATGTGCGGTTGGAGAACAACTAGTTTAAATTTTGGAAGTTCCTCCCAAGAAATAATCCTGGCTACGTCCCTGGTTCCTTCTTAAGCGCGAGAAAGCAAAAATAGACATCATTCTCGACAACTTGTTTTGAAAGCCGGCTTTCAACGGCCTTATTGACGTCATTCTAGCAATGGACTTCTACTCTCGACACCAAAATTTGATGATGTTGGCAAAGAGGGTTTTGCAATAAATTCAAATTGACAAAGATGAAGTCCATTTATTAATCCACTAATAATATAAACAACACTAGCATTCTCACAACTTTCGTATTCTATTCGCATTGTTAATTGTGTGAGAGATGCCGCTGTGCACTCTTAGCTGAGCCATTCCACGTCAAATAGCACAAAAGTTGACACGACTTTTTTTAAAAGGTACAATTTTTTCTTACATCTGGACATCAAAAAAAGATACACTTATTTCTTTATTTGCCTGAAAATTGATTATTTGTGTAGTTATGTCTATATTAAATTTTGGAATTTACAGGTACTTCACAAAATAAGATTAATTGTTGCTCCGAATGTACCGACTATAAAAATTTCTGGTTTGTTTCATTTAATACTTTGAAGTGTGTATTTTATTCCTCTGAAAATATATTTTTTTAATTTTTTAAAAATGTATTTTTTTAAAGTAAAATTTGTATATAAGCTCGATTGGATTAAAATTTGAAAAAAATATAGGCGTATAGCTTCTTCAATTTTCTACAAAACACAACAAGAAAAAAGTGGGCACTCAACACGTACAGATAAACAAATCTATTGTAAGTACGCGGGGCATGGTTCCTGCCCCTGCACTAACGAATTGTGTTCGACCAGTCTTTGAAGCAAGTGCCGACGAAAAATGAAAAGGATAGCCGTCTGCCTGATTAGGGTTTCAAGAAACAATAGTAACTCACGTGTTCACTCTTTCTTCAGAAGGGATGGCTAACAGCAAAACGAATTCTACTACTGCTTTTCCTCGTGTCAGCGAAACGAATTTTACTGCATCGCTTTGCGTCCTAGGGATGGGGTGCCCTCCTGACCTAGGTCGTGAAATACAATCAACCACTTGTCAAGGGACATGTGTAAAATTTTGTCAACATCAGTCACAATACGCACCTTATGAAGACAAGAGTGCTAGTGTTTGTTCTGTGAATCGTGTGTACACTGTGCAACATGAGTAGTGATCACCGTATGAGATACGACAGATGTTTCAATCCATTTAAACTTTCTGATCACGGTTTTTAGAAAAGAAAATCTCCAAGACGCGTAGACCACAATTATCTGGTGAAATTACAGGAGTCATTAGATTGGCAAATTTATGATTCATTTTGGAAGGGAATCGGCTTCCAAAACATCCTTTTGTTAGTGAAGAGAGCGTCGAGATCAGTGGCTCTCGTGACATTAACAAAAGTAGTGGAACGTCCAGTGAATATAGTGAAAAGAGTGGAAATCAAGGAAATAACAATTTAAGCTCTTCAGATAGTTCGTCAAGTGTCTGCGAAATTAATAAAGAAAAGAGTTTAATTTCAATAGGAGAAATCCCCGTCAAGAAAAGAATATTGGAACAAAAACTATCCCCATGAGAAATTTCACAAAGTACACAGTGCCAACACAGATAAATTTTTTCACATTAAATATCCATCGACGTCCATCGAAAAATAAGACAAAGATACTATTTAGAAACTTATCGATTCCTTTTCACTCAACAGATGGCATAACGTTCAATATTAAAATTTTGACAATTTTTGAAAATTTTGACATACAATAAAATTAAACATTTTCTGCAACTGAACGCATGATAAAAATGTCGAAAAAGTTGGCTGAAGAAAATGGAATTTTGTTCAGACCTGAAGTAAATTCGGTAAGGCATTAAAACTGTATTGTGACGATAAGTTCAGGAATTATATGGTAAGCGAGTACTTGTATTTAAAGTTAGTTGTAAGGGACCAGAAAATTTCAAAAATTTCAATCAAAATATGAGTCAAGAATCCGTCATTTAATTATTTATAAATTATTTATAAATATATTAATACTATTTATATGTATTAATATACATAAATATTATTATTTATAAATTCAATCGTGAAGGTTTACCACGTCAAGAGTATTAAATTACTGCTTCATCCAAAGAAACCGACGGCCAGTAACGCAAGAAACGCGTCTATTGCCGCAATCTATTTTTGTAAAATATTAATATCTTTTAAAGTTACCGAGATACCACTTTGATTTTTTCTGGAGATATCATCAATACTCTAGTGTGATTATAATTTTTTTTTAATTTTAGCGTTACAAAATATTTAATTTTTAAAATTTCAATTTTTTTTAAAAAAAAGAAAATTTAGGAAATTAAATATTTTGCAAAATCTTAAAAATTAAACATGTTTTTACGTTTCGAATGGAATTTGAACGGAATTTCTATAATTAGTGAATTCAAGTATACGATATTTTTAAGTTAGTGATGCGCGACATTTTTAGCAAATTTCATTATACAATATTTCCAAAAATAATATACTTAGAAAAAATAAAAATACACGTGTTAACTTATTTGATCCATATAACAAATAGAAAAAATTAAAAAATAATTAACAATATGAAGGTCAAATTTTGGTCTTTTTTTGTGCGATTTTACGTGGAATGGCTCAGCTGTAAAATTATGTAATTCTGTGAGGACTATCATAAAAAGAATGAGAATAATTAATTTTTTTATTTTCTCGCACTAAAGAAGGAACTTCTTAAGAAGAGAAAGTTATGTTATTCTGCGCGAAAAACTGCGAATTTTCGACAGAAAAACTCTTATTACAGGGCCCTGGTAACGAAAAAGTGGATAAATCCAGTTGCAAGATTTTGAAAAAAAAATCCTGTAACACGCGGTGTAACCAGAATCCATTTTTTACGGACCCTTGCTACTGAAATATCGATTGACGGGAAAATGTCTGTTCTTCTGCCCGTTGTGTTTGTTCTGCCCAAGTGTGAACAACGACTAGCGACTAAACCGTTCAGCCCATTTTCTCCAAAACTGATATTCTCCAATCGAACTGACTGATGTCGAGGGCCCTGGAATTTGAAACTGATATTTTAATTTTGGAGGTACATCACATGACGCCCCTGGGACATTTTCAAAATTTTCAAGAAAATGGTGCCAACAAATTTGATGAAATTTTGTGGCTTGTCTCATGTTCGTTGAAATTCCTGAGTTTGCAAAAATTTTAAAAAATTAAAGGAATGTCGGACTCTTCCAGCAACTACAATTGTGAAGCTAGTGTTTTCTTTAATGAAATGTGTTTATTAAAAACAGAGCTTCGAAAAACTCATGTTGAATATTTTGAAAATAAGAGTAGTGTTTCTATAATTTCGTGACAAACATAATAGCCCGCTCGGAATTGACTGCGCTTCGTTTGCGGCGACTTCTTACAACTACAATTCTGAAAATACAATGTTTTTCTCAATGAAATGTAATTATCAAAAATACATTTTCCAATAAGGACATGCTTAATTTTTTGAAAATACGAGTAGTATTTCTATAATTGTGACAAACATAATAGCCTGCTGCAAATTTGCTGCGGTTCAGACAATTGGATGCTTCTGAAATTAGAATTTGTACATTATTTCTTTGTTCCTTTCTTACATTCTACCTTTTGTACATTACATTTACACATTAATCTTTTAGAAATTATTTTAAACGTATTGGAAAAATATGAAATAAAACTAGCTAGCTCTCATGGAATAACAACATTACGAGGAATGCAACAATGGATTTCCGTTTTGGGCTCCCGAATTTCTGTGAATTACGTGTCATTGTTGTGACGAGGACATGACATGAAAAGGAGTTATAATTGGCAAATTTATGTTGATATTTGCTTGAAAATATTTAGTTTTCGCACCAAACGCTCAACTATTTCTAATGGCTGGAGTATTTTTTGCATGGTTCTAGAATACTCTTCTCTAATCATGGCCCTGTGAAATGCATTTCTATAGTGTCTGGGGTATCGGGCTTCTTTTTCCAATATAAGTTTAAAAAATTTTGTATTATATATTTATAGTTTTAGAAAAAAATGTTAACTGATGCTAACTCTTTTTGTTTAACGCATATTCTTAGTTTTAAGTGCATGTATTGGTTATTTTACGTGTATATTGTGCCTATTTTAAATGCATGGTTGCATATACAGATTTTTAATTTTTTTAGTTCATGAAGTTCCAGGGTCTAGTTGTATACCATTTTATATCATCTGATCCTTAAAGAAATTTACTGTATATTAAATAAAAGAAAAAACGATGAAACGGTGTCGGAACTGTTATGACGAAAGGCAACTCACGAGAGAGCAGTCGGAATTTTCGTAATTATTTTGACTTAATTAATTGAATATATTCTAGTTACTTTATTAATATTATTAGCCAAGCGAAAACACATAGTTCTGACAACACTGCGATTGAAACAGTGAGTCGTTTGCTTCTTGGTTGAATTGGACTTTTTCAAATAACAGCTAAGATGTTAGTAGCACAGAAATGCAATATTTCTATATTAAGTAGCTGTTTCCAATTACGCGAGAAAGTGTGTGCTGTTCTAGCAGCACTAGTTTTAATTTTAATGTTTTTTTCTTCAGGGTTTTGATACATCCGCCATCACTCTACAGTTCGCACTTTACTTTTTAGCAAAAAACCCACTAGTTCAGGTAAGTTCCTTTGTGGATTTATCACAATAATGAATCCGAAATCACAACGTTGACAGTATTTTTATTTTATTCTTTTAAAGTAAAGCAAACTGTGTGGGATGTACAATTGGCGATATTACTACAAGAAGGGACCACTTTCACAGTTTCACCTTGGCCACTACTGCCAACATTTCTGCAGGTTATATCCACGCACCCATTTTTCATTATTATTATTATTTTATTTTATTGCAGAATGAGCCGACTACACAACGCTCAGCCATACGGCTTTTCAGTTGTTAAGAGCCAGCAATTTGTTTTCATTATCTTCGTTTAGTTATATCTCATTTGTTAATGGCCTTATCATATCTCTTGCAATACCATTGCCCTGCATTAATAATTACATAATGTAATTATTGTAACCTGAATTAATTCTGGTTACATTATCATTATAAACATCTTATTTATTATAATTACTGACATCATTCAACTTTACGCGTCTTCTTTTATATCATTTCCTTCATACATCAAACAACTCTTTCTTATATGTTTGCCTCCCCTGACAACACATTTTACACAATTCTACGACATGAAGCTCACACAATGCGGTACTTCACGCCAGAAAACCATCTAAAACCCGAGCTCTTTCTGGATTTCTTCCAGGGTGTCCTAGAGGGAACCGGCTAAGAATTGTCAATCGGTTTGTCTTGTTGAGGGGAATTGAAAGAGCCCTTGATCAGCCTAGCAGGTGCCGTAAGTCATCCAAAACACATTTTAGAAACCTAACATCGCAAAAACACACTTTTTCGTGCAATTTCTTAGAATCTTGAGAATGTATATGTAATGTTCCCAAAATGAACAAAAGTCGTTATCATAACCAACATATTTACATTATACCACAAAATATACCAGGAGCTATTTCCTTATCGGTTGGCATTAACGCCAAAGTCCGCGTCCCACCAGTGCGTCACTTAGCACCAGTTCTGTAACACACGTCTGACTGCGCGACTCCGCCGTGCGCATATCCAGCGCGCATCTCGCCATGCATCACCAAGCACGGCGCCATCCCGGCTGGTAGTCGCGTCGTATTCCGCACGCCCCTGGTGCGGCCTCTCCGCGTGTTTCCCCTCCTGGCTGCAGGCTCTCTCCAGCGGCTCCACTGCGCTGTCTCACCGTTGTGCCGCGGTGCTCCTCAGACCGCTACTGCCTGACTGCCTTTGCCGTCACCTGCTCCCGCCTATATAGGGCCGGCGTGGCCTGGGTTAGCCTCGCCTCGCGGTCTGCTTGCTCGCTGGCCAGCGTTCCGGGTGAGCGGGTCGGTGGCGCGCGGCGTAAAGCTGCGCGCGCGCCAGCTTTGAATGCTGTACACAGCAGTATACGCAATGAATGATCAGTTCCCTAGCTTGAGACCGAGACACATCTACAGTATTTTGTTTCATTTGTCTGGATTCATTTGTCTAACCGTGTGTGACAGATAGACGAAAGGACGCAGGCTAGTCGATATTATGAGTATACAGTCGACTATATAAGGATATTCTTTCCCTAGTTTACATACGATATTTTTCAGGAAAAGGCCCTGAGCGAACTTCAGAATATATTCGACGCTGCTGGTTCTACGGAAGTGACTTCGGATACGCTGCAACGCATGCAGTACATAGAGATGATTTTGTACGAAACGCTTAGAATGCACCCACCCGTCTTCTTCTTCATGAGAAAAGCAGGCGTTGACACTCCTCTTCTTTCCTGTGAGTATATGAAATGAATCAGAGAAAATAAAACGGTTCGTTGTCACGTTTTTTAGTGTTTTGAGTTAATGACGGGAAACGATTCTTAATACATAAATACATCATTTCATGCATTAATATTCGTTGTCTGGGCCTCTGTGATGTCTGTAAGTAACCTATTGTTAGTGGCAAGCAAGAACTTTGGATGTCCCGGACCTAAAGAACATTTTTGTTTGCTCGCTTGGTGGAGTTTTCTTAGATAATAATGTACTGATATTTTTGACGTTCACTTTTCTTTATCTCTACCTGCGTTCATTTGATTGTTGTGTCCACTTAATTGTTATGTCGTTTTCATATTCTCCTCTCGTTGTAAAGTAGGTTGGGTTTAAAGCGCGTATTTTCGAAATTTCAGTTCGCAATCAAGTTGAAGTTTATCCATTTTGTTTGGTATTTCAATAGTAATATACTGCGATTTCTGTAACTTTGTCCCTGACAGGAATCAGCTGTTTCGCTGCCATGCAATCAGGAGCTTATATTTCGCGACAGTGACGTCACTATGGTGACGTTCAAGCTCCCGATTGGATGAAACCGTGAATAGCTGATTTCTGTCAGGGACAAAAATACGAAAATCGCAGTATAGTATGGAAGAAGAAGAGGTTTCAGGTCGTAAGAGAACAAATGAAAGTGAGTGGAAAATAATAAAATCAAGACGGCTAGAATTAAAGAAGCAGAATATGTAAACTATAAAAGGCAGCTTGTTCCTGCGCTAGTTGTTTGTCCAGAATGTGCTTGTAAGAAAAACTAATGTGATCGTGAAAGAAAAAGTGATGTGAATTGTAGAGGAAGAGACCTTTTCTTTGAAAATTTTAATTAATTTTCATATTATAGAAAAGTTGGCAACATTTTTAAGAATATTTATTTTTTTCTTTTCCATTTGATTACTTCCATTGATTTTGTCGAAAAGCATAAATAATTCTTTGAAATATGCGTTCTTCAATGTTGAAACCCGGATGGCATACTAAAAGGTTCGAAGTCCACAATACTTTAATTTACATGACGATATATTCATAAACTCTAAGCTAAAAATACCATACGGATTACTTTCAGAATGTGTGAATAAATATCATATTTTTTTGGGATGAATAAAACATACCATATTTTGAAGTAAATGAGTTATTTTCATTTCCACAAAAGTTGAAGCCCTTGCACAACAAACGTTTCTGTTTTCTTTGATTCAAATGCGCTAAGGTTTCATTCGAATCTTCCTTCAGGAAAATTTTTCGAACCGTTGAAGAAAATGTTCTCTTACGAACTCGTCCGCCTGATTCGGCCACTCACTTCCAGAGATTCCGCATCCTCCACCAAACAGCCCATGCGTTTGACTCAATTGCCCTTCCTTTCTGGTAAAGTGAGCATCAACCCATTCCATTCGGATTATTTTGAAATAATCGATTTAGTTAACCGGCTGCGATAGTTCAGTTGTAAGAACTTTGCCCAGAGCCAGGTCGAATTAAATCTTAGTTTGGAGGAGAAATGTAGCATCCGGCTGTTCTGATCGATCGTTTTATCGTTTTTCGATGTTTCCTCTACCAAAATCAGACGAATGCCCAAGCAGTAAGCTAAGAAAGAAGGTAAAAACTGCGCGCGATCATCCTCATACTCTCATCATGTACAAAATTATCCGCCTGGAGAGCAGTCAGCAGACTAGTACCATACGCGCACTTCTTCCTGATACTCCACAGCGGGGGGAGCGAGGGGAGGCAGGTTCCGTTTACATCACGGCAGTGCAGTGCTGTCAACATCCACAGAAAACTCAGCGTAAAAGCACGTCCTTGGACTAGATAGCAGTGAGAAAAAACTCAAGGTTTTTTTAAAAATTCTGAGGAAATAATTAATAAATGTAGAAATTATTGAGTAACGAGAAGGTGCACGGTACGCAGAGGTCGTTAGAAAGAGATATCGAAAACTGAGAAGTCCGAATTGTAAAGGAAGAAGGTGAGCAGCACTGCAAACTGAGCCGTGACGTTCCGAGTGGAGCTCATGTTTTCTTCAAAGCCGTGCTGTGCCGGGCCGAGCGAGAACTAGGGAGCTGGAGGATCAAGAAAAAGTGCGAGCATAGTACTTGTCCCGGATGGTCGGCGCTCTGCTGGTGAAGCAACCTCAAGGAGAAAACCCCAAAGGCCGACATGTAGCTGTCCGAGGATATGAATGAAGAACAAGGCCTTTCGGGCTTTTCCGATAAAGAAACATCCCCCTTCTCAAGATTTCAAAACTGTTTAAATTCTCATTAACATAATTTTTCATAACAACAATTATTTTAGTAAAATTATACATTGAATACATGATGTATTAACAACAATAGGTGGCGATTATCTTTAGAATCTATTATTTTTTGTAGGAAGGGATACGTTCAGCGGTTCGAACAGCCACAGCAACGGTGCCACGTGCTTCGGTTGTGTATCATACCGTACTCAGAAAGAGCGCGTTCCAGTTGTTTACTTCTGCTCGCGTGTTTCGTAGTGTTAGATTTGATATTTATGGTTTAATCACGTCAAAGTTTAATGCAATTGCGTTTCCTTTTCTTCATTTTAGTTATTATAGATTGTAAATTAATTTATTTCCTTTTCCGTGAATCAGACCAGTTTTATCGTGTAGTCCAACTCGTTTTGCCGTCGAAGGAATTTAAATTTGATTTTCTGTATACAAAACTTATTAATTTCTTACTGATAGTTAGAAAATAAGAGGCTTAGTCTTTTTGCAAATCCATAGTTGGTTTGAGTTTTAGATATTGAAATTGTAATAGTGACGCACTTTAAAATTAATATTTCTTTGTTGTTTCTTATGACACATTTCGAAGCACAAACGGCGTGCGAAGCTTAACAGAAATGTTACGTGTGTACCGGAGTCTCATAAGAATAGTTTTAGATCTGAGGATATGAAAGAAAATACGCTTTCATAAAACTGGAAGGTTCGGGACAAGCTACTTTTGCGCTAAACTACCGCTCCAGCCCATTTGCGGTATTCGTCGACATCAACGAGAGCGAAACATTTGTTTCATACAATACAGCAGAAAAGCGCCTGTTTGGCATCACTGTCGCCATTGGAGGCCGTTCATTTTTAACCTCAATCGCGCCATAGACAGCGGCTCGCTGTTTCAATGGGAGAGGAGAACCTAAACCTCTCGGGAAATAACATGCACTACATTCACCTGACTAATTGCATTGTTTTATGCTTGTTTATTCAGTACTTAATAAGCCATCATGGGTCCAAACCATAGAGGAGAGATACAACTAGAGTGCGCGTGAGGCTACTGCGCAGGTTTCAACATGAGGTGGTCGTAAGTCACGTGACTTTGGGCTCGTGCTGTACGCTGCTGAATGCAGCTTTTCGTGCTGTTTGCTCTTTGTGGTGCTACAGCGTAATTATTTTGGGACGTTGTGGATATTTGTTCACTGCTTACAATCCAAAATTCTTTTTCTTTTCAAGAAGTGCAATAACAATTTAACTTTGCAAATTGTGTTCCACAGGATAAAACTACTGTGTTAAATGTCAGTTCACGCCAGTATGTAAGTGTGCCACAAGTAAATGATCCTGAACTTGGCAGTGAGGTACCAACTGACCATATGTACTTGCCATCAGTACACAATCTTGAAACTAGATTGTCTCCCTATGTTGTGGACATTGTAACTTGTATTGGAGGATTTTCAGTTAGAAAGTTGCAAAAGTCTCTTGCTTATGTGAGCTGTTAGCTGGTTCTTTGCCGGACTGATACTGATGAAGGATTATATTCCTTCATTCAGAGGAAAGATGATTATGGATTGAAATATCCTTCTGCAGATGGTATAAAAATCTGCAAAAGAGCAGAGGTAGAAGTAAGAATACTTGAAGGGAGAGGTGACACTTTTAAAAAGGCAGCATGTTGGCACATACATTGTTTATTTGTTCATATTTGGCGCCGTGGCGGGAGATTGTGTTTTAATAACGATCTTTGGCCCTTAATTGCTAGCTCAGAATTTGCATTTTGAACGTACTGCGTCGGACTTATAAAAATTTCCCTCCAGAACCGCGCGGTAGGCCCTAAAAGAGCGGGTATATAAAATTCCTTTGTTTTCTGGCGAAATTGCATTCGTCCTAGAGTCTCGTAATAGTTTCATCTGTCTTCGACAGGGGGCAGCACTTGCTGGGGTTCCGTCCCTGGCAGGCTGGGGCAGAGGAAATTATTAAAGACACACTCGAGCCCCGTTTTAAACAATGACAGCATTCAATTCACACAAAATTCAAACAGCGAACCAGGTTTTTCAAAGTAGTCGCTCCGCCCAGTGAACGCCATTACTGCGCTCGCAGTAAGGTTCCATGAGAACAGTTTAACTTAGCAAGGTTGGCATACCTGTCGCCTTTAGAAAGACTTTCAAAGAGAAGCCATATTTTCGCGGGAACCTGCACATTGCATGAGCAAATTGGTGTAATACAGATTAAAAGAAGGCATTGCTTTTCGTGTGAGACTCAGGTAACGGGTTGAACGATTTATTCCCTGATTGCTTATTTATTTATTATATTATCTTCTAATAAGAAGGGTATACTGTGTCTTTTCAGAGATCGCACGAGCGAACGAATATTTCGTCTCGCCGTAACCAACCAAAGCTTATGAACGCTCTCCCAAAAATTGAAAATAACCCAAATCTGAAAAAAGGAGCTATATCGCCGCCTTAACACAGCATGTAGTACAATATTGTAAATAGATGTCTGAAAGAATTTGTGAATAGTTCTGTTTTTAGTAATTTAACATATATTATTGGTCAAGAGGCCATAATGAATCACAGGATGTACTTAATAAAGGCAGTATTGTTTAAATATATTGACCTAAGATTAAAACATGTAGGAAGGGAGCACATCCAAATTTACCAAAAAAATAGTATGGATCAGTTAACAACGAAATGATTTTATTTAGATGGCATTAATCCTATGTGTATTTACTGGTGTAAGTTGTGTTTATAGTATGTTAGTGTAAGTAATTTGTATGATTGTAGTTGGTTTTTTTAGTAAATTCTTTGAAAAATATGTACTTCAGCTTCCAGATCAAAGACCCTCATTTCGATCAGGTTTTTGTCCAGTTTTCCCAATCCAATGAGCAAATGCTGAGATGTCCCCTTGTTTTGCTTTTGGATATAAATGTAGCTTCACTAAGCCCATGTTTTCTTGAGCTTACTTGCTAGTAGTGGTAGGAGTAAAGCCAGTGGCATGTTACTGTTGTTAGTAATATAAAGAAGAAAAAAAATAAAACATGCAGTTTATTTACCGATGCAAATAGGTTTTATATAACTTGGGAGGGAAAATGTCCAATGTTATAGTTAAAATATTGGGAAGGGCTTTTGAAGCTCAAGAAAATGAGTCCAGATGGAACTTTTCCCCCATATATCACATACAGTTTTTGACTAAATAAATCAAAATATAAATCAAAGGTAAAGACTTTTTTCCCTCTATAAATCCTTCAAATATCATTTTGATAACCTGCTATTATAAATGACACTGATGTGAATCTTCAATAGTAGAATGTCTAACATTGAGTAATAGAAATTTGGATCAATGTATCCCATGGAGTTAATTTACTTTACAAATATTTTTTATTTATAGTCCTATGCAATTGTACTTGTAAAACAGGTTTAGTGGAGTATGCGGTTGAAAGTGTCAAGTTGGACAAAAATCGGAATTTTCATGTACTTGAGCAAATAGAGCAGAAAAATTTAAATTCACTTTTCTGCTATAAGCAACATTTTTAGGATTGATTAATAAATGAGAAAATAACGCTGGAATGAAAAATCTTAAGTACGTATAAAAATAAATCATTTAATGCGAGACGGGTGTTCTTATAGATGCCACCTAACTGTCCCAAAGTCACGTGACACTGGCGCGAGAGATGTTGATACCCGGCTGGGCCTTCTGCACAGCTAGGTGCGCACTCTAGTATATCTCTCCTTTATGGTCCAAACAATTCTCAGATTACAACCGTTTTAATAAAGGTGAGGAGGACGTCACAATTCGTAACCTTGAATGAAGTTTTGTTAAAGTCTCGGGATACTAGTATCGCATTAATTAAAAGTACATTATTTATTACATGTGCATGGCTTACGTTACAGTATATTTTTTGGTCAGAAATTTTCAAAGGCATTGTTCATGAAAACGGACGTTTCATTGTAACGTAACTTATCAACCTCCGAATTAATGTTTGTTTTGTTGTTTGTTTTTTTTGCAGCCGATCTCGTTGTTCCTGCAGGAGCTAATGTGATTATTTCTCCAAGGACTGTGCATATGAACCCTCAGTTGTACCCTGATCCACACGTGTTTGACCCAGAAAGATTTTCGCCTGAGAATTCTGCCAAACGACACTCATTCGCCTTCATTCCGTTTGGTGCAGGAAAACGTGCTTGCATTGGTACGTACAGATTATTTATACAAGGTCATGTGAATTTTTTTGAAAACAATAACAGTTTTGTGCATTGCTTAAAGGAAAAAACAATTTGAGTATTTTTTGTGAGAAACTGCTCTATTTTTTCTTTCAATTGTTTCCTCAAATAGAGCCAACGACGCTTAAAAACGTCGCGCAAGTCTTCATTTTTATTTTACTCTCTGATTTTTAGAAACGACACGAAAAAAATGTGCAGTAGGAGCAACACATTTTTAACCTTTCACTAATGGAGATACATCCTTTACAAAAAAAGCAATAGTTACAAGACCGGAATGCAGTTGTCGGTCCCACCTTTTACCTCTTGGAACTTGCTCCTTCCCCTTCATTATATTGTCAGCATATGTTTTTTTTACTTTCCCGTATATTATACGTACGTACGTACAGCATAGGGAAAGTTATATAATGCTGCGCGAAAAAACGGCGGATTTTCGGCAGAAAAACTCTTATTACAGGGGCCCTGGTAACAAAAAAGGGGATAAATCCAGTTAATAAATTAAGAAAAAAAACATCTCGTAACAGGTGGTTCAGCCAGAATTCCTATTTTGTGGGTCCTTGATACCGAAAAACCAATTGGAAGCAAAACGTCTGTCCGTCCGTCCGTCAACAACGCTAGCTCCTAAACCGTTCAGCCTATTTTCTCCAAAACTGATGTTCCCCGATCAGTCTAGCAAATTGCGTGACCCTTTGACTTTGGAACCGATATTTTAATTTTGGGGGGGTACTTTACATGAAGCCCATGGAACATTTTCAAAAAATATCTATCTTCAATTTTGTAGTTCTAGGAAGCGCCCGAAGAAAATCCAAACTTTTGTAATTTTCGAAAATTTAGAGTTAACCGTGAAAATCGGACCTAAGACACATTTATAAGTATATTTTGCTCATTTCTTAAAGAAATTTAAAGAAAACATTTGAAGCCATTTTTGAGAAAATTTTGAAAATGTCCGGCGGGCTTCATGTAAAGTACTCCCAAATTGTGAAGAAAGTTTTTCAAAACCTCAAAGCTTTGACTGGAGCCAGATCGACAAGGGATTGTTAAATTTGTCAAAAAATCGTACGTATGATTTAAGTGCTATTGGCGTTCACAGACGGACGGACGGACAGACGGCCGTTTTGCTTTCTATTGGTTTTTCGGTATGAAGGACCCACAAAACAAGGTCCCACAGGCCAGGGAAAACTACACCACGTGTTAGGAATTTTTTCTTAATTTAGCAACTAAATTTATCCACTTCTTCGTTATCACGGCCCGGCAATAAATTTTTTTCTGCCGAAAATTCGCCGTTTTTTCTCACAGCATTATATAACTTTTCCTATACTACGTATATTACTCCGTATATACGTATGTATTCGCGAAAGTAAAAATGTATGAACTTTGACTATGACGAGGTAAAATGTGCTTACGAATGGGTCTAAAAAGAAGGTTCCAGATGCAACTATTATTTAGATTCCAACATGTTTTTCTGCATTCATTAAAAGCGATAAATAACAATCGACTTTTACAAACATATCAGCATTTTTACTGTCGTTTAACCCTACTATTATTTTAAACTGAGCTTTCGCAGAATATTCATTTAATATTGAAAAAATACTTTAAGATACTTCTTACCTCATGTTTGTAAAACATTAATGCTGTAATCAGGTAATGTCCAATATGTGTAAAAGTCGCTAATAAGTTGTTTATATGTTTCTAAATAAATTATACATTTTTTTCGTTTTCTTGTTGCAGGAAGAAAATTTGCGATATTGTCCTTGAAGACAGTTATCAGTAAAGTGATTTGGAAATTCCGAATTCTACCAGATGAAACGTATGAACCAGAATTACTTTGGGGCCTCTCAATGGTTACTGCCAATGGAATGAGGGTTAAACTTTTGAAGAGATAAACTTACCAAAGAGAATAAAGAGCGCAAATTACCAATCGCCTTCCAATGCTATGCGGTATTAGGAGAACATAAGGAACGGAGGGAAGGGAGGTGAACCTCAGACTACAATGCAATATAATTCAACGCAATTCTTTTGTATTATGGAAGTAATACTGCATGTATTTAGCCACATTACTATCATTTTCTGTTTGTGTTGAAATATCGCAAGCTCCTAATTTGCACAAACCAACTGCGCATAGTGAAAGTTAGAAATTGTTCGTAAATATTTGATGACAAGCGTTGAACGAGGAAGGTATAGTTCCCTTTCCTGGTGATACACTTCGATTTATTTATAATGCGACCGCAAGATCAAGTAAGAAAAAGGAAGAGGGGAGGCAGTCTCCAATGAGGAGCTTCAACGTCACTACAATGTTGAACGTTCGCGTACGCGGCTGTCGGCTGAGCTTGCCAGCTGCTAACCGCGCGTCTTCACCTTCAGATGCCTTTGTAAATATGTAAATCGAATTAAACCACCAGCAAGATTTTAATTGTAAAAATCATAATTAGAGAGCTCTAACAACGACTTTGCGCGCACGGACGCGACGATGACGCACGAGTGCCGTGCGTGGAAGCACATCTCTCTTCAGGGCTTCCTCAGGGATTCTTTTGTTTTACGACATAACCATAATAGTCTTTCAACCTATCAATTGCTGCATCAGTCAATCGACCTCTTTCCCCATCAGTTCACATCTCTTAGTTTTGTACTAACAAGTGTTGCTTTAAATTTTCTCAGTCCCACTTCAATTCGCTTTTGAATGTCGCTGACAATTTTGATGACAGAGATTCTTTTAATGAAATCTTCTCGAAAAGTTCACATCTTTAAAAAATACTAAACACAATTTTTTGAAAACAACAGTAAAGTTCATGTGCAGAAAATACAGAAAATTCAGAGTAAGATACTGCGCAATGCGGTCGATTCACCTATTTATATGCGAATGGACCACCTGCATAGTGTCTTGAAACTAAAGACAGTAGAAGAACTAAAGAGTTTGCAACAGCGAAGTATACTTAGTCACAAAAACATTGAGGTATGAAAACTCATTGATTCTACTAGAAAAATAATATTAAAGAGGAAGAAACCCACTGACCTGTAGTGTGATTTATTTCCTGAAATGAACTTTGAAATGATCTCTGACGATAGTCAAATGTACCATAAAATATATGTTAGTACGTATATTGTTAATGTTCTGTTGCATATTTATGTGTTTTTGTTTCCTATCCAGCTCTCATACATTTAAACACTGCCAGATACTTGAAAATAAATAGAGGTGGTAATGTTTGACCACTGCGGGGTAACATTGCCTCTTTGCTTGCTTTTATAAAAGTAATAAAATCTTTCAAATTGTGAAAGCTGTCACTTTAATATTTTGAAGGAACATTGTACTTTTTGTTAAGGATTAAAATGTCAAATTATTATTGTGAATATTGACGCAACAAAGTAGAACTTTAAAAGAAACAAAGATGTGGCACATTCGACTCGTGGATTCTGTAGTGTCAACATCGTTCTCTCTGCGTGTCCGCACCGAAGTCTGTGATACGACTGTAAAAGTGTTAAGTGTCAAATGTACTATTTATACGGAAAATCTACTGTACAAACTACAAGAATACAGTCAAGCCGCCTGCGTGTGCAGCTGGCTGGACTTATTATGCCAACTGGAGACTACAACAGCAACATAACCAAAGAATCTACCAACATGATGAACAACCAAGAAGGTAAGAAGTCATATGCTAGTGTAGCCACAAGAGATATATTCCTCAACAAGGATCGAGCGGTAGTAATAGAATCAAAAGAAGGACTTACTATAAAAGACCATTTAAATAAGCTAGCCACAATTGTTGACTCTACGAATATAAGGTTTATATCAAGGATTTATAACAACAGAGTATGTGTTTTCTTAAGCAGTAAGGAAATTGCTGACTATATAACTGATAATCATAGTATTATTAATATTCAAAACCAAATTTTAACAGTCAGGCCCCTAATAAGTAAACAAAAGAGAATTATCTTATCAAATGTCTGTCCAATCATACCTCATGATGTAATTGAAAGAGAGCTAATCAAGAGAAACATACAAAATCACTCTAACATTTCTTTCATCAAAGTAGGAGTTACAGAACCTGGTTTCTCACACATTATGAGTTTTAGGAGACAGATTTTTATTGACCCAGAGGACATTAACAAGGTGCCAGATTCTATGACCATATTTTATGACAATACAACGTATAGGATTTACTTTACACGTGACACCATGGCAGGCTTTAATTGTAGACAAGCTGGTCATCTTGCCAACCAGTGCCCTACCAAGATTTCTACCTTAAATTCTCACTATGTTAACCAAGAATTAAAAGAAAGTCATGAACAGGAGTCAGTGATAACACAAGAACTGTCACAAAACACCCTGAACCAAATAGAAGAACATAGTATGGTTAATAACAAGAACTTACCAATTATCAATAAAGGAACTTTAACATCTGAATCTCCCTCTCAAGCTGATGATAATAACTGCACACCCAAAACTACTAATAATGACACTCCAAAACAATGTCAAGAACAGGAGGCAATGATAACACAAGAAGTGCCACAACACACCTTGAACCAGATAGATGAGCATAGTATGGTTAATAGCAGTAACTTAATTAATAAAAGATCTTTAACAAGTGAATCTTCCTCTCAACCTGATACTGATAATTGCTCATCCAAAACTACTAATAATGACATCCCAAAACAACCAATCAAGAAAAAGGAAAAAAACTAAAAATGATAAAAGTTAAAACACAGTAACACAAGAAGACATTCAAATCAAATCTATTAATGAACTAATTAAGCCTATCCAGAAGATAATTTATAAAAACCTTGAACAATTTTCACTCAATTACATACAATTTAAAAATTTCCTTGAAAACTCCTTTGGAGCTAAGAACCCTATTATTATAGCTAAAGACTATCCCTGTGACACTCAGTCTATTATCCAGATGATGAGTAATACATATTCTCTCCTAACAGAAAGATCCATTAAACACAGGTTCACCAGAATTATAAACAAATTAAAAATTAGTAACCCACTTAATGAAGACTCAGGAAGTGATACTTCTACTTCTGTTTAAATTTAATAAATAGAAATATATTTGATGAATATTCTACAATGCAATACTAACGGTTTTCACCCTCGATATGAAAGAATACAGATTTTGTGTGAGAAATACAAACCTGAAATAGTATGTGTGCAGGAAACCAACTTCAAAGGAAATAAATCTGGTAAATCAAAAGGATTCAAGTGCTACAATAGAAATAGGTCAACTTCTTCTATTGCAAGTGGTGTTGCTATTTTTGTTAAAAATTTTATAAAAGCAAACCCAATTTTATATCAGATCCGATATTGAGGCAATAGCAATACAAATACAAGTTCCCTTGTCCATATGTATATGCAACATACATATACCCAACAGCTATCAATTTGAAAAGAATGAAGTGAAGGATGACATAAAACAATTACCTAAGCCCTTTATTCTATTAGATGATGTCAATAGCCATAATACCCTCTGGGGATCGTATAAAACCGACTCAAGGGGCATCAATATGGAAGCTATTATTGAAGAATCTGATTTGGCTGTACTAAATAACGGGCAACCTACACACTTCATTATTAATAATGGACAGCTTAGTGCAACTGACCTCACACTCAGCTCCAACAGCCTGGCCTCTAAATGCAATTGGTATGCACTGGATGAGCCTCACGACAGTGACCACTTTCCCATTTTCATGATTATCAGCGATTCTTCATGTATCTCGAATCCGCTGCAAGAAAATATCAAGTGGAACTACTCCAAAGCCAACTGGCTTAACTACCAGGAACAAATTAAAATGAAAATATCTCAAATGGATATGTTTCAAGAACACAACATTGACATAATAATCAAATCGTTTACTGAAGTCATAACAACAACAGCTAATGAGTCTCTAGAAATTATCAAACCCACAAAAAGAAGAAACGTGGTACCATAGTGGAACGAAAAATGTAAAAATGCTCTTAAACAGTCCAAACATGCGTTCAACCGGTACAAGAAACACCCAACAAATTAAAATAAAATCGAATATAAAAAACTAAGAGCTCTTACAAGAAGAATAATTATAGAAAGCAAAGCCAACTCCTGGATAAGTTATGTATCCTCTATCAATGTGAATAATAACATTAAAGATTCTTGGAAAAAAATTAGTTCCAGTACAAGGTAACAAAAGATATAATCAAATATATTTACTGCTGTCCAAAAATGCCCAAGTTATTAATTAACCCACTGATGTCGCAAATGAGCTCGCCAACAAATTTGCCAGCAACTCTAGCTCTCAAATTTACTCTCAAGCCTTCCAAACTCACAAAAATGAACAAGAAAGAGAACAGCTGATGGTGAACACAGAAGCGTGTCACATTCAAGAGCACCTTAACTTACCTATTTCAATGAAAGTACTTGTCATAACACTAGACGCCTCAAAAAATTCTTCTCCCGGACCAGACAAAATTCCAAATATCTTGCTTAAAAATCTACCACAGGAATGGAAAGATATACTACTAAAAATATACAACTATATATGGATAGAAAAGACATTCCCAAAAGTGTGGAAAGCGGCTATTGTGATCCCCATTCCTAAGCCCGGAAAAGACCCAACACTAAGTGGTAATTACAGGCCCATATCATTGACTTGCAATACGTGCAAGATTTTGGAAAAAATTGTTAATCGTCGGCTCAGATGGTATCTCGATTACAAGAATATAATACCAGCAATCAGTTTGTATTTCGACCAGGACACTCAACGACCTCCCACCTGGTAAGCATAGATACCTATATTCAAGAAGCTTTTGCCAACAAACATGTGTTAGCTGTCAACTTGGACATCGAAAAGTCATACGCAGGGGCGTAGCGTCCATGGATGTGGAATGATGTGTTAATACCCTGACAACATGAGCCATTTTATTTTAAAATTATTGTAAATTGTCAATTTATTAGTTTCTTTTTCTACTACAAAATATTTCATTATATTTTAAACATTGCGCCTTTGAGAATACGATTCTTCACTAGGATGAACGAATCAGTGTGAAATACCGCCTAGCCTGCGCTGAGAATCAGATGCACACTGACCCATTACATTCAGGGTGCCTACTGCGGTGCCTACGAAAAACCTGTCCTTTTACGAAACTTCATTGTTCTCTTCGGTGTTTCTAAGAGAACGAGGTTAATTAATGAACATTGTCGTTTTATTTAAGTTTCATTACCTTATTTTAATGCATTTAGCAACTATATATCTGTAGCCAATTTAGGTTAGGGATTGTGCTGGTTGAATGCACAATGGTATGTGACTGCA
This sequence comes from Acheta domesticus, assembly GCA_031308135.1. Classification (NCBI taxonomy): domain Eukaryota; kingdom Metazoa; phylum Arthropoda; class Insecta; order Orthoptera; family Gryllidae; genus Acheta; species Acheta domesticus. The sequence goes on from JAHLJT010002630.1 coordinate 3,500,455, forward strand.
ATCCACATCTGTGCCCTGGAATGGCGAACACCACGCGATCCAAAGTGCCTACATAATTATGGAGTCGTATTTTTGTGCCGTGGACGAATTATAGCACATGAGAAACTAAAAAATATTTGAAAAAAATGAGAGGATAGAATTTTATTTAAACAGCCAACATAGGCTATGTTGAGCAATACAACCAAAGAGATTGGAAATAAACACAACGGTGATATAAGGGATAAATACAATGGTAATATAAGGGAAAATAGGGAAATTCTGTCACATTTCATTTGAGTTGTATGCTTTTTTGGGACACAAGTGCTTGTATTTTCTAGCCATAATGAAAATAGGGTATCATCAAATAGAGAAAATTTCTTGGAATATATAAGTGAAATAATGAAATATGATAAAACTGACAAGGTTGATATGAAAATTCTTCTGTTTCGTGCAATGTCACCAAGAAATTCACTCATTCGATTTCAATGTGAGCACGGTTATGTCCCGTGAAATTAAAAATGAAATTTCTAAAGCCTCTTTTGTCTCCGTCATACTAGATAAAACCCTTGATGTAAGCAGCAAAGGACAACTGTTAACTGTTGTTCATTACGTATCTGTAAATTGATTGGTTTTCTCTTTCCTGATATATTTTTATTATAGATCATTGTTTTACATTTTATAAATTATGCTAATTCTACTGGGTTCGAAATCATATGAATTGGACAATTTTGAAAATCATTGGGTTTGATAGTGCTCTTATTATTAAAGTATAAGGACACACATTTATATTTTGCTAGGTCGTGAATTTAAGTCAACTTTTTCTAACATTCAACCAGTAAACTACATGAAGTACGTGAGCTATTATTACTTTTACTGGATCAGTTTTCTGTGCTCTAATTGATCAAAGTGACAGAAATGGTATTGGTGAATGAAAAATATTTAAATTATAATTAAAGTTTTGAATTATTTTCTCATTTCTCGAGTTACATACCCTAAGCCAAAACTCAGGCTACGCCACTGGGCATACGATATGGTATGGATGCATCGAGTCCTATAGAAGTTGAGCGAAATTGGAGTCCGAGACAACATGTTTCAGTTTATCAAACATTTCACGGAAGATCGGGTCATGCAAGTGAGAGCAAATGGAACATAATCTGTGAAGAAAAGAATAGAGAACGGTATACCTCAAGGATCCATCCTAAGTGTTACACTTTTTCTACTAGCAATAAATGACGCGGACGAAAAATCAAACCACCCACCATCATTAGGAAATACGTCGATGATATTACTATGCTTTGTAAAGGAAGAAATATTAACTCAAGCCAAGAAATTATACAAATCGCATTAAATAGTATATATGAATGGCCACTCAAATCAGGGTTTAAATTTGCACCTCAGAAAACGGAGTGTATTATATTTTCAAAGAAGAAAATTAACAACTTACCTACGCTTAAAATTGGCAATCAGATCCTGAGCTTTGTCACCAGTACCAAAATATTAGGAATGCACTTCGACACTAAACTGACCCGGAAGTTGCACATATTGAACACTATTAACGAATGTAAAAGGAGAATCAACATACTTAAATGCCTGGCACACAACAACTGGGAACAGATAGACAATTGCTATTATTAACATACAAAGCACTTGTGAGATCCAAAATAGACTACGGATCAATAATATACAGATCTGCTGCTAAAAGTGACCTCAAAAAACTGGATACAGTCCACAATCAGGGTCTCCGGATATGCACCGGATTATTTCCATACCAGTCCCATCGGAAGTATACTAATTGAAGCAAATGAACCCATATTATCTCATCGCAGAGAGGAACTAATAATCAAATATGCTTTAAAAGCAGCCACGTCCATCAATCCAATCATAGTACAGGACATATATCCTAAACAACAAGGGTACATAGAGCATTCTCGTTTTATACCTTTGTATGAAAAAACTAGAAGAGTACTTAGAGAAATTAATTTCGATCACAGAAAAGTAGAAAAGAAGAGAAATTACAAAATCCCTCCTTGGATAATCTCGGATATTTCAGTAGACTTATCATCTGGCGCTCATCAAGGAAATGGAACATCTGAGAGAAACTCTGGACCGACCAACAATTACGACATGTTTTATCCTGTTTATGCCAAAGCAATTAAAACTACACACGGAACAGAAGCAACAGTGGTAACGAAAGATTTATCGGTGAAACACCAACTTAACCACTATGCCAGCCATCTTACTGCCGAATTATGCGCCATCTTGACCGCCATGAAACTTATTAAAAATATTAACCACTCAAAGTTCATTTTATACTCAAATTCCCGCACTGCAATAAAAAGCATCAACAATAACGAAACTTCTAGTGAAATGATTATTACAATTAAAGAACTGTATCATGACATTACCAAGTTAGGTAAAGAAATATTATTGGTATGGAATATGAATCAAGATACAGAAATGCAGACGGAAACTGACAGAGTAGTTAGTGGAAGTACAACTGATATCCCAAACACTGTACTGGCAATTTCGAATACACTCCAACATCTAGTGAAACATATTGGAAAAATATTAGAAGAAAAATGGTTCTCCATATGGACTACGCTTAAAAGAAGCGACCTTTATGAAAACATAATCAATTTTCAAAGTCTGAAACATAATAAAAAGCTCAACCGAAAGGAACAAGTGGCCATAACGAGAACACGAACAGGTCACTGTAAGCTAAGCCATCTATATTTGATTCACGGATCCAATCCTCCATCATGTGACCAGTGCAATACGGCTTGGTCCCTGTCTCACACAGTCAATCATTGCCCTACCTTCCAACATGTCAGGCAGAGGTATCTTCACGACACAAGTTTGGAATGTATACTTGAATCTGAGAAGTGTCAAGAAAGAATTATACAATTCTATAAGGAGAGTGGAATATTCAGCCATATTTGAACTTTGCTCATGGTTGTTTTTTTTTGTTTTGTTTGCATGTCTCTTTAAGTATTAGTTACTACTCTTTCCTTTTTTGCAATCCTGTAAACAATTATTGTAAATTACTATACATTGTACTCAATTTGTAAATCTCAATTAATCATGCATAAATTACTGTTATAATGTATTTTTTTCTGAGTTGCTAATGACCCATCTGTCGATACGACATTAAATAAACAAACAAACAAACAAACAAAGATGTGGCAATGTTACCTCCCGTTACCTTATAGCATATTTTCTCATATCTTAATAGATCAAATTCTGACTAAGTTGTGGATGATGGAAAGAATTCAGATGAGGATTCAACACCCAAAAAACTATAAAAATCAGCTATCAAGATTTAAAAAGCTTTTTGAAACCCTTTTTTTGTTGGCCAGTGTTATTGGTCGATCATTAATAAGGAAGACCGTATTTTTTCAACATATTGATTGTAATTCTGCCCCTAAAATTCAGTTCAGTTATGGTGGATAAGGAATTGAAACCCAGTGTTTACTGTTGTAAAAAAAGTATTAAAACTTGGAGGCACCACAATATCAGATAGTGTACGTAATACAAATGAAATTAATGATATTTAGAAAAGGTTAAGTTAAAATAAAGTTTTAATACAAGTTGTAGTAACAGTCCTAATAATGGTTTTGCTTTAATTTCAGGCCTCTTACTTCAAATTAATACCACAAATTCACAATTTGACAAATATATTGCTTTCATGCTGGAACAAATAAAAGTAGTTACTAGAAAATAAGAATTGTTTTTCATATTGAATGCGATTTACCTCACAGTCATATTCTTATAAATATTTCAAACATTTAGGGTTCGAAATATTTCTTTGTCCTAGTGCAATTAAGATTGTGTTCATTTGGCTTAGAACCTGAAATGAAACAAATTGATAACAATTTTTAAAGTGAACAGGAAACACATGTTTACATAAATTAAGTGTTAGTGATAAATTAGATGATGAATCTCTAACGATAGGTGAGATACATTTAAAATCAGGACTTGCAAACTATTTTGAAGGATTTCATGTATTATGCTTTGTGATAACAGTATTGATAGAAAGTGTAAGCAGTTTATTTCGCCTGAAATAGAACTGAAAGAATTTATGTACGATCTTCCAGCTGAAGAAAGTTGATCTCTTTTCTTCTTATTTGATATTGTAATTTATTAAATATTTTTGTCTAGTAACCACAATTTTATTTCGCATTTCAGTTTGTATTGTTTTCTTAGGCAGCCATTTTGAATTACTGCCTCAGGTCTTGTACATGTCGGTGGAGTGCTAGTTCTTGTACATCTAGGTGGACATCTAGGTGAAGTTCAGATCTTGTAGTACATCTAGGTCGAAGCCATTGCTGAACAATTGGTAAACGGTGTAAGATATAGCCATTGCTAGACAATTTTGGCCCCGGAGCAAAGAGAAATGTAGATCCTCCCCCCGAAAAACAATTAAAAATGTGAAACTTGTTTCAAAAAATATGAGTTATTTTAACATATAACAAAAAATTACCACGTTTAAGCTTGAAAATGTTTTTGGAAATATATTTTAAATAAAAGTTTTAAGTAAAAGTATTTAGCGATTAAATAATACAGTTTCCACTGTGAGCTTAAAACATTAAAAAATTGTTGTGTTTAGTGTTTAATAAAATCATTTGTTGTTAAATTCTTGAAATATTAAATATGAATTTCAGTACAATCTACGTTAATGTTAGTGTCGATTCCATTTCAGAGATTTTCCATTTCACGATTTTCTCGAGTTCTAATTTCTTTTTCAATTGTCTGTTCTGCAATATTTCTGATGTTTCAATTTGTTCTTCAAAATGTCTACTACTTTTACAAGTGCGTACTACTTCTTCATGCTTCTCTCCCAACACGACTATTATTGTAGTGTTATTTTGACCTCTCAACTGACCGTTACGTCTTTCTCTCTCGTAAAATATGAATGTGTAATAAGTCAAATAAAAATTAGTTATAAATACGTAATAATATAATTGTCTAATGCTTATAAAGAGAAAATACTTGATAATTTGGGGAATATTTTTCGTTTGGGAATTTTGTTTCATTGGAGTGGCTGTTTGTAGAAATTCGTAAGTCGTGGAAGGGAAAGAGCTCGGAACACATCTAGGAACTCCAGTTCTATTTCCTATTATTTCCGTCGAGATGTGCATAGGGTCAATGACTAGTCGACAATTACCTATATATGAGGCGTGTGTTGCACACCTGATTGATTATCGTTGTAGAGGTCGTGTGGTTCAAAATAGATATCCATACAAAGAGAGAAACTATCTTCAGCAGTTCTCTGCCGTGTCATTTTCATTTATGCCAGCAGTCCACATCGCAGCGGTCGCTGGGTTGGTTTTGAAAGGTTGGAGTTGCAGCTGAAAGGTTAGTGTTTCATCGGATGGCTCACACTTTTATTTAAAATTCCCTGAGTGGTAATACTAAACATTACTTCTAATGTATTGATTAAATTCACAAGATTGGAACTATCTTCAAAATTTATGAATAAATGTTCCCAAAAAAGTTTATTTTCATGTTTCTGTAGTAGTGTTGTGTTCGTTTCCAACTGTCTTGCATTGAATCTCGTAATTTTATCTCATAAAGATATGTTATTGGTAAACCGAAAAGTAATTAACCCAAGATTTAGTATTCGTTTCGCTCGAATTCGCTCTCATGTTTTGTAAAGAAAATTGTGTCGCATGAAGATATTCCTCCACGTACGTGTAACTTCAATGGTGTTCGATTAATTAAAAGAAGGACGAAAATATCTACTACACGAATATAATATAATGCCATAAAATTCATATTCATATTCAGTAATGCCATAAAATTGTGAGAGAACCGTAGGGTGCAAACTGTCTGATGGGATTCGTAATAAACTCTGTATCATGAGGAAAATAATGATATCTTTTAAAACATTTGCGTAGAGGCGAAAAACGATAAAACATGCTATAAACAAAGCTGTTGGCCACGAGATTCTTTTCACTCCCGCTTGATACCTCTGACTATTGTGTTTCATTCACCTGAAAGTACTCTTTGATCAAGTGCAGTGCGTTGAGTTAAACAGGAATTGTTTTTACTCTTTGCTTGACTAATGCTCTTTCTCATATTTGCTTCATTTAATAATGATATCCTGATTTTACTTTCTCTTATGCTGCTACGCAGATTGGACCACCTTAGTTGTCCACAGCAAACATCTTGAAAACGGTTCGAGGTATCGAGATGCTATTTGCGCCATGTTGTTGCAAATGATGGGGCAAATAACATATTTCGTTTTCTTGTTTGTAACGTATTTAACATTAGAGATATTGACACAACTTTGACTTTTTAACGGGAAGTATATATTTGTTTCTCCATCATTCTAAAGATCTTTCAAAATGCAACGCAATGCAATGATATAAATATTGTTAATATTCGAAAAGTACTTGTTGCAAAAACAGTGCAATTAGAACTTGGTAAATTGTACGATGCAGCGCGCAAGGACAGCTGAGCTTGCTGATATCGAATTAGAAAGTTTCGTAATCGACGAACATCCTCGTTTTCCGACAAGGTGCTTCGACTCACGAATACGCGCACCGAGAAAGACGCGAAATGCCGTGTGATATTCCATAGTGGCCACAGGGGCTCGAGAGGCAGAGTTACAACAATAGCACTGTAGTCTATAGTGAATCCTTGCTCAGCGCGTGGTTTTAGAGAAAAAAACCGTAGGAAATTAGTCAATAGTGTGAAAACGTGTAGTGAAGTGAAAGGTGCGATGATGGGTAGCCTACAGTCAGAAAGTATTGGGCTATTAATATTTAGGTAAAATGTGAGTGAAGTAAAGTGATTCATTTCTTTCTGTATGTTTCACTGCTCCAAAATATATTTTAGAGAGTATTTATTTATTTATTTACGTCAAAAAAATAGTTAAAAACTGTGTGACGAGCTATGGGGAGAAGTGAATTTTGTGCACGTTTTCATAATTCTGTGATTCTCTATCCTCAACCATATTACTAGTCGAATTTTGAATACAGAAGAGAGCGTTTTTTTTTAAGATTTTGTTGACAAAATATTCGCTCCTATATAATAAAATATGTTTTCAAAGGTAAATTAGCTATAAATTCCTGCCCTGAACCCTCATGCTCTTCATGAAAGAATAATACTTTTTGCCGCGATAATATGGAAAACGCCAATTTGAATAACTATTCTGACAAACTTTGGTTTTTATTGAAATTATGTTAACGATTGTTTTACGTGTTAGAAATATAATTATTAGTATAAGTATTGAGTATTGTTATATTGCAGTGTTAGGTAAAAATGTTCATCCACATTTGTCTGAATATAATTATGAGTTAACTAGCGTACCCGTGCGAGAACTCTCGCATGTTAAATCCCACCCTTTCCCTATCCCTTTGTCTATCCTTTCCATAAAGGAGAGGAACTACTAATGTACTTACAGAATATCAAACAAAATAACAATGCAATTGATGTTTGAAGCAAATTTTCAATTTAAGTTTATTCAACATTATAGATAGATGTTCTTGGAACAATTCATACTTCTTTAAAAACAACATTTAAAGAAATGTTTCAATCTTCCTTGAGAGTTAGCTTTTCGCTTTCCTTGATAGTCAAATAATAGGAAAAGGTTTTTACTCTTGAGAATGCCAAGTAAAGTAGTAGCGAAAATACCGAATCGGGTAAGAACAGATCCTACTCATTGCAATATTATTTACACTTTCCCTGTTTTGTTATGAAGAACCGAGTGGGTTTTGGAGAGTCAGGATGCCAGCTTGCTTGGCAGTTGTCGGGTGACTTGCACTACACTTTCTATAATTTTAAATTTAGTTGTTTTTTAATTGATTCACGTAGTATTGTAGGATAGCGCGTTTTGATTTTTGTTTTCCATTTATTTCAAGCTATTTTACTTTAGCTACTTTAAAAAGTTTGTTCTTTGTGTTGTGCCTTAGTACAAGTTTTCCCCCACTACCTCTGCGTACCCGCGCGAGAACTCTTGCATGTTAGACACCATACTCATCCCTATCCTACTATTTTCATTCTAAGAGGGAACGTAGTTAACGAAACATGTTTATTTGTTTAAAATCTATAAAGATAACTTGCAATATACTAACACAATTACAAATAAAAATAAAAATGCAATGCAATTAATGTGTAAAAGAAATTTTCAATAAATATTTATTCAATATCATGGAGAATTTGCTTGGAACAATTCCCAAAACTTACTTAAAGACATTTGAAGTAATTATTAAATATTCTTTGTCAGTTAAGTTTTAGTTTTTCGTGATAGTCACAAAAATATTAGCTTTTTACTTTTGAGAAAGCTGCGTGTCTGAACATGTTGACTTGAAAATTTCATCGAATGATAACGAAAATATTGGTACAGGTAAAACACAAACACAGTCTTCACTCTTCACTGAACACCTACATCCTTCCACAATTAAGTACACAGCACTTACAGACCATGAAAAAACGTTAATTGAATAGTTTCACTACACTCATAAGAAACAATCTTCATAGGTATAGGTATCAAGCAACTATAATAGTACTTCTAGTTGTTGCTGGAGAGCAAATCTTGAATTAATGATTATGCAAATAAACCTCGTCAGACTTCACAAACTACGGTGTTAACAGAAAGCGTAAATAGAGATTGTCGAATCTAAGCCTTCTAAGCGTGTCGCCCCAAAAATTGCTACCAGCAGGAAGGGCTGAAATATTGAGGGGGCCTTGATAGTATTAAAGCGTGGAACCGAAAATTTAATTGAATGGATCGAAGAATGTCTCATCTTATAGATTATGGTGTGAAAAACGTTTCTTTGAGGCCTTTGGCCTCAAAATTTTACTTTTTAAGTCTCTAAAACGCTTTGTTTATGAGTTATTTGCCGATATAAGTTGACTTGTGATGCGGGTTGCATTTTATATGAATATTTATTAACATAATATTTTTTTAAAGAAATCATCCGTATTTTTAAAGTCAAAGTGAAATTCGTCAAGTCTCCGTGAAATTCTCTTTCTTTAGAGCCCTCATTTATAAAGATTGGTTTGCGTGTGAGAGCCGGAACCCAAAGGTATACTACTGAAATAATACAGGAGACGATAGGTGCAGGCTGGTGTGTATGCGAGGGTTCCTAGGTCTTTGTATGATATGTATGTATAGAATGTATGTGTGTTTGTATGTATGAATATTTGTGTAATATGTCAGTTTATTTACCTAAATGTTAGTATATATGTATTTTTACTTGTATATGTATGTAAATGCATTTGCATGTTCTAGGTAATGACACAGTTAATTAGTTTTTAGTATTGATTTTTCAAATATTGTTTTTATTTGTAATAGTTTGTAATTGTAAATGTACATTGGCAACATCTTCCCAATTGTAGAATGAAGCTTACATCTATGAAACATTGGTCACAGTATGTGTATAGGAAAGCAAAAAAGGGAGAGAGTGGGAGAGAGACAGTCAGGAAGGGAGAGAGGGAGATACAGACAGGGAGGGAGGGAGAGAGACGGGGATGGAGGGAGACAGGGAGGGAGAGAGGAAGTGCGACTGGGAGGATGGGAGAGAGACAGACGACAGCGAAAAAAAAATTAACTCTTGACAATTTTTTCCAGAATGTTTTCGCGGCTGTTGATTCTGGTGGAGGACGTGCTCGCCTGGGTAGTACGTCTACCGCAGGCGTTACTAGCGTTTGTTCGTGATTGGCTGCACTTCTGGAAGCTGGCCAGACGCTTTCCTGGGCCCTTCCCGACCCCAATCTTCGCCAGCTTGTTTAGAAGCGGATTCGTCCCGGACCGTGAGTCACCCCTCTTTCCCCACATGTCCGCGAATAGTTGTTGCAAACGTACAGGGCTAAGGGATGATAATTGTTCGCGAAGTTTTAAAAGAAATTCCATATAACGGAGTTACAGAAGTATCAGTCGTCCGTTTTGGTAAGCAACTCCTCATGCATTGGTGCGAAGCAGTTTAGAGATGGATCCATAACAATGGAGGCATTGCCTCGAATCGTAACGTTGTTGTTCAGGTCGGATCCGCGACAATAGTGCATTATGAAACGATGATGTAATGATGGGTATTAATACAGGAGTGTGATATTAACGATACGAGCGACGAACGAGCGATAATAATAATAATGATAATAATAATAATAATAATAATAATAATAATAATAATAATGATGATAATTACAAATAATAATAAGTCTTTATTTCTGGCGAGGGTCAGGCCTTAAGGCCTGCTCTTCCGCCTAACCACTAAAATATTTACATTTACAATAAGGACAATTGAGGAGTTCGGGTGGAAACAATGGTAGCTGACATTTCACGTTAATTACGAAAGTGCAATGATCGTGTTAGGTAATGGAAATGTGCTGCACACAACTAATGAAACATAAAGTATGAATATATTTTCGTTGGTAATTTTTGGACTCTAAAACTAACATGATCTAAAGAGAGCCCATGATTATTTTTTTCAAGTAGGATGTGGAATGTTAATAATTTTACTTTCGCAAAATGTCCTCAAATTTCGCAAAAATTATTCCCTACACCCGAATGCCTCAATTGTTGACAAATTACAAGAAGAAAGGAGGGCAGATTTTACATGTAAATCTGGGATGCAAGACTAAGGACCATCCCGGCATATGCCTTAAGCGATTGAGTAAGCAAAGGAAAACCTCAATCAGGATGGCGGCTTAGGGCCGTAACACAAGAAAAATGCAGTGTGAAAAAATAGAAAGATTAAGGGAAAAGGGTAAAGGCAAAAGGAATGTAGAGTAAGTTAGAAGGAGTTAAAGGGTAAAGGTAAAAGGGAAGCAGAGGGAGAAGAGGGAGAAAGAAAGAGGGAGTTAGAATTAATTATGAAATTAAGGAGAGTGGGAAGAGGGAACGATGATAATATTATTATAAAGTTCTTCGTATACATAAATGTAGTTTTCTAGATGGACGTAGAAAATGGCTGAAGACTAGAAGTTAATCTGTAACAGAAGAAGAAACGGAAACAGAAAGCAAGCATATGAACAAGAAAAAATACAACATACCAAGAAAGATCATACAATACGAAGACTGAAAATGCGTTAAAAACGTATTATCTAGTACATGTAACATACTTGGCGTTAGGGCTTTCAGCGATAGAGTAAAGAGGAGAAAAGTGCAGATGAACAGCTTGATGTCTTGAAATGTAACCGGATTTGAACCGGTTTGATTATCGTAAACTTCACACGTGTGTATTAATACCCATTACATCGGGTTTAATAAGATATCTTTTCTACGACTTTTATGACGTAAACTTTTACAATGAATCGTTTTGTGGCATGCAGGACAGTTGACACGCAGGATTCAACCAAGGCCACCTAGCGTACAGTTCCCTTACCCTACCCTCACGTGCTGCAGCAGGTGGGTGTCGCTACCAGTCCGCCAGCGAGGGAGTAATGCACTAGTCAAAATAGGATCAAAGTGAAATTACGATCCAATTTATTTTAAATAATATTCCACGAAAAATTACTAGTAATAAAAGAAATCAAAACTGAAAAATATAATATAATTTCACATGTAGTTTTAATGTACACAATCGAACTAAACGTTTACTAGAAACGATTCCCAATAACTAATTAATTGTCAATACTTGGTTTATAAACTTCTCTGTGATTGGTCAAGAACATGTATCATAATGAAATCTGTATCGAAATGAATATCATTATGCAACTGGTCGCAGCCATCAAATGACGCCATTATACAATGGGAGTAGAATAAGAACTTAGTGCACGACAGAAAAGTTCCTAATTTTCTTTCCCTCTTAGAACTTAAGTAACCAGCAAATTTATTCATCTGTTATAAAATAGCGTAAAGTTTGCTAATTGAAAGTTTTATTACGTCTGATTTGATATCAAAAGCATAAAATTAACTTGTCATAATAAAAATCTATAGGAATCTAAAGTGTTTATAATGACCTGGAAATTTGGAAAATTTTGAGGCTGATAAACTACACTTTGTTGAATATATCAGTTTTGACATTGAAATAAGGTCAAGTTGCTCCTTTGAAAACGGTAATTATTAATTGCCTCTCTCATAACGACAGCTTACTGGAAATATTCATCAACATCCCGAGGTTTGTTTTATTCGATCAAGATTACTTTCTGTTGTATTGAGATTTTCTACTGTAAATTATTATCAATGTGGTTTCAAAGAATCCAACATGCACCATTTAAAGCATTCTATATTATCATCAATAACTCATTTACGCCATCATTGGAAACAGTATTATATCAGTATGATTCCTGTATTAAAAAATATTTGAAAATTTTAAAGCCACATGAAATGTTTGGACACATTTCAACTAGGTTTACTTAAACACTTTACCTTGAAAATATAAAACATTTCTGTAGGTTTGGTTTGCTAATTTTCAAGAAATATCTTCTCCACGCCATGTTCTGAAATTCTTTTTTTTTCTTGGTGGTGAATTATCTCGTTTTACATAGTCATTTCAATGTATTAAGGCGTCGACAATGGCTAGTTGTGAGAGAGCAGGAAAATTGGATAGAAGACCCTCAAAAACGTCTTGCTGAGATTTTTTGAGAAAGAAAGCATTCTGAAAAGACAAATATGTAGACTGTCAGCACGCATTGTCATTACAATCTGCTTTAAAAATATTAAGAATTTAAAGAAAATTGTCATGCTAATTAGCAAACCCTCATAACTCCATATTCCCTCTGTTTACTTCTGTTTAGTGCTTAGTATCTTTAACATTGTTTATATTCCATCTGTATATTTCTCTTTACTTCGTGATAAAATATAATTATGAAAGAAGAATAATAAAAATAATTAAATAACAAATTCAGCATCTTAACCCTTAACTGGTATCATGGATTTTGGTTACGTAAACGGTATTGTCGGGTCACCGCAGACCCAGAAATTAATTTTGTAATTTGGCATATTAATTCTTACTTAATGAAACTAGAAATCGATATAAATCTTAAAACAACTTCCCTCAAGGATTGTAACTGAAAGACTTCTTCAATTAAATTCATTTTGTGTGTCTATAGTACCATATTTCTGAATTCGTATATATTTACATGGGTTAGATGAGATCAATTTGAAAAGGGATTCAATTTTCAAAATACTAGAAATGTTTCATTGGCACGGGTCAAAATGAAGAGCTAGCACTTGTATAAACATAATAGGGACAGAAAAACACAAGAATGCTACTTAATTCATAACCTTTGCAAGCATGCAAAAGTGGTATACAACAATGTTTAATTTTTTGTCTGTTTATAATTAGCCAAATAATTATGCAGTTATGGACGGGATGTAATTTATTCAGACTCTACGCACTTATTACAATACACTTTTACTAACTGTGGGTTTTGCAAACAGTTTTGTTGCACTGACAGCAGACTGTGTTATATTTATTGACCTTTGATGACTGTCAAAGAGAAAAGCGATTCCGTTTCTTCGGCTCGTTACCCTCATCATTTTCACTGCATGAATCATGATCTCTGTCTATTGTTGAAGCGTCACTGAGATCACTATCTACCTCTGCAAGCTACTGTTCAATTTGTACAGAAAGTTCTTCATATTCCATTGTTGAGAAAACAGACTTCGATTTTCACACTATAATTAAAAGACTAACGTCAACGGTATCGTCGGGTCTCCACTGACCCGGAACACACACTGCAAGGACAAATCAACTTCCTTTCATGAGTTCCTAAAACACCACTGCCCATAAGTGTAGAGTGTAGGGATCAGGTGGCAGCACAGGCAAATTGCGGCAAAATTGCAAGGTTTAAACAAAAAAGAAATTCTTCTGGGTCAAATGTGACCCGACGATACCAGTTAAGGGTTAAATAATTAAGTTTCCCAATATTTATAAGTTCAACGAGAAAGTAAACTAAAATTATGCTTCCCGGGTATGTTTATTCTTCCCAATGCAATACTGTCCAATCTGGAATTACAAGGTATGCTAATCATCATGACGAAATATCCGTGTTACCTGTGTTGTGTGAGAAAGGAATCGATTAATTTTCTTGTTATTACTTCATTATTCATGCGTGAATCTTATTTTTTATGTTCCATTATTCATGCGTGAATGAACTGGTATGCAGTATGCATATTTTCCTCTGTTCTGAGTGCCAAGATAGCAGGATCATGGACAATATAGCGCCTTGGAGCTTCAAAACCGAGACACCGACCTTAACTAAATAATCCACTGTTTCAGTCACGGTGTAAGATATATAAGGTCCGATTAAATTAAGAAGGTGATTGACATTTGTGAGTGGAGGGGAGCGACGTTGCCAGGTCGCAAACCACCTGAGCACGTGTTACCGGGACACGAAAACAAACACTTCAAAAACACGTGTAAAAGTGTAAAAAATACGACCAAAGCTTAACTCACGCAACTCTCACACACAGTACACATTGCGCCGTGCAGCACAGGCAGAACGCGGGCGGCGCGGCGGCAGGAAGTCGCTGTGCGCATGCTCAAATGTTCCCGTGTTCGGCAGAGGCCACTGAGCGCCCCTGACACGTCCCGTTTTGCTCCTCTCGGTTGGCAGCTGCCATGGAAACGGGAGGAGGCGTCCTGACGTCCACAACAAACGGTTGTCAATCACCTTACTAATTTAATCGGACCTTAGGTGTGCCAACTAGCTGGCCTTTGGAGCAAATTTTCTGAAGCCTGTTTGAGGCTAGTTCCTCGCTTGTCCCCATACGAGAGCGCACGATCGGTTTAAGGTCGCGGTGTTACCAACTATACATCTTAAAATGGCACTCTTAAACTGTAGCTATTGCACAGTTTTGCAAAGCATTTCCAACCCATTTTCGTAACTGTTCGCTCTAGACTTTACCAATTCCACCGCAAAACGAGAAATCACTGACTTGAAATTAGAAATCAGCTGGCCACAGGGCTGTCGAATGGATCACGACCAATCACGACCTTGCCCAATGAGACCCAAAGATCGCAGCTCTTACATGCGAGGACTGCGAGAACTAGCCTCACATAAGCTTCAGTTTTAAACTGGAAGTGAACACACCTATATATCTTACACCATGGTTTCAGTGCAGGCGATACTCGAGTATTTATTCTGTTTTCATGAGCGTGGCAATCCGTCGCCCAGATGCCATGGCCGCTGGTTTTCAAACATTGAGCGCCCGTAGCGTCTTTATTGATTGATTGATTGGTGTTCCGGGCGCGTCAACTACTTTGGTCATTAGTCCCGTCAGTGTAGTGGTGTTTTTCTCGGGAGGTGGCGAATGAACTTTTCCCCGCTGGATGGAGAGATCCGGCGCCGACCTACCGTCGACTAGCGGGGTTTTCCCCTCAACCAGGTATCTCCCACCAGCGGGGACACCGCCCCAGCCGGGACATGCTGTAAGCTCCCGACCGGTCTCCCGACATGTGTGTTAGTGTAGTGCATGTTAGTGTAAGTGTGTGTGTGTGTGTGGGTGTGTGTGTGTGGTGTGTGTAAGAGGAGAGGATAGGACAAAGAAGAGGAAGGAAAGATCACGCGCGGTCCGTTTGTAGGGTACTGCTCCGGCATTCGCCTGGTGTTGATCGGAGAAACCACGGAAAACCACCGATCAGAGCAGCCGGCCGCTAGAATTCTCCTCCAGACAGCGACTGAATTCGACCTAGCTGACAAGCTAGTGTCGAAAATCCTGCCGCGCCATAGGGAGTGGAGTCCTAGGACCTCCCGGTCAGAGGGACTGCAGTGACATCAGGTTGATGCACTGAGCCATCTATCCCGGTCCGTAGCGTCTTAACACTAGGAGGACGACACCCGTCATTATGACGGGTGTGCTACATTTTATCGTGAATTTTCATCAAAATATGTGGTTTATTCATTATTTGCTCATATTCTACAATATTGAAAGAAAAATAGTCATGTACACTGAAATTTAACTCTAACACTTTTGACATCCTATCAGAGAAAAGTAAATAAAACGTGATTATCAGTACTTTGCATCAAACTGTAACTATTGATGAAAAGAGCTCTGAGAAACTTCCAGAGACTACAATTTTATAACGAAACAAAATGTCATGTTGACATACTTCATCAAATGGCGCGCATGAAGGCAAGAACGCGTTCAGGATCTGCATGCTCTGCAACAAATATGTACGTGGGTCGTGTGCTGGAAACACGTTTTATACTTTTTTTCCGCTGCTTTGGAGCGTTGGAGGATTCGGATAATTAAAATTTACTGATGATCAAGAACTTCACAAGATGAGTGCAAAATTTCTAATTGTGGTACAAAATTAGTACATAATTAGTGGACAGCAATGGGTTGGATGATTTTGAATTTCTGAAAAGTGGGGGTTCTAGGTTGACGTCAAGCTAGCACCCCCACTTTGAATGTCGTTTTTTATTGGTTTATAGTTGAGTACATTTTTTTTAATTTTTGGTACAAAATTAGTACATAATTAGTTCAAAATTATAGGCTAGTTAATTTTGAATTTCTGACAAGTGGGGTTTGCTGCTTGACGGAGGTAAGTAATCTATTGTTATCCTCCTCGGACCCCTCGTAACCTATAGGTTACAAAGCTTACCTTTTGTTTATCTATTGTTCAAACAATGAGGAACAATTCTGCGTATTTCCGTAGCCTTGTTACAAGTGTTCGCTATCTCCCAGATATAAATATTTATCGATTTTGTAAGAATTGTTGTCACTATAGCATCATAACAAGTCGAATGCGTTTGACATATAAAGAACGATGCGCCTCAATGAAAGTAATTAAAAAAATGCTGTAAAAATTCTAATTAATCTGTTATTTTACGACTTAATCTAATTTTAGGTAAGCATTTTAACTATTATTCATGGTTTATATTTTCCATTTTCGTTATTTGACCGAATGATGTATTAGTTTGTAATGATGTAACCTCAAAGTTACAATGGGTTTCAATTTTTTCGACATTTTTTAATAGGCAGGTCCACTTCACAATGGTTGTTGGTATCAAAACTTGAGACCCAATGTAACTTATAGGTTACATAGTTTTTTGGGAGTTAAAAAATTATTTTAGGCAGAAAATGATTACATGGCAATAATAGATATGCCCTTGCCCTGTGGAAAACCTAAAAGTAGAATTTAAAATATCAAGTACCTGCCCTTGGGTCCGAGGAGGTACAAGGCATCCATTGCTTCATATGTAAGAAAAATCTAGCACAACAATAATATTCTTTAACCATTTAGTGGTTGGAGTTAAAATCCGAACGATTGTACGCAATAAAATTCGTACCAGTCAAAATGATGGTTTCGTCCTACTAGGTAGAAAGAAAATCGCCATCCTCCTAGTGTTAAAAGGAAAGGAACCAATTTCTTCAAATACCGGCAATGGAGGAGTTTGATAGGAGCAGGAGCGCCCGCTTCTGCCGTCCGTGCCGGGAAAGTGCTGCGCTCTCATGGGCACTTTTGAAGTAGTGAGTGTGTATTCTCAGGCAAAATTATTCTGTAATGCAGTCGGCGGTTTTTGATGGAAAATCTCGAGCGCGGGGCTTTTAAAATGTACGCCGTTTGCTGTTAATTCATCCCTAAGAAAGGTTATAATTGTTTACATTGGAGATCAGGTGCCAATGAATTATTTGGATGCCCGTGTAAACACAACGGAATCGCACGCGCCCAGTTTTCTTTTTTCGTTACCTTTCGAAAATTCAAAAGCATTAAACTTGCTACCACTGTAATCATTGATTTTGCAGCCAGGCTCAGTACAATTTCGGGAAATCACTGAAAAGAACAGTTAAGAATATAAGTGTTAAAGACACTCAGCACTAAATCACTCACCTTATTCCACATAATCATTTAGGAACATTGAAACAAAATATATTCAACATTAACTACTGTTTGTGATGAAAGACCAGCAAATATTAAATCCCACGAATGTCCGACAACTAACAACTGACCCGAATTTTTACATGTGATTAGGTGCAATACCTGATATTCTAGACTAGTATATTATTAGTATTCGTCAGGTACACAAAATATCTTTGACTGCAACAAAACGTTCCCTGTCACACGAGTGGCACGATGAGCCACTTATCAATTAGGGACAAAGGTTATATATGTGACTGTTATACCAAATGTACTTATACTTGAACTAGTGTTAAAACAAGCAAACTTTCTACGAGCTTTCTCGTATGAAAAGTTCTCAAATGTGCGAAAAATTGTACATAATTTATTTCAAAATCGATCTTTAAGGAACGGATTTCATTCAGGGAAAAAATTCTATCTTTATAACTTTAGTTGTAGGAAGACATCGAAAAAATGTTGAACTTTGCAATTTTCGAAAAATCAGGGTTTTCAATGAACATGAGACCTGCATCATACTCTAAAAGTCCTTCACACTATCCAAAAAAATGTAGTCAAAAAGGATGGAAGCATTTTTTTAAATTTTGAAAATATCGCAGGGGCTTCATGTAAAGTACCTCGAAATTAAAATATCGGTTTCAAAGTCGAGGACCCAGCGACATCAGCGAGATTGATACGAGAATATACATTTTGGAGAAAATTGACTCAACGGTTTAACCGATAGCGTTGGTAACCGACGGACAGACCGACGAACAGTCAGACGTTTTGCCGGCATTAGATTTTTTTGGTACCATGGAACCAGAAATCATCGATTCTTATTTCTTCATGTGTTAGTATTTTTCTAAATTTAGCAACTGTATTTATTGACTTTCTTGTTACTAGAGCCCTATAATAAGAGTTCTTCTCCAAAATTCAGTTTTTTCGCGCATCATTACGTAACTTGTTTTCTACTCCTTAGCGAGAAAGCAAAAAGTTATATTTGTTCGGAGTGCTGCACTTATTTCAAGATATTTTAGTGGACTGTATTGGTGGAGTAAATAGTGGAGCACAGTAGTCCCGAAACCCTTTGATAGTTCAGGGAGAATGATTGGCGCAGGATCTTTCTGGATTTACAGAAAACAAGTTCTGGCACAAACCAGGTTTAATTTTCATGACACTTGATCACGTGGTTACACATGCACAATTACAGATCACAGTAGATAACACTTGGGGGCTTACTACTTGTTACGACAGCTTATCCAGACAGTCGAATACAGGTACTTTTCACACTGTAGAAATAGTAGCAATTAAACATTTCGCTGTACAACAGCCATCGGCACTATGTTGCACAATTAAATACCTTTGTGGCGTGCAACCTGGGAACAGCCCTAGGTTGCACAATTAAATACGTGTTATTTTCACACGGAGCCCACTGGACGCGGAACAGACATGTGCATGCCGCATGATGCCCAGTGAGACATTGATTTTGCAGCCCAACGGCAAGAGGGTCGTTATACAGCGATTTTCGTAAATTTGTCCCTGACAGAAATCAGCTGTTTCGCTGCCATCCAATCAGGAGCTTGTATTTCGCGACAGTGACGTCACTATGCTGACGTTCAAGCTCCCGATTGGATGAAACCGTGAACAGCTGATTTCTGTCAGGAACAAAGTTACGAAAATCGCAGTATAGGGCCGCTACCGCAGTGCACATGGAGTGGGGAGGGCGATGAGCCTATCACAGATTACTATACTGCGATTTTTGTAGGAAGAGCTCTGAAGATAACTCAAATCCCATCTTCGCGATGGAATATGTCACGGCATTTCGCGTCTTTTCTCGGTCTTGCCGGTAGAAGTCGCATGATCGCAAGCACTGCTTCATACGGTCGCGATCGTGCGAAATCTAGCGGAACGACTGTGAATGATACGAAATGCCGTGACATATTCCATCGCGAAGATGGATTTGAGTTATCTTCAGAGCTCTTCCTACAAAAATCGCAGTATAGTAATCTGTGATAGGCTCATCGCCCTCCCCACTCCCATGTGCACTGCGGTAGCGGCCCTATACTGCGATTTTCGTAACTTTGTTCCTGACAGAAATCAGCTGTTGACGGTTTCATCCAATCGGGAGCTTGAACGTCAGCATAGTGACGTCACTGTCGCGAAATACAAGCTCCTGATTGGATGGCAGCGAAACAGCTGATTTCTGTCAGGGACAAATTTACGAAAATCGCAGTATAGGGCCGCTACCGCAGTGCACATGAGAGTGGGGCGGGCGATGAGCCTATCACAGATTACTATATGAATTTGGTGAGAGAATGATCTGGAAGCTTCATCCGTTGCGGATAGCTAACGGAATGCACACGTGCAGTTCCACGAACGCCGGGGGTGATATTGCGGCGGCGATGGTGTAGTAGTTAGCTTAACGGACTGCTATGCCCAAGTTGGCGGGTTCAAACCCGATCGAAGCCGTGGATTTTTTAGGGGGCGAAAAAATCCTTCGTACGCCATCCTTCGGAGGGGAAGTAAAGCCGGTTGTCCCATGGTAGTAGATTTACTTGCATGTAAAAGATCCTCAAGCCTAAATGACGCCTCTGAGCTAAATTCAAATCGCCTGTTTCGTCGCCCAAGGAATACCTTCTTTCTCCGCTAGTTGGTGAAAGGAGCGTAGCGAAATTTGCGTGGTCAGACGGAAGAGCAGGCCTCATTGGCCTGAGTCTCGCCACGTAAAATAAGGCTCATTCAATTCAACGCCGGCGCGCAGCCCGAGAGCCGTGGTCGGGCGTCCGGCGGATGCGTCTGAGCAGTGTTGCCATATCCGCGGATTTCCCGTTGTATTCAGCGAATTTTGAACTCGTACGGCGGAAAAAAAAATTAGTTTCGCGGACGGCGGAACAAACAGCGGAAATGAATAAAAACAGTGGAAAATAAGCGGCATTTCAAATCTGCCAAGTGAATGTGGTTAAAAGCAAGCATAGAAACAAAATGAACATTGAATTATTAAACGCGATTTTGTCAATATGTTTTGGTCTAAAAAGAGTAGGTAAATATGTCATAATTACTCGTTCCCATCTGAAGTTTTAAAGCAGATTACTCAAAAAGACAAGTATGAGTCCAAGAAGACTAACAGTGATAATGCGAACGATGATGAGTTATCAGTTTTCGTTAACCTTTATTAATAACTTGTTTTTCCACAGTTTAAAGCCATGTTACTAGCAAGAATAAATGATATAATACTTATATAATACCTGGAATCAATTGTTATTGTATTACAAATTCTCACCCAAGTAATGTTTTCTATATTATCTAAAAATTGAATTGCAGGTTCGATGCAGCCACTATATTTCGTAATTATGCTTTTGTTTTAATAGAATAAATTAAATATGGAAGGATTTAATTTATTCTATTTATGTATTATATATATATATATATATATATATATATATATAAATTTCCTTTCCTTTAAATCCTTCCATATTTAATTTATTCTATTAAAACAAAAGTATGATTACGAAATATAGTGGCTTCATTGAACCTGCAATTCAATATATATATATATATATATATATATATATATATATATATATAATATGGAAGGAAATTTAAATATGGAAGAAGAATTTAATTTACGTTTATCGGATTTAGGCGGGAAATTTAAAGCCAGTTCAGTGGATTTTCGGCGGAAACTGAAACGAACATTGCAGAACCCCTCTAAATACATCTGGCAACACTGCCAGGACTCCTATCGGCCGCAACGGTCGAGACTGCGACGGTTGCTGAATCAACGATGCCTTGCTGCATACGAAATAAATTTATATTCTCTGCTTTGCTGTGGGCCCGAACAATATTCGCTCTCTATACGTTCTAAATGTTACAAACGATCTTCGAAGAATACTACGATTTTCGTAACTTTGCCCCTGACAGAATAAGCTGTTTTGCTGCCATCCAATTGGGAGCTTACATTTCGCGACAGTGACGTCACTATGATGACGTTAAAGCTCCCGATTGGATGAAACCTTCATCAGCTGATTCCTGTCATGGGCAGAGTTACGAAAATCGCAGTACAGAAAGAAAGTTACGTAATTTTAATTTCAATGAGCCCTACTAGTATTGAGATTAACGCACTCTTAACATTCGAAAGGAGAATTCAAGCCCTGCTGGAGGCGGGGGATTTTCCAAGGGCAGGAAATTCTTATAATATTCTTGTGACTCGTGGAAGAATATGAATAGCTAGCAGCATTAAGTACACTCACTACTCCTTGTTCTAAAGTTATCTCATGTTTGCGAATTTTCAAGCTGAAAAAATCTAATTTTCTGAAACGCGCTTTAAAATTATGTTGTGCTATTTTTGATCTTTTTAAGTTATTCATCCAAATCAGTCACACTGATATCAAACTGTGTTTTATTTCAGCAATGAATCTGATGAGATGGGTATTGGACGATGTGATGTACCGTTATCCTGCCGGACAACTAGTGCTTGGACCTATGCGATTCTTTATGCTAAGCAATGTAAACGATCTTAAGGTAATGAACTCTTCAAATACGCTGGCTCGGTGGCTGAGGTCGTTAAAGCACACGTACAGTGGCGAGCTCAGTTCAGATGGACTTGGGCTCGATTGCCTGTATGTTGTGGCACTTTGTGCCGTCCAACCCATCATGCTACACCCATCCCATGATGCACCTTCGTTCCCGGCCGTTTCTCCTGGCTGCCGCGTTAAATTCGAAAGACGCCAGGCGAATACCGGAGTAGTACCCTAAGAAACGGCCCACGGACTTTCCTTCCTTACTTCTTAGATATACCCACTTACGCGATCCTCTTTCCTCACTCCTTAGGTATAACCACTTACACTCACATGCCCTAACTACCACACATGTTGGAAAATCTGTCAAGAGCTTATAGAGTTCATGGGGTTTGATTCGGCTGGGGCGGTGCCCCGTTGGAGGAGATATCTGGAGTAATTTGAAGACTCTACGCTCTGCTTTTAACTAACCATTACAGCGGCTCTCTCCCCGCTATATTACCCCTCTAACACTTGAGGTCAATCGGTCCATAGTACATTTCGTACCAACAGAAAATCCACAACAAAAATGTTCACATCATAGTGTTCACTGCATAAAGTCCAATAAACTTCTCACAGAAAAAAGTCCGTAATAAAGTCCACTGAATACTAAGTACAAATCGAAAAATTAAACTAGCATGAATGTACAAAATGAGTAATAGCAGGTTTCTCCGATCTAAGTTTATTGTCTTCATTATTAATAACATTTATATTTCATTTTTAACATTTTCGTTGCTAATAGAAATGTTCTGAAGTAGAAATTAAAATAAATTTGTGAGATTATGTAATTCGCAATAGCAAAAGATTTCTTCGCAGAAGAAGAAGAAACATTCTGGTGAGTAACGAATACACATTCCATTTCCATAGTTAAACTGGAGATAAAATTAATTGGAAACTGGAAATAAAAACCCCGAAAGGGGTTTTATCAATTAAATGTTTTTATCCGTATCATTCCTCTGTGCGATAACAACATTGTATGCTAATGGGCATTTCTGCAACGGACATATAAATAACTTGAACGAAACAGTATTGTATCCATAGCGAAGTGGACATTTATACTAATGGACATTTCCACGAGTGGACATTTTTGTAGTGGATGTTTACCTGTGGACCAATTGACTGATAACCCCCTCTCAGCTCACATACCAAGTTGTTGAGCAAGCCTGCTCAAACATCTCGCAAGACGTACAGAGATATATTTACATTTAAAATTCTTTGAATAATGATGAGTTGTTCAGTAACGACTCTAACATCTCGGATGACGTAGACAGGTAACATCGTACATTTACATTTAAAATTCTTTGAATAAAGACGAGTTGTTGAGCAACTACTCTAACATCTCGATTAAGGTAGAGAGTTAACATACATTTACATTTAAAATTCTTTGAATAAAGATGCGATCTTACGATGTGAATATTTGTTTACAGTGTTTCCTAATGAATTCGAAGAATCACTCAAGGCCAAAGGTGATGGTAGGTTTGGCCTCTTATTGGGTCGGCAGAGGATTGATTACAATAAATGGTAAGATATCGGCCTAGGCCGTTACCTGCTAGTTTTAGACAATGTTCAGTTTAAAATGTACAAAAGAAGTTAACCATAAGCTACGTTAAAACATATACCTTTAAATAATTGATTTTGTAATAAAATTCAGTACTCTTGTAACGTAAACGAGCTCTGTAATAATTCTTTGTAAATAAATAGCAAAAATATCCCCGTTTTTCCCCCCGCAGCATTACATAACTCTGCTTACGCGTTAGCGAGACAGTAGAATGCAAGTGCTATCTTAATCATAAGAGCAGACACACCACCAAGTTTATTTTCACTACTCCGCAATTAAAAGCTTTTTGCTTAGTGCCGTTTGTTCTTCCATTTATTACTTGCGTTTGTGTTTTTTTGTTTTTATTTAAGATCGCATCAACTACTATGTCATTAACGATCACTATTGGGATTTTAACGTTATGTAACTGAAGATGATATGATATGGTGATGGTGGAGGTGAAAGGTCGAACACAAATCCAACCATGACCGAGGCGGGACTTGAACCCGTGATCTTTGGGTCTGAGTTCGCTATGACACTACTGCAGGGGTCCTCAAACTTTTTAAACGCGGGGCCAGTTCACTGTCCCTCAGACCTTCGCAGGGTCGGATTATATAGTGCAATTTTTCTAACTCTGTCTCTCAAGCCCCTTTGGCCGATCACACGGAATTTCGCGTCTTTCTCGGTCCTACCGCTAGATGTCGCATGGTCGCATGCACTGCTTGATACGGTCGCGATCATGCGATATCTAGCTGGCATGACTGAGAAAGTCCTCGAGGTACCGTGACATACTCCATTGTGAAGACAGGCCTTGAGAGGCAGAGTTAGAAAAATCGCACTACAGTAAAAACAAAAACTATAAACAAATTCTTATACACACTGCACATATCTTATTTTGAAGTGAAGAATAAAAACCGGAACAATTACAATATTTAAAAGGAAGTAAAATTAAATCAACAAACTTGTTGATTTAAAACCATCGATTTTTTTGCCATCCCTAGACACTCCAACACATGATCAAAAAGGCGCGAATTTTAAGAAAAAAATTCATTAAACCATGAAAAACCGGCGGGCAGTATAAATAAATGTCCTCGGCGTGCCGCATGTGGCCCGCGGGCCGTAGTTTGAGGACCCCTGCACTACTGCTTTAGCAATATCGGCCACCAGGGATCGGAATGTTTGTGTTTGATGGACGCGTTGGCGCATAGCGTGACTTCGACTTTTTAGTTTAATAAAGCATATTCTGATATTAATTTCCGGATGGTATGGTAACAATTTCCTTCTTTTTTCTAATAGAATCTGTGTATTTGCACTTAGTTTACATTTACTTGTTCTGCTGTGCATTGTCCTAATATTTGCTTCCTTCCCTGCTCTTAGTAGAAAGTCTTGAAGTGAATCATATCTTTCCTGAATACTTCGATGTGAGTTCTTAATGCAGTCGATGTTCTTTAACAGTTCTAGTTTTACTTGGTTCTGTCTATAATTATGTGTATTGGATTGCTGTGGTTAGGATGATAGAACCTTTTTAACCCCTTTAAATTTAGTTCTGCACACACCATTCTATGGTCTGAGACAAAATTTAATGTGTCGATGACTTCTGTATTGAGGATACAATTTAGATTGTTGGTCAATATATGGTCTATTTCGTTCTTAGTTCTTTCTCCAGGAAAGATCCATGTCCATCTTCCATTTCGTCTTTCCTCGAAGAATGGATTTGCAATTTTCATGTTCTGGCTTTCAGCATAATGGATCAATCTATTTCCCCTTTCGTTGCGTTCTTCCATACCGAATCTTTCAATCGCGTCCTCCTTAGGGTATTCTTTAGCCTCCTTAGGGACCTACTTTGGCATTAAAATCCCCTATTTTAGTTTTGGTTGAGCTGTGTTTGTGTTCAGAGCATTGTCGAGCGTGTTATAGAATTGGTCTGTACTTTGTGCTGTTGGAGCATGAACTTGTAGAATTAGAATTGTTCGACTCCCAATTTTCATTTTTAGTGTTGCTGTTCTTACGTTAATACCAAATATTTCTTCTAAGTTCTTTTTAATCCTCTTGTTGATGATGAAGCCTGATCCTCTCTGACCTTTTGTACTTCCAATGTACTAGAAAATGTCACCATTTTGTTCTTCAATTATAGCCTCTCCATATTTTCTTATTTCACATAAGCCAACTATATCGTAATTGATTCATCATAGTGCTTTTTCTAATACATTTTATCTTTCAGGAGTTTGTATAGTTCTACAATTAAATGTTGTTATTATCAGTCTGTTGTTTCGTGTCTCTTGAGCTTGATTGCTGCTTTTGTTTGGCTTTTGTTTAGTGATTTACATCCTCTCCTCCTGTGTGGCGTCAGTTCTTTTAATAGTTTTAGTTTGCTTTTAGCTTTTTTACTTAAACTCCGGAAAAAATCCTTCAATTTTCCCATTGTTCATCTATTTGAATTTTTTGAAAACCTATCTTTACATTTTTTTTCCTTCCGCTGTTAATTCTTATGCTGTTTGACGAATTGCTGTCTGTATCTCTCTTTCTTGTTTTGTGAGATCATTTTCTATGTATGTATCTTTCTTATCAATACTTTAGACTGTTAGAATACAATATTAATATTAAAATAAAAGTTCCCAGAAGTTTATAGATAGTCAAAACAATACAGTTTAATCATAAAATCACATAATTACACAGATGAATATTATACAGTTTTGGCAGCGCTTCGGAAGACAGCTTTCCTCCATCATCAGGCCTTACAATGAATAAGAATTACAAAATTTTCAGCCAAGGCCTATGTTGTTTATTCATATGGTTCATTATGTAATTCTTATTCATTGTAAGGAGGAAAACTGTCTTCCGTAACGTTGCCAAAACTGTATAATATTCATCTGTGTAATTATGTGATTTTATGATTAAATTGTATTGTTTTGACTGTCTATAAACTTCTTGGAACTTTTATTTTAATATTAATATGTATCTTTCTCTCTAAGTTTACACTTGTTTTGTAGATTTTTAGTTTTTTTCCTGTGAAATGAGATATTTTTACATGGGGTATTCCTCTTCCTGATTTGTCTCTTCTTATGATGCTGGCATCTGCAGTGTTTTAGCCACTCTTATGCTTGCTAGAATGGTCTCCGCTATTTCTTTGGTTCGAACTTCTTGGACTATTACAAATTCACAAGATTTTATACTGACGTTTTTCTTCTCTCTCTTTGTTCTTCTTTCTTCTTTTTCTTCTGTCATTTGGAGTCTTTTTTCCAAGCTCTTGGTTGTTATTTCATTTGTTTATGTTCATTCATTTATTAGTTGTGTTCTCAATATTTCTTTCTAATTCCTTGTTTTTCTCCATTTTTTTTCCTCTAGTGCTAGAATTTCAGTTTTCAGTTCTACAATTTATTTTATAGTGTCCGCTCTTAGTTGTTCATTTTGTTCTCGTTATTTTGATTTCATTCAAGATTTCTTTTTTCAGTTTTGTTATTTCCTCTTTGCTAGATTCTTTGAGTTCTACAGTTTGTTCCCGTAATCTTTTTAACTCTTCCATTATCGATTTCAAAAGTTCTTGGGAATGATGTTCTATTTCGTTGGATGCGTGTTTGAATTTGTTGGACGGCATTTCTTCCTTTCCTCAATCTACGCAGATATGAACCATGGAGGAATATAGAATAGGAGTGGAAACTCGTGTGGCACCATCTACAATAAGGTACAGGAGTTAAATCGACAACACTGCATTCTGTGGCCAGAATGGATACTTCTTTATCGCTGAACCAGCTAGCTCAGGTGCACGGTACTCGATCTACTTTTTGGGCATACAATGTAAATAATAACCTCCATAACAGCACGTACTTCGATATTAGCACGCTGTATAAAAAACACAAAATTTGAGCAAGGGAAGAATAAATTGGCAACTAATAAAAACAAACTTTTTTCTGTGTAGTATTCATAAAATTTATTCTGAAAACAATCTTACATGATCACATAAGTACAATACAAATACAGAAGAAGAATCTGGTATTGTAGACACCATCAAATTACTATTTAAATAGACTTTGACCTACAAATCTAGTATCTGTTTTAATAAAATAATAATTGTATCTCCACCATCTTTTCATATTATAACACAAAACAAATCAATTTATGTGGTAAAATTGGCAGAAATGGTTTCATATCAACATAAACTCATTTTGTATCTTGGATCAGATATAGTTTGTTTTAGTATCAATTTGTCATGACTACGACACTTTTAATACACCACATAATCATACTAGAAATAAATTGTCACAAAGAGGAAATATTTGGTACCTCCTGGATCGAAGTTTATGACTCTTGTTATGCAGACATCTCTATCAATTGAGCTAACAATCAAACACTGCATTCATGACACTTTTCTTGCAAGGAAAATACAATCTACCGGCATATTTGCGTGTATTACCTGTATTTTTGTGATAATTTATGTTCAATAATTAAAAATAGTTTAATTAAACCTAACATTCACGTAAGAACCTTAAAACAATTACATTAGAATTTCGTATAAATTCTGTAGCAGCAAAAGTAACATATTTATGCATTTTATTAATACTGATTAAATGGTGATTTTTAAATGTGAAGTTATTGAATTACATAAACAGTCAATTATTTTGACAACACCATTAAAAATTAGAGAAATTAAAAATTAGAAACTTAGAGAAATTCTTTCCACTAGATTGTAGATAGGAGAAGATATTCTTATATACATAGTTATACATCCAGAAACATGTCATTCAGACCTCATGATCTCTTAACCTCTTCCAGATCTGCAGTAAAGTTTGAAGAAGCTACATATCCTAATATGAATATTATTAGTTTAAAACACATGTTCTTTCTTGTAATTCATCACATTTTCATTCAAACCATGTAATTGGAGGGTAATAAACTGGTAAGATTTAAAAGCTTAAATTCAACACAAAGGACTGCAATGGACTGAGGAGTATCCATTTGTTGTGCAAATCTAGTGAAAAAATTTGTATAAAAAAAACTTATTTATTGAGGTTGGAATACTACCGTTGCTTTGCCTATTTATTTATGAATCAGTGGTTTTCAAGTGAATTACTCAAGGATATTTTCATGCGATTCAGATCTCTTCTTCTCTTACTTCTCCCGATGATCGGATTCTATGCTTCAGGTTACAGACTTGGTGCCTCTGAGTGACCTGTAATGAAAGCATAGATTTGAAATATGTAATGCAGGAACACCACACCCGAAATTCTCAAGCATCAAGGTGGTACACTACTAAAATTTAGGTCTATAAAATAATGACATCAAACTCTTAAGGTATCTGAAATGTTCGGAACGATACATGAAATAGCACAACACTAGACGGAAATACCGTTCAATGACAGTAACTCATAATAACTCAAAATATTTCACTCACCTTCCCATTTCGGAGGAAAACCTGAAGAAACTTTATTTCCTTTATCCTGCCGAACAACATTGGCACATCCTTGGGCCCAACATTTAGTAATTGTCATCTGTAACACTTGACATACACCACCAAAAATAGCTCTCAAACGAAATGTCACAAACATACACGTTGCCATGAGCATTGCCGTCTCTTCAGCGAAAAAATAAATTAGTGGATGAAATGAATGGTAGAAGGTTCATAAGCTCGCACCGCTACCTGACGAGCAAATTACCGAAGCAGGGTTTGAAATTACGCATGTACCTTAAAATAGATGTCACCACATGGAAACGACGCTAGCGACTCCTCTAGTCCATACTCTCAAACAGCGAGAGTTTCCCCTCCTGTTGTATATTCCTCCATGTATGAACTATATCAGTGGTTCTTGTAATTTCCTTGTCTTAGGTCCCCTTTCCGCCAATAGATAGCTCTGTCAGTCAATATTCGGACTCGCTTTCCTTTCGTCAGATATCTCTGCTACTTGATCCTACTGCTTCGGTACAGTTTCTTCGATAACAGATGGCGCTTTTGGTATTTGCATTCGTGCATTGCTATTGATTTCTGTCACTAGATCTCTCTGTTACTTTCTTAATAAATCGTACTGTTCTCTATTAACAGATCGCGCGTTACTCACACGTAACCACTCCAAACCGACATTCACTGTCTTTGTGGTTCTAACCTATAACTCACTTACCTTTCGTAGACAGGTCTGCATGACACTTTGCAATGAACCGCCAGAGCTGCTTTCTCTTACATACTTTGACAATCAGACTTCACTAAACGTTCTAAAATGTATAATACTTAACTAAATGTATTAAACAATATGGTATTGTAATCGTCTCCTGTATTATTTCAGTAATATACCTTTCCGTTGCTGTTCTCAATGCAACCAATGTTTATCAATGAGGTCCCTAAGAGAATTTCACGTAGACGTGACGAATTGACTTTAAAGATATAAAGGATTTATTTTAAAAAAACGCATCTAAATATTCATGTAAAATGCAACCCGCAGCACTTGCCAATGTTTTCAAATCTATATCGTCAAATAACTCCTAAACAAAGCATTTTAGAGCCTTAAAAACTAAACTTTGAGGCCACGGATCAAAGAAATGTTTTTCACACCATAATCTACAAGAGACATTCTTGGACATTCAATTAAATTTTCGGTGCTTCGATATTACCAAAACCACCAGTATATTTCAGCCCTTGTTGCTGGTATACTTGAGATTTTATTTTTTGGCGCGTGGGGGCGTGTCATCACGATCGAATATCTCACGGCATTTCGCGTCGTTCTCGATTGTGCCGCTAGGAGTCGCATGATCGCAGCACTGCTCGATACAGTCGAGATCATGCGACTCCTAGCGGCACGATCGAGAACGACGCGAAATACCGTGAGATATTCCATCGTGAAGACACGCCCCCACGCGGCAAGAAATAAAACCCCAAATGTGGTCATCTTTGTGACGACACGCTTAGAAGGCTTAGATTCCTCCATCTCGTATTTACGGTCTCTGTATACACCGTGGTTTGTGCAGTCCGACGAGGTTTATTTGCATAATCATTAATTCAAGATTTGCTCTCCAGCAACTAGAGTACTGTTATAGTTGCTTGATACCTATGAAGATGTTTCTTATGCCTGTAGGGAAATTATTCAATTAACTTTTTGCCGTGGTCTACAAGTGCTCTGCTTTAAATTGTGGAGGGATATGGGTGTACAGTGAAGAGTGAAGACAGTGTTTGTGTTTTACTTGTACCGGTATTTTCGTTATCAGCAGTGATTCGATGAAATTTGCATATCAGCGGCTTCAGACACGTAGCTTTTTCAAAAGTAAAAAGCTGATATTTTTGTGACTATCACGAAAAGCTAAATGTTAACTTTCAAAGAATATTGAATAATTAGTTCAAATGTCTTTAAGGAGGAGTGAATTCGTCCAAGAAAACTCTCCATAATATCTTAACTGAATTTTTTAAAACATCAATTGCATTGTTTTCATTTGATATTGTGTTAGTACATTCCAAGTTACCATTATACAGTTTAAACAAATAAACACGTTTCGTTAGTAAATACCCCAAAACGAACTTTACGTCACATTAATAAGTGCAATTAGCACTATCGGTTCGAAACGTTTGAAGAAAAAAATTGCAACAATTTTTGAGAAAGTGGCGTTTGAGCGTTCCTGAAAATGCGGAATTTTGAGCTAGTTTTCACAGCAAACGTTTGAGTTCTCGAGAAACTGTATATGACATTATTTAAAGCACATGTACAAATAACATATTCAACCAACATGAGATTCACTTCATTTTCTTAAGCGTTCTTCAGACTACTCAAAATCAAAATTATATCAAAACCGATGGAGCTATTATTTTAAAAATTTTGAATATGTCCCAGCGGCTCTATGTAAAGTACCCTCCAAAATTAAAATATCGATTTCAAATCCAAGGGACCGTGACAATGAATATCAATTTTGGAGAAAATCGGCTGAATCGGTAAAGTCGCTAATGTTATTCACAGACAGACTGACAGACGTCTTGCCGTTAATCGATTTTCTAGCATAAAGTACCCACAAAACATGGAATCACATGTTAGAGGATTTACATTTAGCATCTGGATGTAGTCAATTTTTGTTGCGAGGGCCCTGTAATAAGAATTTATCTGCCGAAAATTCGCCGTTTTCTCACGCAGCATTACAGAATTTTCTCTCTACCACGATAGTGGCCAGTGGGAAAAAAATTATCTGAAAGTCATAGTTTAGAAATATTGATATTTGATTTGGTACACAAACCTACCAGTTCAAACAAGGAATGTATCTTCACTTATGACAAACGTTTAACTACGATCGCAGAATATCTTTCATTGTGATCCGCTAACATTGTCCTCATTTCTGATCAAAGCGGTTTCTCTTTAGAAAATCTGAAGTGCTGACGTAGGTAATAGAAGCATTGCAATATTTTATTTTCCAACCAATGACATCACACGAATCTATTTGAATCGTTTTAAAAGGTTTTAAATAATGCAATGAAATACAAATATAATCACTACGTAACTGCAAAACTACAAGGAGAAATACATTACCCTTTCAGTACACCACACCTGAACCAATTTATTCACAACACTCAATCTCAATCTCAAACTTTCGTTATCCTTTTTTCGTGCCATTAAAGTTGTTTTAAAATCAACAATTAATATATTTTTCATTTTGTTTCTAGCGGAGAAAAAAATACAAATCAATACTTCTTAATACACATAACTCAATATTCATTTTGTCGTTCATTTCCATTGCTTTATTTTTCTTTTCTGTTTACGGTGCCTTAAAGTCTTAATTATGTTGTTTTATGAATATAATGTGTTTAATGAAGCGAACGGAACAGACAACACAAAATTATCGTCAAAATCTTCTCAAAATGTTTGTGACAGTGTTTAACCAAAAGAGCGACTGTTTTTCTTGAGAATCAAACTGGACATGCAAATGACTGTTACTGTGCAACTGACAATTACTGTGCTTTAATGTCTGAATCTAAAATGTGTTTAAGGAAGTGAATGGAACAGACATCACAAAATTATACAGCCAACCTTTCATCAGAATCTCCTCAAAAAGTATATGGCAGTGTTTAACCGAAAGAGTGATATTTTTATTGAGAATCTAACTAAACACGCAAATGGCTGCACATTTGATGTAAAGCCCCTGACAGAAACTCTTCAGTTTGATATAATACTAGGTGAGTACACATACTGTGGAGTATTTTTTCATCAAAGTACTGAGTAATAGTAAGATTACAATGAATTTTGTGTCTGAATAGAAAGCCTGTTCGGTGTACCTTCAAACCAACAAACAAACCCAGATGAAATGTTGGAGCAGATATTAACGTAAGTTCTATATTTAATACATAAATAGGCGTTGAATTATAGTGCTATAATCTCTGAACCAATAAAGATGAAACTTTTGTTCTAGCCTCTTGTCAGGAGTACAATAGGCTATGATTTTCAACCGTAAACGTTAATTTATTTACAAAACAATTACTCATATGGACTTTTTTTGCCTAGTTTTACATCACAGTTTCAAGAGTGAATCTGTGCAATATTTTATCTGCGCGTCACCAGAGGATGACGATTGAGATTTTCGATTGATTTAAAACTTAATGAACACAATTAATTATCTAAAGGACAGCGCAGAAGAGGGGCGTTTATTTCACATTCAATTGTCTAATCCGCAATGTTTATATTGAAAAAATATTGGGATAGTTTTTATTCACTCTATGTATAAAAGTAATTACGATATATATTTCAGTTTTGCCTACGTGTGCACGTATTAAGTGTATAAGGCAAATTAAATTATTATTATATATGAAAAAAGTAATTTTGCTGATGGATGTGATCGATATTGTCGTAAAAAAGTACGAATGCGTTCACGTGATCGACATGAAATAGTTATTGGTTGAGTTGCAAATAAAGCATTGATTATCATGCATTGGCGAATTGCACGAGTGAATGTGAAACATATTACTAATGATTTACGAGTTATGATGAATCAATGACGGATGGCATTTTTGTAGAGAAGTGCTTTATTACACTGGATAGTGAACATTTATCTTTGGATGGTAAAGAAATGATTATTTAAATTCACCATAGTAAGTTCGGCAAGATAAAGTATAATTTGAAATAGATGTGAAATTTCAAACTTTTCTTTATTAATACTGGAGAAGAAAAAAATTGAAAAAGAGTAAATTTTACAATATGGCAATTGATGGAAAGTTTTAGTACTATAAAAAATGGATTTGAAGCAATTCTGATGCATATCTTCATTCATTTCGAGTCAGGAGCAGCAAGAATTCATGTTTTGTGGGTCCTTGATACTGAAAATTCGATTGATAAGTAAGACGTCTGTCCGTTGTAAACAAAGCTAGCGGCTATAGCGTTCAGCCGATTCTCTCCAAAATTGTTATACGCCAATGTAACGGATGTGGCAGATATTTCAATTTTGGATGGTATTTTACAAAAAATCCTTGGGTCGTTTTCCAAATTTTCAAAAAATAACTCCATCAATTTTGATTAAATTTTGTTGTTAGAGTGAGAGCCATATAAGAAAATGGTGCAGGATATGTTCCTTGAAAACCATGATTTTTCGAAATTGAAAGAGTTCAAAAAACTTTTGGAGTCTTCTTACAACTAAAGTATTAAAAATAGAGATTTTTCCCTCATTGATATCTATTCCTTAAGAGTACATTTTAAAATAAGATAATTTCATATATTTTCATTGCAACAGTATTGGTAATTGTCAATTATAGTAAATTAGTAATTGAAAGTCATACAAATTTCTGTATAACTATTGTAATGTATTGTAACCATACATACAAACGTTTTTAAATATAAAATTATATCAAAAATATGTCTAAAACAAAGAAATGGAATTTCCATTTAAAACGACTAATTTTTCAAGCAAATTATCAGACATTAAACACCTAGTTGGTGAATGTATTAAACCTGAAAAGGAAAACAGTCATTCAACTGGCGTGGATTAACATGAACTAGTGTTATAAACAAATACATGCTTCTTTTATTGCCGGATAAATGTCCAGAATTTTTCATAATTTAGATATCATTTAAAAACGAAGAGAATCTAAATTCAACAGCTGAAAGTATCTTTTATTTTTGTTTCAATGAGGTGCGTTCACTAGCGGAATCAAACAAAAAGATATTATCTTCGTTCTAAACTACCTTCGCCTCTATTTGAAGTACACTCGTGTTTGTGAAAATTGCATCGCCCAGAAGGAAACACTACTATTACAATGAAATATCTTGCACAGATTAGGAATATCACAATTTACTAATGATTAGAATTACAGAACTGTACATACATATTGACCTTGAGACTTTCGTACCATGTGAAGCCACCATGCGCTGCCATCGGAGCCTCTATATGTCGTAGTGTTTTCGAAAACTGAGGGTTTTCAACAACATGAGACCTGCACCATTTTCTTAGATCTCTTTCAGACTATCCCACAACATCTAATTAAAATCGATGGAGCCATTTTTTTTTTAATTTGGAAATGTCCCAGGGGCTTCATGTAAAGTACCCTCAAAAAATTAAAATATCGGTTTCAAATACAAGGGGTCGCAATATCGTCCACATCGATTGGGGAATATTTATTTTGGAGAAAATCGGTTGAATTGTTTAGCCGCTACCGTTGTTCACAGGCGGAAAGACGTGGATTTTTGAATCAATGGATTTTTAGGTATGAAGGACTCACGAAATTTTCTTGTGACTACACCACGTTTTAGAACATTTTTTTCGAAATTTAGTATCTGGATTTATCCAGACTTATTTGAGAGTTTTTCTGCCGAAAATTCGCAATTTTGTGCGCAGCATTACATAACTTTTTCTGTATTCCGCAAGAGGTAGCCTGGAAATAAAAATTGCTCTTGGTCTTCCAAATGCCGTACAGTGTTCTTTAAAGTCTCGTAGCTTCCAAAACCGTTTTGATGTCTCTAGAATGTTCAGTACATGTATGCTAACAGTAAATAAAGAAATCAGACGCTGCAGTGCGGCTAAAACGTAGGTCGTTGACAGTGAAGGCACGTGGTAAAATTTAAGCCGCTTGCAGTGAAACACTGGTGGTTCAATGAGAGAGGTGTCTCACTGCAACAACTGATGTCACTGCAGTGCCTCTGATCGGGAGATCCTAGGTTCGAGTCCTGACTGCGACAGGATTTTCGACACGAGTTTGTCAGCAGTCAAATTCAGTCGCTCTCTAGACGAGATTTCTAGCGGTTGGCTGCTCTGATCGGTAGTTTTACGTGGTTTCTCCGACCAACACCAGGCGAATGCCGGAGAAGTACCCTAAAGAAATGTGCGCGTAGACTGGGTTGTTTGAAATATGCTCTAGGCTGACAAGAAGCAAAACAAGGTTTCATTAATGTTACTTTAAAGAAAATTATTAAAATTCGATAAAAAATTGGCATCCTTCTCAATATTTCTAACCTTACATATCTGAATCCACGTATGTGTATGTGCACGCTTCGAAGTGTATAAAGCGCAAATATGTAGTGGAAAAATACATTCTAATTCTGGATATTTATTTTACAGAGGACAGAAAGGGATCTCCTATCGCGTAAGATGTCCATGGCTCTATATTAACCGAATTTATAAATTATTTCCTGCAGGACGCACGGCGATAGAATATCTACATATTGGTCGGAGGATACAAAATACGGTAAATACTCTTTCCAATAGCAGAGAGTTTTTTATAGGTACGAAATAAAAAAATCAAACACTTCCCATGTTTTTGAACCTCATGAGCATTGTCCCAATGAAGAAATACTTCATTGTGGGAACGCAATAAAAATGATTAAGAAACATTTTCAAGATTGAATCGACCAATGGAGAAACGGTACACGTTTCATGACCAAACTATCGACATTTACTCTTTCTACATTGGAGGATTAAATTGTTTTCCCTTGTAAATTAAATACACCTATCCTGTGAGAAAATGTTTAATGTTTAAATGTTTTCAATGACGCTATTTACTGTTGTCAATACTGAGTCGATGAAAGGAACGCATTCCTTTCAGCCACTAGCGTTGTTCACAGACGGACGGACAGACGTTTTGCCGTCATTCGATTTTTCGGTACCAAATACCAACAAAACAGTTTCTGGCTGCACAACGTATTGGAGGATTTTTACTTTCGCGCGCTTAAGAAGGAACTACTTAAGAAGAGAAAGTTATGTATTACTCCGCGAAAAAACGGCTGGATAAATCCGGTTGCTAAATTTAGAAAAAAAATCCTCTAACACGTGGTGTCATCTGGAATCCCTGTTTCGTTGAATTGAATTGCCATATTTTATGTCGCGAGATTCAAGCCATGAGGCCTGCTCTTCCGTCTGACCACGCAAATTTCGTTACACTCCTTTCCCCGGATAGAGCGGAATGAAGGTATTACTGAGGAGACGAAATCGGCGATCTTGAATTTAGCTCAGAGGCTTCATTTAGGCTTGAGGATCTTTTACATGCAAGTAAATCTACTAACATGGGACAGCCAGCTTTACTTCCCCTCCGAAGGAAGGCGTACGAAGGATTTTTTCGCCTCTAAAAATCCACGGCTTTGAACCCGCGAATTTGGATATAGCAGTTCGTTACGCTACACCATCGCCGCCGCCGTGGGTCCTTGGTACTGAAAAAGCGATTGACGGCCAAACGTCTGACCATCCGTCTGTCAGTGAACAATGCTAGCGACTAAACCGCTAAGCCGATTTTCTCCAAATTTGATATTTCCCGATCAATCTGACTGATGTCGTGGCCCCTTGAATTTGGAACCGATAATTTGATTTTGGGGGTATTTTACATGAAGCCCCTGCGACATTTTCAAATTTTGAAAAAAATGGTGCCAACAAGTTTGATGAAATTTTGTTGTTAAAGAGTCTGAAGGACGTTCAAGAAAATGGTGGAGGTCTCATGTTGGTTAAAACCCACGATTTTTCGAAAATTGAAAAAATCAATTGTTTTCTTCCTGCAACGACATTTGTGAAGATACGTCTTTTTCTTAATGAAATGAGTTTAAAAAACAGATCTTAAAATAAGGTCATGTTGAAATGTTTAAAAATATGAGTATTTGTTCTGTAATTTCGCAACAAATGTAACCTCCAGCTTGCAATAGACTGCGCTTCGTTTCTTAGAACTACAATTGTGAAAATACAATTTTTTACTTTCTCGCCTTACGAATACTTCGTAAGAAGAGAAAGTTATGTAATCGTGCGGCGGAAAACGTGGAATTTTCGCCAGAAAATCTCTTATAGCAGGGGTCTGGTGACAAAAAAGTGGATAAAACCTGTTGCTAAATTTAGAAAAAAAATCCTCTATCTCGTGGTGTAATCAAAATCCATGATTTGTTGCTTCTTCATACTTCAAAATCGATTGACGGCATTCCGTCCGTCTGTCCGTGTACGCGTCTGTCCGTCTGTGGTCAACGCTAGCGCCTAAACCGTTCGGTTGATTTTCTTCAAAATTGATATTCCCCGATGGATTTTACTCTCTCAAGGCCTCTTGAATTTGAAACCAATATCTTAGTATTTGAGGATACTTTACATAAAGCCCATTTTGAGATTTTGTAAATTAAAAAAAAATGGCTCCAAATTTTTTGATTATATTTTGTTGTTGAATAGTGCGAAGAACGTTGAAGGGAATGACGTAGGCATCATTTTCGTTGATAGGCCCTATTTTTCGAAAATTGCAAAAAACTGTTTAAAAACTATAAAATTGAAGATAGAGATTTTCGCCTCAGACAAAGTCGGTTGTACAAAATTAGCACTTCAAATAAGGTCATGTACCATTTTTTGGAAAAAACGAATAGTTTTTGCGTAAATTGCGATTCAAATTGACAAAAAAAATTTTCTCAAAAACCGCTCCAAATTTTTTCTTAAAATTTTCTGCACGTGTGTAAGAAGGGAAGGTAAAGCACGTGTGTAAGAAGGTAAATAAACTAGAGTTGCTATAGAATGGCACATACTTTCTCGCAGTAGTTACTTTCCAAATGCCGATCATCCGATAAATTATGTGGAGTAAACCGTTCACCGCTGCCTTTCTTGTTCATGTTTTTTGAAAGACATGTTTTTCGCATGTTGACTATTACCCGCTTCCTAATGATAGAAGTGATACAAGATCGTTTTGACTGAAATATTAGCAGTTGTTCCGCAAGTCGGTCCCGTAGCGCGGTTGGTTAATGCACCTTCGGGTTGAGCTCTTCAATAAGGAAGGTACCGAGTTCGATCCCCCGAGAGGGATTTTAATTTGATGAATGTGATGTTGCAGGAAAAAAACATTGAAGAGTTTAGATACTTTATTGAAAATCATTTGAAGTACTTCCACTCACGTATAGATTCAATATAGATAAATAGACAGGACTTGTCTGTGTTTTCCCTAACTGCGTCTTTTAAACAATTTTTCAACTCTGTTATTCGATTTCTGAAGCGTATGACATGTTAAATCAACAGTTGTCTAGTATATATCTGTATGAACCAGTTTAAGTAAAATTATGAGCATTTTAACGCTAAATTCTAATACAATATAACCAGAAGGCATGCGATAAACTTACAATCACGAACGGTTTAGAAATTATTATTAATTTCTAGGCTTACGAATACTTCGTAATGCGGTTTATCGCTGCCTTTCTTGGTCATGTTTGAAAGATATGTTTTTCGCATGTTGAAAATTACCGGCTCCTAATGATAAAATTGATAGAATTACGTTGACCAAAATATAAGTAATTGCGATAAATGTCGTGGAAATGTCTGTATATATTTGTTCAAATTTTTAACTTTCTAACAATTTTTTGTCTCTGTTCTCATATTTGTAAAGCGTATTACCATCGTATCAATATTTTCATTGTCATGCATTTACCATTTTATAGGTCGGTACTATTCTTTTATGGCTCTCTTCGACTGAGGCGGTGTTGGTGTTGCGTATTGGTATAAGTGCCGGTTCGTTGAATTTGAGTTTCGTTTGTCGGGTCTCGGTACCGAAATGGTTCGCTGGTATAGTACACTTTTGCTTGTTTATGGAGTAGTGGAATAGCAGTAGAGCGAGAAGCCGTATAGAAGTAGAGCGAGAAAGTATGTGCGTTGGAAGCACCACTAGTTTCTTAATGAAATATGTTTATCAAAAATTATCTTTGATTAAGGGCATGTTCAAATTTTTGAAAATATTAGTATTTTTGAGTAATTTGGCGATGAAAATAAATGCCCGCTGCAAATTTACTGTACTTCAGAGGGTTTGATGCTTAGTAAGTTACAAATTGTATATTATTTTATATTTCTTTGTTCGTTTCTTACATTCGACCTTTTGTAATACACTCACTCATTAATCTTTTAGAAATTATTGAAACCCTATTTGAAATATATGAAATATCTAGTGGTGCTACAGAATGGCACATACTTTCCCGTATTAGTTTTCTATTTCCTTGGGTCTAGGCTAGCTACTCGGAATTGCTATATACCCGTGCCAGATGTTATCTATCGCCTCCCAAAGTACATTTTTTTGACATTTTCTTAATGTTTCGGTTTCCTAATGGTATAAATAAAATATTAATTTTAGAATATTAAAGAACACTAAAACCTCGGCCTAAATGGCTCTATTCTCTGAAGAATTTGGAGCAGTTTTTAAGAAAATGAAATTTAATCCCTAATAAAAATGCGAAATTTGCAACTCTTTTCCACAAAAAAATTTTGAGTTTTCGAAACACTTCATTTAAACTCAATTGAAGCACATTAATGTACAAATACAATAGTGTTTACAGATTGTAGGAAACGTGCATATTAACGGTGTCAAAGAAAAAAGTTTCAAAAAAATTAAGTTTGTGCAATTTTTGAAAAAACAAATAATGCTCCAAAATGAACTTTACGTTATATTAAAGAGTGCAAATAGCATTACCTGTTCGAAAAGTTTGAAGAAAAAATGTGGAGCTGTTTTCTAGAAAATCTTTTGTATTTTTTTTTAAAAAATGTTGCATGCAATATTGCGTGAAAACGCCTGGGGAAAAAAGAATTTGATTGAAAGGAAAAATCTCTATCTGCAATTTTGTAGTTTTCGGAAGAGGCCGCAAATAATGCCACCTTCGTAAGTGTATTTTACTCGATTCTTAGAAGAAATTTAAAGAAAAAATTTGGTGCTGTTTTTGAGAAAATTTTGAAAATGTCCGGGGTGTCTTCATGTAAAGTACCCCCAAATTTTGTAGAATTTATTTGAAAATCTCTAAGCTTCGATTCAAGCCAGATCGACAGGGTTTGTTCAATTTGGAAAAATACTACGCATGGTGCTAGTGGTGTTCACACACAGACGGATGGACAGACGGGCGTTTTGCTTTCAATTGGTTTTTCAGTATCAAGGACCCACAAAAGAGAGATTCAGGCTACACCACGTGTTGGGGATTTTTTTTATTAATTAAGCAACTTGTTTTATCCACTTTTTCGTTATCAGGGCCCGCCAATGAATTTTTTCTGCCGAAAATTCGACGTTTTTTCACGCAACATTACGCAACTTTTCCTTTACTATGTATATTACTCCGTATATAAGTATGTATACGGGAAAGTAAAAATTGCTAGCTCTCAAAGAATATCAACAATGCAGGGAATGCAACAATGAAATGCCGCTTCGCGCGCGCGAATTTCTGTGAATTACGTGTCATGATTTAGCTGTATGGAAAGAAGGTATAATTGTAAAAATTGTGTTGATGTTTGCTTGAAAATATTTTTTTCGCACAAAATGCTCTACCATTTGCAATGAGTATACCCGGAACATCACGCTCTAACATAGTTAAAATTATACATGCAAACCATGCACTTAAAATTGGCAAAACATGCAGGATTGGCTATTTTAATAGCCAATATATGTGATTGAAGCATCAAAATATGCGTTAAACAAAAATGTAATGAACAAAAGGTAACATTTATTTGTATAAATCTTTATTTAATACCGTAGTACAAAATGCTTAAAATAAAACTATTTTTTCAAGCACCATAATAAATAAAAAAGGTATTAAAAAACGAAAATATCTCCCTTCGACCCACTTCTACGCAGAAACCTGGAATACATGTTCTTAAATATGCCGCATAAATAAAAATATGCAGTTAATGAAAAAATACCAGAAATATGCACAATAAAAATGGGCTACTTTTGCTTTATTTTTGTTGACATCTAAAGTAATATACATTCCATTTCGATATGCGCAATCATTAAAAATAAGCAATTGTATGAAATTCCGCGAATGAGTGTGGTGCTACAATTACACTAAATGTGAAAGTATGTTCCAGTATTTCCGTTTGCGATGAATTTCACAGTTTATTTGTAAATTGCTTCTCAGAATGCCCGGTGCGGTATATTATACACAATTTAATGTCATCTGATCAAAAAAATATTAAATCAAATGAAATGGTATCACATTAACCGTATAACTTCTTCAATAACATAATGTAAACTATACGCGATGCAAATTTTTCCATAAGAGCCTGTACTAATTTAAACTTTTATTAAAAGATAAGGCGGGAAGGGCCAAATTGTTATTCCTGCTCTTCGTTTCAGGCGGTGTCAATAGTATATCAAAAGACGGTACTAATAAATTAACTTTATTACAAATCGTAGAAAATTAATATTTTAATTAGTTTAGTATTAAGAGTTATTTATCAACTGTGTATGATTTGTTATCCGCGCACGTTTTCTTAAGCTCTCCCATCGCTAGTTGCGACAGGAGTGGGAAGTTTGATTATTTTTACAAAAGGAATTGTATATCAAATGTATGGTTCTTTTCTCGATGCAAAATAGTTACTATTACACAGGAGCAAACGTTTCTGGTTATCAGATTTTGTCTACGACTCTCGTTGCTATAATTAATTCTTAATTCAACTAATGATGACAAAGGAGTGGGGGTAGGTATTTCGGGGCTCAAGAAAACGTCAAATATGTGTAATAAAAGTCTATAATACTGTGACTAACCGATAAACAAGTTAAAATGTGAATGCAGATGGAAATAAACGTTTTTGCAAAGAATTGATATTATTCGACAAGCGAAAGCACATAGTTTTGACAACACTGCGCTAACAGCGATTCTGTATCATTTGCTGCGAATTCTGTGTCAGTGAAATGTATTCCTGTTTGTGTCTTTTGTCAAGTAAGAAATGATTGCTGTCTCTGACTATCGAAATGAATGCACATATGCATCGCAGGCGCTTTGTTTGAATTGGACGTTTTCAAATAATAGCTGAGATGTTAGTAGCGCAGAAAATGCAATATTTCAATATTACGTTGCTGTTTCCAACAACGCAAGAAAGTATGTGCTGTTGTAGCACTAATTTTTCTAAATGTAGCAACTATAATTATCCACATTTTCGTTACCAGGCCCTTCTAATAAGAGTTTCTTGCCAGAAAATCGCCATTTTTTAGCACAGCATAACTTAATTTACTCTCCATTGAGGAAGCGGTAGCGAGAATGTAAAAATCTACTCTATTTTTAACATAATTTTTATACCATCTATAAACTATTGCTATGACGATTCGATAATAATTGAATCGACCAATGGAGAAACGGTACATCTTTCATGACCAAACTGTCGATATCTATCCTTTTTGAATTGGGGATTAAATTGTTTTTCCTTATAAATTAAATACACCAATCCCGAGACAAACGTAAATGTTTTAATGACACTATCTTATTTTGTCAATACTGAGTCGATTAAATGAACACATTCCTCGCTTACCATTGGCACTAATTTTATTTATGTATCCTTCCGACAAAATGTTTTATGATTGGATCGATTTGCAAATGAGAGAAACAAAAAAGTATTGACAAGAATATGTTGCTTGTAAACGAAAAAATGTTACATATTATTAAAAAGTAAAAAGCATGATCGCACTTTACTTCATTTACATCAGAATAAATATTTTCATACATTGTTAGGGGATTCGTTACCCAACGTACAAAGCCATCCCATCACATTTCTGCAAGTCTATTTATTTGCAGATTGTTGAGCAGCGCAAGGAGTTGCTCCGTGCGAGAGCTGAGAGTTTACTGCAGAAGGGGAATTTCAAGAAGGACGAGAACACGCTGGAAGCCCCTAATGATGA
The DNA here is from genome assembly GCA_031308135.1 of Acheta domesticus. NCBI lineage: Eukaryota > Metazoa > Arthropoda > Insecta > Orthoptera > Gryllidae > Acheta > Acheta domesticus. Next base: position 3,544,279 of record JAHLJT010002630.1, read on the forward strand.
TACCAGCGAAACCGATGCAGATCCAAACAAAAAGCAGTTCAATATATTCATTGATGCTCTGCTACAGGAAAATGGAAAGTCTATTTCTCATCAGAGCGTATTGGATGAAATGCTGACATTCTTACTGGCAGTAAGTTCCTTACCAAAAAGTCTGAAATACTCGTACGAGAAAAAGCATGGACTACCAAAAATCTTGGATTGTTGAAAATAAATTAAATTTTCCTGCCCAACTTCCTATGGATAAATCAACTTTTAAATAATAAATTAAAATATTTTCTACTCCGAGTAGAAGTGGGTTATTTCAATAAATAACTCTCAACTCTTCTTAATCTCCTTTGCAACCGCCGGGCAAACGTCACACCAGATGATGTTTTCCAACGGCAATAAAGATATAATGAAATTGATTTAAATCTGATGCCAAACTTTTTACTTTCAATTACTGAATGACCGTCATCCCAAAATTTAAGGAATATTCGATCAATTTAAATCCACAACACTTTTACCACTAAAAGGTACCGCAAAAGGCCTTACTAAAAAAAGGCGTGTACAAAAGGCCTTATTAAAAAAAAAGCCTTTTGTGCACGCACGGCCGCACAGAGTTATGAAACTGCTCTTTCTAAGAATAACCAGAATTTAAAGCGAACCAATTCTCTGCAACGTGTGTTGACCACGCAGTAACTGATGACACATTTTGAAACAACAAATTTTGTAAATTCTCTAACTTTTGACATATCTTTTTGCTCCGAATGAAGGGTTTCTTTAAACAAACGACTGAAATTGGATAACATCAACCCATTTCTTCTATTAAACTTTAACCCTAAATCATTTCTGCCATTGATTATCAATAAAATTATGGACGTCTTTTCACCAACTTGAATTTATTTTGAAAGCCGGTTTCCATCAACTTTGTTGACATCAGTCTAGCAATGGCTGTCTGACGCCCGATCCTCGACATCCGATTTGATGTTGGCGAAGCCGTCGAAAGGGAGCTTTACAATAAATTCAAGATGACAAAGATGACCTCCATTAATTCATTCATGAATAACGTAAAGATCACCAGCATTCCCACAACTTCGGTATTACAGTTGGTTTGCCAATTTTGTGATAGATGCGCACATGCCACACTTTTACCTACAAAATTCTGTATTACTGTGTGGACTATCACAAAAACTTAGAATAAAACTATTTTTTTTAAATTTTAATATTGTTTTTCAGGGTTTTGATACATCCGCCATCGCTATACAGTTTGCTCTTTACTTTTTAGCCAAAAACCCATTGGTTCAGGTAAGTTTCTTTTTTTGTATTTAACGACATGATTCATCCGAAATCAAAGTTCATGACAGTATTTTTTATTTTTTATTTAACGTTTTATTATACTTTGGTTATTATTTATAATGTATTAGCTCTTTTATGTCACCTTCTAACAAGCCACAGTGGTTTAAAATAGCAATATCCTCTAATACAAAAATTTCATGCCACACAAGTTTCATGAAATATTCAAACCCATTTTGTCCAGTCTCTTTAAAGTGGCTCCACTCTGCTTCTTTGCTGCTTACAGCCTCATTTCTTTTGTGTATAAATTACAGAGTAATCGTAGTAATCTTCTACCATTTAGGATTTTTATTTTTTGGGGAGGGGTTGTTCATTTTGGATTCCTTACCCATTTTATTGCTTTTCCAAATGTGAATTGTGCTTTTAATTCAGCATTTTTTGTATATTCACTAATAAATTAAATTCTGAAGTTTTGACCATATTAATTAAAGAGTGCATTAACTCTAAAAGTTATCTCAACTTTTTAAAATAATACGTGCTGAATTCTTACCTAAATTGGGACTACTCTGGTTCTTTAATTTTCGAATGCGACAGACGAATCGATGGTGTAACGGTTAGCGTACCGAACTGTCATACTTAAGTTCGCGGGTTGAAACCCGATCGAAGCCGTGGATTTTAAGGGCGAAAAAATCCTTCGTACGCCTTCCTTCGGAGAGGAAGTAAAGCCGGCTCCATGTTAGTAGATTACTTGCATATAAAAGACCCTCAAGCGTAAAAGAAGCCTCTGAGCTAAATTAAAAACGCCTTTTAATTTCGTCGCCCGAGATACTTTCTTTCTCCGCTAGATGGTGAAAGGAGCGTAGCGAAATTTGCGTGGTCAGGCGGAAGAGCGGGCCTGATGGCCCGAGTCTCGCCACGTAAAATAAGGCACTAACTAACTAATCCTCTGACCCTGGTCCTAGTTTATACTTACATTAGACTGTGATATTACGTGGCACCCGGCAATCGCTTGGAAATCGATGGCGCATGTCAAGCATTCATTCATGATTGAATCATCGAGGCCAGGAAATTTTCTTGAATAATTAAAAGCCTTCAAATTAAACAAATCTCTTTTAATCGAAATGGGCTGTTGGCAACATATCTGCAGGTTGTGACCATGCACTCATTTTCCATTATGTTCGTTTACAGTTATCGTCACGATCTCTTGCAATGTCATCGCCCTGCATGAATTTCATTTGTTTCCTGCTCAGTCAAACTGGTTGCTCCGTTTTTAGAGTAACTTCTCTATGTTGATGAGTTAATTCTGGTTACATTAACATTATACATCTCATTTATTATATTTACTGCCACTATACAACTTTACTCGTCTTCTTTTATCTTTTCTTTTATTCATCAAACAACATTCTCCTATTTGTGTCCCCAATTTCCTCCACCCCTGACAACATATTTTTCACAATTTTGTGATAATATGAAGCTCATACAATACTGTACACACCAAAAAATCATCAAAAACACGTGTTTTTTCTTGAATTACTCCAGAGTATTCTAGGGGGAACCGGTTAAGAATAATGTCAATTGGTTTGTCTTGTCCCGGGGAATAGGAAGAGTAATTGATCACCCTGCAGTTGCAGTGACGCACCCAAAACTCATTTTAAAAGCTTAAAACTGCAAAAACATACGTTTCAGAGAATATTCTTAGAATCTTGAGAATGTATACGCAAAAAATGATCAAACTAAGATGAGATCACCACAAATCGCATGTGTTTTGTCTCGTTTGTCAGTGTTAATGGACCAGAAGAGGTCTAACCGTAAGTAACGGATAGACAGACGAACGGACGCAGACTAGTCGATTACTATGTAAGGATATTTCCCCCCTGTTTACATATGATATTTTTCAGGAAAAGGCCCTGAGAGAACTTCAGAATATATTCGACGATGCTGGTTCTACCGAAGTGACTTCGGATACGCTGCAACGCATGCAGTACATAGAGATGATTGTGTACGAAACGCTTAGAATTCACTCGCCCATCTCCGTGTACATGAAAAAGGCAGGCGTGGACGTTCCTCTTGTTTCTTGTGAGTAAATATAATACTCTATGATTTTATACTCTTGCATCAGAACAGTTTTTCAAACATTTGAAGAAAATTGTCTGTACCAAGCTCGACCGACCGGGAGAGATGGCTCAGTGCATCAACCTGATGTCACTGCAGTCCCTCTGACCGGGAGGTCCTAGGTTCGAGTCCCGACGGCGGCAGGATTTTCGACACTAGCTTGTCAGCTAGGTCGAATTCAGTCGCTATCTGGAGGAGAATTCTAGCGGCCGGCTGCTCTGATCGGTGGTTTTCCGTGGTTTCTCCGATCAACACCAGGCGAATGCCGGAGCAGTACCCTAACAAATGGGCCACGGACCGCGCGCGATCTTCCTTTCCTCTGCCTTGTCCTATCCTCTCCTCTTACACACACACTTACACTAACATGTACTACACTACCACACATGTCGGGAGACCGGTCGAGAGCTTACAGCTTGTCCTGGCTGGGGCGGTGCCCCGCTGGTGGGAGATACCTGGTTGAGGGGAAACCCCGCTAATCGACGGTAGGTCGACGCCACATCTCGCCCTCCAGCGGGGAAAAGATCATCGCCACCTCCCGAGAAAAACACGCACTACACTTACGGGACTAATGACCAAAGTAGTTGACGCGCCCGGAAACATCATTCAATCAATCAAACTCGACCGGCTGATTCGGCCACCCATTTTCAAAAGCACTACAAAACATCTCACGCGTTTGTGTCTCAATTGTTCTTCGTTTCACATTGAGTGAGCATCATCTCATCGATTCCATCTGCAATATTTAGAAACAATACCTCCACCAATATGAGGCGAATACCGATCCAGTAAGCTAAGAAAGAAGGTAAGGACCACGCGAGATCTTACCTTCCTCATACATACATCATGCAAAACATTGCCTGTCTGGAGAGCAGTCGGCAGCTTCGAACTTGCCCCGGTGTCCTGCTGGTGAGGGTATCTCGAGGAGGGAAACCTCGCCGGCATGTAGCGAGGCTGCGGATCTCAAGCTCCAATTTAAGAACACCGCCACATTTTGGGAAATAGCATGCACTACAGTTACCGGACTAATGGTTTTGTACCTGTCGCATTAGGAGCCAATAAATACGCATTATTTTGGGGTTGTTTATTGAGTACCAAATAAGTCATCATTCTTCCATTACCACCCCATTTACGAAGATGATGTCAGCATTCTTGACATTGATGTATTTTGTTAAAGTTTTGAGATATCTGTAACATATTATTTAAATTTACGTTATTTATTACAATCACATTAGTCAAGTTACAGTACATTCGTTTTACGTCAGACGTTTTTAAAGGCAATGTTCATGAAAACGGGCGTTCCACATTAACGTAACTTATCAACCTAAGTCAATGTTTCTTTTCTTTACAGGCGATCTCGTTGTTCCTAAGGGAGCTGGTGTGATTGTATCTCCCAGGACTGTGCATATGGACCCTAAATTGTACCCTGATCCACACGTGTTTGACCCAGAAAGGTTTTCTCCTCAGAACTCTGCCGAACGACACACTTTGGCCTTCATGCCCTTTGGTGCAGGAAAGCGTGCTTGCCCTGGTATGTTTTTATTTATCCGTCCCTTGAAACCTAAGGGTAGCAATATGTAAATATTTCGCCAAAAATAACATAAAAGTTTTACCAAAAATGCAGGTAAGTCGAAAAATATTTAAGTTATAAGTTGGTGGCGGATTTTGATGACATAAAACATCGTCAAAAATAATCAATGAAATGACCTAAAAATAAAGAAAAATGATGTAAAAATTTCTGTCAAAATCAGTTCACATGAACAACTCAAGCTGTTCAATATGTTACTCATGTAGTCGGAGCTTCTTCCTTTCCTTCAAGAGAACTCAGTGTACAAACATTTGGTTTGGACGGTTCTTTACCAGAAATCTCTGTTTTCAGATGTCACGAAATCGGCCATGGCTCTGATACACAGCGCCACAGGAACCATAGATTACATTCTCTTCGCTCCATTTCTTCGTACAGAAGTTGTAGTGTCAGTCGTTGGGCTGACATTACAATTTCCGAGCGAAGAAGTTGAATAGGCTACTCAGGAATTTTGTGAAGCACATTTCTTACTCTCGTAAATATTATTTGAAGCAAGAACAATTAAAATGATATTAAAATCGACGAATTCAACAAATAATTCTTTAAAACTGACGGGAAAAAGTAAAAAATGACATTCTAAATCGAAAAAGGAAACAAGAGGCGGATAAAAATGGGTCATATCCTTTTGTTATAATATAATATTAATTTTTAAACTAAAAACTTTGTTCTAAAGTGAAAAGAAAAAAGTGATATTTTATTAATATCCTCCCCCTAGTTCCAAGTAATTGAACAGTGGTTGTGTTCCAAGTCGAATTTGGGCGTGGTTAGAAGTTGAAATTTAAATATTCACGAATTATGCGAGAGAGACGTTGTGAGAGCTAGCACCCCGTCTATCTTAAAACTCAAAAATGCTTACGCCATATTGTTGGGATAATTTTAGCTTCCAAGAAAGTATTACCTACCAGCTCCCCGAAACTAAAATTTCAAACTTGGCTGGTTTTACTTACTTGAGCAGTAATCAAAACATTTTTTACCCTAAAACAAGCCAATTTTGCGCCACTTTGTGTCACTTTTGAAAATACAGACACGCACTCATAACTGCAAGAGCAAAAATTCTAGCCACGTCAGCTAATAAGGGCTTAAACGATTCTCGAAAATGACGAGTCTCATTTTTATTGTACTCTGATTTTCAAAAAATTACAGAAGTTAGAAATGACGTGTGAAAATATGTGCTGTTGTAACATCATTAATTTTAACCTTTTCCTAATGGAGATACCTCCTTTATTTAAAAAAAGCTATAGTTTTAAGACTGGAATGCAGTAGTCGTTCCCGACCTACTACCTGTTGTAATGGGGCTTGCCCCTTCTCCTGCATTAAATTGTCAGCTTAAGTTTTTTTTATAGAATTAGTGAATACTTATTTATGTTTTTATTTTAACAACCTGGGATTTAATGTTAAAGTTTTTAGTTCATCTATCTTTAAGAACCTTGTGATTTATTTCTGAGTTTTATATGTGCCGTAACATTGGTAATTGGCCTTACATTAGTCGTATTTGTCACGAAACGTGGTGCTATAATATCACTTTCATTAACGAGCAGTTTTAAATGCCACACTATTTTGGCAGATAAGAGTGATGTGGAAATAAATGGAATTTCTTCAAGAATCCATAATAAACAATCTCCTGTTAAAGTTTATGGAAGTATCAATGGCTACATAATACAAAGTGTTACCACAATACTCGTAGGTGAAGTCGTGGTTCTAATAGCATTGCTGGCAGCACAAGATTATGAAAGCGTATATTTCCAGAAAAGTGGGAGAGGTCCTGTTCATCGAAAGTTTGCAAATTTGCCCCAAGATATACTTTTAGTCCATGTTTTTAGTGGGTGTGATACCTCTGCCTAGTTTGGGAAAGGGAAAGGGTGTGTATGCGTTTATCAGAAACAACGTTATTTGACTCAAATCAATGTAAATACCCAAATTTACCGCAGAACGTATTGCTGACGTAAATGAAAGATTTTTGTAGCTTTGTACGATAGAGAGTTGAATACGCAAACTTTGGACGTTCTCCTCAGCCAATTATTAACAAAATCTGTGACAAATCATAAGTTTCGCCTCACAACACACACAGATTTCGCACGTACCATCAAGTTTCGAAAGAAAACACTTCGGACTCGGACTGGGTGTGTAGCACACGAGAGCACAATTATAAATATTCGGAATAGATCTTTTTTAAATTTATTTCTTCTCATGTTACCCAAGGTCTTTCGAGGGTTTTCAGATTTACATGCCGAAATGTTTGGATTTGCGCAAACCTTGACAAAGTGTGATTATATTTGGCTCATTTAATTGAAAGTTTTGATAAATGAAAGACGGGTGTTGTTTGGTATCAAATATGTATTTTTACTTAAGATCTTTTCGATAGCATGGCTTTCATCCTCAGAGCTATCCGAAAATTATATAAAACAAATATATTAACTATCATATATACTAATAATGTAGGCAAAACAAGCCTCGTTGGTCTCCAACTTTTACAAGATTTCTTTGAAATTTGGGCTGGCAAACTTACGTATACATATTTGTTTTAAGTAATTTTCAGATAGCAGCTATGGATGATAGCCATGCTATCGAAAAGATCTTAAGTAAAAATACATATTTAATACCAAACAAAACCCGTCTTTCATTTATTATAAAAATAAGTATCTACATCACCAACAGTTAGGCTAATAATTGAATGTTTTGTTTAAGATATTATTTAATTTTAATTTTGGTTTTTGAGAAAGAACCTGACAGTGATATGATCTGTCGAGCAATAGGAAAGAAAAACAAAAGATTAAATATGGAATTATTGATTTAGGGACGTTCAAGAAAATCTTTGGGGAATCTTAATTTGATTAGACTTGCGATGTTTGTTGTTGGTACTGGATGGAATTTATGAATAATATGAGATGAGGGAGAGGGAATAGAAATTATTTGCTCCTTTTTACTTTCTCATCCATACGAAGGTACTTCGTCAAAAGAGAAAGTTATGTAATCGTGCGCCTGAAAACGGGGAATTTTCGGCAGAAAAACTCTTATTGTCTTGGTATCGAAAAATTGGGTATATTCGGTTGTTCAATATAGAAAAAATTCCTCTAACACATGATGCAGCTAGAATCAATATTTTTAGTTCCTTGATACCGAAAAATTGATTGACGGCAAAACGTCTGTCTGTCCATCCCTCCGTCAGTCTGGGCACAACGCTAGAACTTAAACCGTTCAGCCGATTTTCTCCAAAATTTCAAATTCCTCGATCGATTTAAACGAGCTTCAGGCTTTGGGAGTTTCTTACGAATATTTTGATTTTGGAGAGTTCTTTACATTAAGTCTCAAAAATATTTTCAACATTTTCTGAATAATAGCACCAAATTTTTTGATAACATTTTGACCTCAGATGGTCCAAAGGACACTGAAGAGAATGGTGTATGTCTCATGTTCGTTCAGTTCGGAGATTTTTTTTCAAACTGAAAAAGTGCAATATTTTGGGGGCGGCTTCCTACAACTGTAATACTGAAGATAGAGAGTTTTTCGAAATCTGTTACTTACAGAGTGATCTTCAAATAAGTCCATGTTCAATTTTTCAAAAATATGAGTGGTTTTCGTGTAATTTTCCCCCAAATATAGGACACTTGAATAAATGGAAAAATCTTTTCTCACAAAATCTGCTCAAATTTGTTTCTTTACATTTTCCTCTCGTGAGATACAGGTTTGTGAAACTAGCCCTTAATATTGCAAAAAGTACATTGTTAAGATATTTAAGTACTTCTGACGTCTTTGTAAAATATCATGAATGCTGTAATCAGATAATGTACAATATCTCTAATAGTAGCTAATCTGCTGGTTGTTTATGTGATTAATAATATTTTTTCTCTTTTTTACAGGAAGAAAATTTGCTATGTTGAATTTGAAGACAGTTATCAGTAAAATTATTTGGAATTTCCGAATTCTACCAGAAGATAAATACGAACCAGAATTTCTTTGGGGCCTTTCAACGCTTGTGACCAATGGAATGAAAATTAAACTTCTAAAGAGATAAACTTTCTGAAGAGGATAAAGAGCGCAAATTAACAGTTGCCTTTCAATGCTGATACGATGACAAGAGAACATCAATGGGGGAAAGGAGGTGGACGTCATAAAAAATTGCAATATAATTCAAGGAAAATTGTGTACATTCAGGAAGTTAATACTGCATTTATTTATCCATATACAGTCAAACCTGATCATAACGGAAGAGCATGGGTCTGATCGAAATTTCAGTTAAAGACAGATATCCGTTATTACCAGATTTTCAAAATTTCCTAATCCATATAAATAGCAGCCTAGCCGCAAGCTCTTGGCCAGCGTGCTCGCTCTCCTGTACGCGGCCCCGGGTTCAGTTCCCCGTGGAGGCAAGAGTTTAGTGTGCGTTTTCCTTGCAGTGTTCCAGTATATGTTGATGCGTGACGGGAAAATTCACTTCTCAGGTTGGGAAGACCAGAATACGGCGCGGGGATGTCTACGTACTAAGTACATGTACTGCCTTAACCCATGGCCGCGAGGCAGGGACGTCGCTGGTAGGCCTGAGTCCATTCACAGGTTGTCGCCCTAAGTACAGACATACATACAAATAAAATGCACTTCGTCACAAAATAATTATTTTTAATTACATCCACTTAACATGCATATTTTTTAAAACAGTTTACATACATCTCTATAAAAGAACCTCAATGAAAATAATCTAACAAAGATGATTGTTTTGCCTTGTCCTTTATTAAAGCTTATTTTTCAACATCAACACAAATTGTAGGCAATGAACTTAATATTTCACTGTCATTACGCGAGGTAAAGAATCTTTTAAGTTCTTTATTTGCAAATGTGTATCACGACATATGTTGATGTAATTTCCTGTATTTGTCGCTTCTATCTCTCGTTGTACCCAGATGTGATCTCCAAACTTCTTTTCAGCCACTCAGCTGGCGCATTGTGATCACTGTCTTTGACTCTCCACAGTCTTGCAAGATACTTGATGCCACTTCTTGAAAGATTCCAACCATGCATTTGTAGCCTTAAAATTAACCTTACCCAAATTACTAGCGATTTGAATAGCCTTGGCATGTAAAATGGACCCTGAAATCGGCTTTCTTTGCCCGCGTTGGGACCAACCATTCCCATGTGAGTTCGTTAACTCTTTCGTTCTTATTTACAGGGGCCCTTCGTTTGGGGAGTGAAGGGTTTCCTTGTAACCGTTTTTCGACAATAGATTCTTTGCCTCGAAAACTCGTCTGCACTTGTGTCTTATTTATTCACAAATAGCGTGGACTTCCTTTGCACCGTAATGCTTCAATAATTTCTTGTAACGTCAAGAGTTTCCACTTCCCCAAACACATCATTCAAGGAGCACTACCACAATGACACGGTTTGTACTTACCTAAAGATTGTTCAACCGCTTTCGTTATTCACAGAAAACGGACTATTTTACAAAAGCCTCCTGGGCTACGAAAGACAGAACCTGCGTCATCGAAATCGGCTTCCTCTCTGGGAATTTGTCAATGTCTAGCAGATCATGCTGCATGCCCCCAAGCAATTGCAAAGTTCATTCCTTCGTCTGACGTCTTCCCTTTCCGCAACCGCCAGGTTGCCAACTCAAAATGAATTGAAAACGGCTGTGCATTTCCGCGTACAGCAGGTTCCGCTAGTATAAGGTACTACATTTATCATTTAAATTACATGCATTTATCTAGCAAACGCATGGGACTGACATATTGTTTTCGCAGTTTTATGTTGTTACCGCGTTCCGCTTACGACAGGTTTGACTGTACAAATAACGAGAAAATTTCTTGGTTGTAGACACGCCAAATAGCCAAAAAATGTTAGAAAACGATAAATAATACTCCATTTTCATCAGGAAATCATTTTCAGGAAAGTTTGTGATATTTTATTTAACAGTTATAAAATGTTATACATTTATAACATTTTCCAGTACCCAAAATAGAAAGAACTTTTATTTTATACTTGTAATTTTTCCTCCGCTGTCCCTTGTCTTCCCAATTGCCTTCTTTTAATTGTTTCTTTCATAATTTTAATAATATCATTCATCCAAATAATTGGTGGTCTTCTCCTCGTCATCTTTCCTTTCCGCATCTATTCTAAAATTCACAAGGAATTCTCTCTTTTTCCATCCCTCGAACGTGCCCATACCATTCCGTCTGTCGTTTTGTGAAGTCCAATAATGTGTATTTCACTTCCACTATTTCTTTAATTTTCTCATTTGTAATTTTATTCATTTTTGACGTTCTTGCAGAACGTCTCCAAATGTCCATTTCAGTTGCCAGTAATTCTGAAATTTATTTGGATTTTAAATACCAAACGTCAGCCCCATAAATTATTAAACTTTTAATTATATTATATTTTAATTTTAATTATATATTATATGTATACAGATGAATCACGTAACTATGGAGGAGTTGGAGGAATGGTTGGAGTTATTACAGTGCAGTTTTCACGGACGTGGATGAGGAATGGGGCTAATTGAAACGTGTATTCATTTCCATTTTATCACTTATATGAACGTTCAAAAAGTCTCTCAGCAGAGTCTGTCTCCACACTCCACCTCCGCGGAAACGGGAACATCGCTGGCTGAATCAGCAACGGCGCCTTCGCCCAGGTCCGTTAAGCAACAGCAATAAAGGAGCGTGATGTGAAACATGAAATGCAGTGAAAAAATAGCGACACTAAAATAATAGGCACTTGAAAGGAACAGTATATGTTTGTTTACTTTTCATAACTGTCTTATTACATCATGTGTTGAAAATGCTTACCAGAATTTTGAAGGCAAAGCGTTACCCTTTTGCATTTATTATCGAAAACTCTTTTGAAATTTCTTGCGATATGGACATTACATCCAAAGATACTGAGTTTTTTAGTTCCTCAACGGTCTTGGAACAAATTCTGTAGACATTTCCTTTAGCTGCTCCTCAGAAAAAGAAATCAGGTGTGAGATCTGGTGATCTTGGCGGCCGCAGCCCTTTCGAAATTGTGCGGTTCCCGAACACATCTTGCAATAGATCCGAAAAGAAACTTTGGTGATATGTGCTGTGGCACCATTTGCTGGAAATATGCATTCATTACTTCATTCTCTGTCAACTGTTCAATGAAGGGATGCAAATTGTGGGTACAATATCTCTCTGCGTTTTACTGTGTCATGGAAGAAAATGGGGCGCTCTAGAAATGGGAATCCATACTTCTATTTTCTGGTCAAACAGTGCCGCTTCATGAATGTTGTGAGGATTTTCTGACATCCATATTCTACTGAGAGTTTATGTACTCCGAAAGATGAAACCAAGTCTCATCTGTAAAAGTGTGCAGTCCAGAACATCGATGCTTTTGCTTACAAAGTTTCGAAATCACTCATAATAACGAACTCTCTTCTCGTGATCAGTAACTTGCAATTCTTGCACTGCCATAACTTTGTAAGGAAACCGTTTTAGTTCTTTTCTGACATCAGAGTGCTGACATGGACCCGGTGGTCGTCGCCATCAAGGCAGAAGCGGGACTCGTCGCTGAAGATGACCCGCTGCTAGTTTGCATGGCCCCAGGTCCATCGTTCCCAACACCGGCGAGTCTGTAGAGACGATGCTGGGGTGTAAGTGGCAGGCGTCGTAATGGTCGGCGTGCGGCGAGCCTTGCTTTATGCAACCGCCTGCCAATGGTACTGGCGCTTACAGGATGTGACAGTGCAGGCTGCACAGCCCGCTGGATAGCACCAATCGTTGCCGTTGGATCTGTTCGCGCGTGGCGGACCATCCGTCGGTCCTCTCTTCTGCATGATGGACCAGATCCTGTATTTCGTGTGTGCAAGCCTTCCTCAATCCATTGCCGCCAACAGCGAGCGATGGTGGTGTCCGTACGACCGGTGTGGTGCGCAATACGGCGACAGGACCAACCAGCCTCCCGCACACCCACTATTCAACCCCTCTCAAACGCGACAATCGGTCGTCGAAAGCGTCGCTGAGGTATAGTGTACATACAGATGACGCTCTAGCGACGCTACCCAATGTCGCAACGAGCGGCGTGGCCGTTTGAAGCCCTCTTATCTAGACCGGTGGGCGCGACGTCACGCACCTACCACCCCAATGCGCGGCCGACCGTGAAAACAAAATCATTGACTTAACGAATGGTGTGTAAAATACTCACCGAGTTTGCAACAAATCAGTAGCGTCCTTCGGGGTGCAGCTTTTTTTATGACGATGAGTGTATATGAAGATAACTGCTTTGCAGGGTGAATAATGATAATAATAATCATAACAATAAAACACAACACACTCTCCAACAAAAAACACTTAAATTAATAATTTGTATGTATTAGGTCTTGTAATTAGAAATAAAATGCATTTTAAATCAGTAAAATCTAGAATAAGTAAATATTGTGCATTTTAAGTAAAGATTACCATATGAACCCATTGCACTCCCATGTTTAAACTTGCACCATCTGTTTGGAAACATATAAGGATTATTTTAGAATTTTTTCAATTTTTTGAAGATGAGCATTTTGAAAAAATTCAAAATTAAAATTGTAAATTCAAATTTGAAAATCTTTTTGAACCCAACCCATATTGAGATGTATATCATATACAAGATCATAAAGACAGCTGAAAAATAACGCCTGTTCCAGCTATCTTAATTTGGAGAGATTCTACATCAATTTAAAAAATTTCGGAAACCTAATTTTGTAGAATTTTACACGGCTGTATTTCACAAACGGGTGGAAATATTCTAATCAAACTTTGTAGTTTTCTTATTCTTCATTCATAATATCTACGCGTAAAATTTCATCTCAATCTGAGATGGTGATGTAAAATGACTGTGTCGATTTAATATGGAATGACTCAGAAGTGAAAAATATGCTACTAACTGAATAAGAACGAAGAGAGGCCCGGAATAAAGAACGTGCAAATGAAGCAAAAGAAGTGAACTACCAAGCGAGCAGCAAACAGCAGAAGAAAGTGAGAAGTGGAAAAGTAGATCCAGTGAAGAAGAAAGAAGATAAATTGTGTTTTAAGTGTGGTAAAAGTAATCATTTAAAAAAAGACTGCAAGTATAATGTGAGAAAATATAAGAAGTGTTACTGTTGTGGCAAGCAGGGTCATTCAGCAAATATGTGTTGGCATAAAGATAAAAGTGTTACAGAAAAATAGAATAATAACATGTTGACCATAGGGAAAACAATGATGAAAATGAATGATTAATTGATAGTGGTGCAAGTGTTCACGTGTGTAAAATCACAGAGTGGGTTACAAAGTATGAGCTAATTGATAAAGAAATTCATTGTGCAGATATTAGAGGAAGTAATGGTAGAGCGTCAGAGAGAGAAAAAAGTTAAAAGATTCATAACAGAGAATAGACTTGAGTTTTGCAATAAGAATCTTGAAAGATTATTTCTTAATTTATGAATTAAACATGAGAAAACAATTGTTGAAACATCACAAATGAACGGAATTTCAGAAAGGCTAAATCGTACATTAATAGATTCTGTTAGAACATTGTTGAAAGTATCCAAACTTCCTGAAAGGTTTTGGGTGGAGGCAATAGCTTGTTATGTAAAAAACAGAGTTACACATAGTGCAATTAAAGATGATGCTCCAGAAGGAATACGGACAGGTAAAAAGCAAGTTTGAATCATTTAAGATATACAAAAAACAGAGTTACACAGAGTTACACACGGTCGATTTCACCAACGCTGATCAGCAGCTTTGACGGACGTCAAACCATTGACGGCGCGTCAAACGCCTTATTTACGTTTCACCAAGGTCTTTTCGCCTGACGATCGTCAAAGTATTCGTCAAATTTTGATGAACCGGCACCCCGCCATCAACGTCTTTGACGATTCGTTAAACTGCTGTTGTGAGGTTAGGGTGAATCAAACGCGTGCATTGTATTTCATTAAACTAGTTATTTTACTTTTTTGCTGTGCAAGTGGGGCATGTGTGATATCATGGAAGATAATTTTGATGCTTAACTTTTGCATAATTACAAACCATGGATCTAGAACAAGCAATTATTCAAAAATATATACTTTTTAATAATTGGAAGATCTTCAGTTCATATCGAGAGAATGTCGAAAACGGTGTTACTGAAGAATTTAGAAGAAATAAAACTGCGTTTTGAATATCCCTCAAACAAATAAACGCCCTTGCCCAGTAAATATCTTTAATATTTTATGCTGCATGACATTTCCTCCGGGCATTGCAATGGAATTTTGTCATCACAGAGAGCGATTGCGTAAATAGAAAGATTGTTTCTTTCGCAAATCCTTCTCTATGCCCATAGAATGTGGTATTTCCATGGGGTGCCGAACCCTAACCAAAAACACAGTTTTTTTGATAATAGCGAACATTTCTGGAGATACAGCGATGACAGACTGCACACATGTGCAAATTTTGTCTTCAGGGGAATTGAATTAGAACAATTCAGAGATAAAAAATGTATTTCTTCGTTAGTGTGCAAATATGTGATTTTCTTCATGTGCGAACCACGAAATCTACTGTGGACTTCGTGCCAACCTATCGAATATAATAGTTCGTCTTCAGTAGTCAACAGGTTCAATAGCCAATGCGGAACCGCGTTGTAACCCGACATGATAGCCAACCTCTGTACGAGGAGAAAAAAATCGACACACGATCCTTGACGAATCGTCAAAGTTAACGGGGCGTCAATTCTAACAGAAAAGCGTTGGTGAAACGTAACGATGCGTCAAGACTTTGACGTTCGTCAAAAATGACGATCGTCAAGAGAGATTTGACGAGTGTTGGTGAAATCCACTGATAGTGCAATTAAAGATGATGCTCCAGAAGGAATACGGACAGGTAAAAAGCAAGTTTGAATCATTTAAGACTATTTGGTTGTTTAGCTTATGTTGTAATTCCAAGACAAGTTAGAAGTAAATTAGATGCAAGGGCACGAAAACGCATATTAGGTTATTCAAATCGAACCAGAGGTTATAGATTGGGGGATCCTATCAAACAAGACATAATACATTCAAAGCATGTTAGATTTGTTGAAAATATTAATGGCTATGAACTTGTAACAAATAAAAATGTAAATGAAAGCAAATCACAATGCAGGATAGGACTTGAAGAAGATGAATTAGAAACAAGTCTCTGTGAAAGCGAATCAGATGCATGTAGCATTTAAGAAGTTGAGGAAACATCAGTTAAGAAATGTCAGAGAGGTAGACCTAAGAAAGTTAGGAATCTTTAGGTAAACCAAAAGACATTCAAATAAATGTAGCAGAAATATCATAACTCCAAACTTAAAACAATGCAATAAACTCTAGTGAAGCTGATAAAGGAGCAGAATCCATGAATGTGGAATTAGAGACTTTAGAAAGTAGACATATTGTAAAATTGTAAAATGTGTAAGTGGGAAATTGTAAATAAACTAGAAAATGTGAAGTGTATTGGGAGTAAGTGAGTGTACAAAGTAAAAACTGATCATGAGGGAAATATAAATAGATTTAAAGCAAGGCTTGTAGCACAAAGTTATTCACAAGAAAAGAATGTTAATTACTTTGAATCATATGCACCTGTTGTCAGTTTGTCTGTAATTAGGTTATTTTTAGCTTTAGGGGTGTATAACAAATGGCATGTACACCTTTGAGACATATAATGGGCATACCTTTATGGTAATCTAGATGAAGAAATTTATATGAAATTGCCACCAGGTGTTTAAAACAATCTGGAAGTAGCTGGAACCATACAATTAATCAATTGAAAATGGATTCAGAAAGTTCAAATCTGAAAGTTGTGTTTATATAGAAGGCGATGCGGAACCGCGTTGTAACCCGACATGATAGCCAACCTCTGTACGAGGAGAAAAAAATCGACACACGATCCTTGACGAATCGTCAAAGTTAACGGTTAACAGTGTAATGAATTAATCTTAGTATTATATGTAGATGATTGTATGTTATTTGGCAAAACAATAGAAAAAATACAAAGTGTAAAAGAAAAGATAATCCAAACATACGAAAGCAGAGATTTAGATGAAGTTTCTCATATATTAGGCATTTCTGTTAAATGTAACGAAGTCAATAGAATTAACCCAAAGACAATACACAGAAAAAATGTTAAAGCAGTATGGTATGGAGGAATGTAAAACTGTAAGAACTCCTTTAGACACTAGTGTTACATTAACCAAAGATGATTATCCGAAGAGTGATGGAGAAAAGAGGAAATGAAAGAGATTCCTTACAGGGAATTAATTGGATCTTTAATGTATTTGGCATTGTGTACCAGACCCGATATCTTACATACAGTTGTGAAATTGTAGCAATTGAACACAAATCCCCAATATAATGCATTGGAAGTAGACAAAGAGAGTATTAAGGTATTTATCAGGTTCAAGGAATTTTACTTTAATATATGATATAGGTAATTTTATGTTGGAAATTTTTAGTGATGCAGATTGGGAAAGTAATTATGATAGTCACTGTTATAGTGGTACAGTAGTATTGTTGTGTGGAAATCCTAAAATTTGGAAGTCAGGAAAACAAAGATGTATTAGTACCTCTACCATGGAAGTTAGTAAGTAGTATTAGAAAGAGCAGTGAAAGAAGCAATGTGGATAAAAATGTTGTTTAGTGAGTTAGAAAATGTGTTTCCAAATTTGTATTTTGAAAGAATCAATATCAATTGTGATAATAAATCTTCAATAGAATTCAATAAAAACAGAGTAGCGAAATCTAGGACAAAACATATAGACATCGCTTATCATTTCACAAGTCAAAAGATTTGAGTAGGACTTGTAGAAATTAAGTATTATTATATTTATTTGTCAAAAAACAGTAAAAACTGTATATGACGTGTGAAGAAAGAGATTTATCTGCGCACATTTTCTTGAGGCCCAGAATAAAAAAGGTATGTGCCATCAGATAAAAAATAGCTGATGTATTCACCAAAGGTTTGTCATTTGTAAAACTAGAAGAACATGTAAAAACTTTAAAACTACGTCAAAAGTGGGGGATTATTGGGTTTGATTCAGTGAGGAGATTTATTGAAGTTAGGTTGGCCCCACTGCTCGACGCTGTGAGAGCGTTACCAGTCGCGCTGTGAGTGTAATGGTAGAAAGACATGTTCAGCCTGTGTGCCGTATTACTCGCGCAACTTTTCTTGACCGATGGATTGAAGAAATGCGGGAGGAGTGGGAGTATTAGTTACGAAATCGGCCACTAGATTTTATGACGTAATGCCAATCTCTGGAGAATCAGTCGTCTTTGCAACTTTCTCAATAATTTGGGTTTAACTTCGAGGTTTAACTTAACTTCCTATGATGGATCGTCACCTGCTTTACATTTTTTGGAGAAAATCACGGAGAGAAGTTCTCGTCTTCAACAGAAAGTAGTTTCTATTTCGCGCAGGTGAGAAGATGTGTTTGGAATGTTGTCATCAGTGCTCGCTGCGAGCTTTTGCCTTCAACTGTTTATTATGCCAGAGAGGGGGAAGCAAGGTCATCGGTCAAGAAAAGTTGCGCGATTAATATGTATTGTATATTTATACAACATGTCTTCATTAAACAGTCATATTAACACTGCGTATACGGATTATTCAATCCTTACTCCAATATGCTGACTTACCGTTTAGTTGGCGCGCCCACTCCTAAACGTTGTATATTTTGATGTTATACATTGGTTAAAAAGTTTTAAATTTGGGTATAAATTAGTTCAAAATTAATACAAAATTATGGTATAGTTGGTTTGTTTGTTTATTGCTTTTTCTTGTGTGGGTATGCCAACTTAAAGTTAAATTAGCGCATCCACTCTTAAACGTATATTTTGATGTTATGCATTGGTTCGAATTTGGGGGGGAGTACAATAGTACAAAATTGTGGTATATTTGGCTTATTTGTTTATTGCTTTTCTTTGGTGGGTATGCCAACATAACGTAAACTTGGCGCCCGCACTCTTACGCGTTGAATATTTTGATGTTCTGCATCGGTTCAAAAATGTTTAATGTGGTTATAAACTAGTTCAAAATTAGTACAAATCTGTGCTATATTTGGTTTATTTGTTTAATGTTAGCGGTGATGTTAAAATTTATCGCCGCTATTTATTAGCTTGGTGCTGTTACAATTGGTGTTGCCAGATTAGGGGTTTCCCCCCTAAATTTAGGGTTTTTTGGTCTTTAGGGGTTGTTTTAGGGGCAATTTTTTTTTTCGGGGGAGATTTCATTGAGTTCTCAAAATTCAGATGTTATATTATGAAATCATCATACTCGCCAATGATGAGAACTCAACTTGGTTTTAAAATTTAGGGACGTACGGGTACACTGGTCGGTTGGGGGTAAGTAAAATGCCCACCGACTATCTATTACTATTGTTTCAATTTGTCTGTAATTGACAAGTTGACTGTAAAATATAAATATCATATACAATTAATATTTTTCGTATTTATTTCCTTTCCATACCTCCCCATATATTTTAAACATGAAATAATATTTTTTTTAATTTGGGGATTTTTTTGTCGTTTTGGGTGTTTTAACAGCACTATCTGGGGGAATTGCTTAAGACCATCTGGCAACACTAGTTGCAATACAGACATGTCGATATAATGGATAGATTTGATATAATAAAACAAAATATGAAAAACAGTGTTGCAAAGATAAATCTGGGACTAAATTTTAATTTAGAGTGAGACAATGATCCGAAGAATACGGCGGGAATTCTCAAACAGTGGATTCCGTACAATACGCCACATCGTATCCTTACCCCACCGCAGTCGCCGAACCTGAACCCCATAGAAAATATCTGGAAACAACTGGAAAGAGACTACACAAACGATACGTCACCAGTTTAAAACCTTTTCGTGACGTACTAAAAGAAGAATGGGAGGAATATCGGTTCGGATATCGCGAAGGTTGTGTATTCCATGCCAAAGCGGCTGACAACTGTTCTACGAAGGAAAGGACGTATTACAAAATATTGAATGCTGAATGTTTGAGTACTTTTATCCATTACGTATTTCTTTTTGCTTTCCCGTATATGTACGTATACACGGAGTATATACGTAGTATAGGGAAAGTTATGTAATGCTGCGCGAAAAACGACGGATTTTCGGCAGAAAAAAATCATTGCCGGGTCCTGATAACGAAAATGTGGATAAATCCAGTTGCTAAATTAAGAAAAAATTCCCCTAACACGTGGTGTAGCCAGAAACCCTGTTTTATGGGTCCTTGGTACCAAACAACCAATTGAAAGCAAAACGCCGGTCCGTCCGTCTGTGAACAACGCTAGCAACTAAACCGTTTAGCCGATTTTCCCCAAAATTCATAATCCCCAATCGATTTGACTGATCTCGTGTCCCCTTGAAATTGAAACTGATATTTTAATTTTGGGGGGTACTTTACATGAAGCCCCTGGGACATTTTCAAAATTGTCAAAAAAATAGCGCCAACAATTTTGACTACATTTTTGTGTTGGATACCCTGAAGATCATATAAGAGAATTACAGAGGTCTCATGTTGGTCGAGAACTCTGAATTTTCGAAAATTACAAAAGTTTGAATTTTTTTTCGGGCTCTTCCTACAACTCCAAAATTAAAGATAGAGATTTTTCTTTCAAATAAAATTTGTTCTCCACATTGAGTTCTTTTATTAAGATCTCGAAAATTTTTTGAAACTTTTAGTAGTTTTCGCGCAATATTGTGTGCAATTTAAAAAAATTACAAAACAAAATTTTCCCAGAAAACGGCTCCAAATTTTTTATTTAAACTTTTGGTAAGTGTAGTGCTAAACGTACTCTACGAGATGACATGAACGTCATGTTGCTGTATTCTTTGATTTTTTCAAAAATTACAAAAGTTATTTTTTTAACTTCTCTCACGTCGGTAATATTCACATTAGCGGCGATTTGTTCACATTATTAGAGTTATGAGTACACGTGCTTTAAATAACGTATAAAGTTTCTCGAAAACTCAACCGTTTACTGTGAAAACTAGCTCAACATTTCGCATCTTCAGAAACGCTCAAACGTCATTTTCTTATAAATGACTCCAAATTTTTTCTTCAAACTGCCCGAACGAATAGTGCTAATTGCTCTCTCTCTCTCTCTCTTTAATATGACGTTAAGTACATTTTGGGATATTTTTTGCTTTTTCAAAAATTACACAAATGTAATTTTTTTGGAAGATCTCTCACACCGTTAATTTGCACATTCACAGCAATTTGTAAATACTATTCTATTTGTGAGTTAAATTTCCTAAAATGTCTTCTACAAGTAATAAAGTTTTGTAAAACTCGAAGATTTTCTGTGAAAAAGAAATTCTAATTTACAATATGCAGCAGTGCTTAAACGCTATTTTCTTACAAACGGATCCAAATTTTTTAATGAAAATTGCCAATTAAGACGAGGTTTTAGCGTTTTTTAATATTTTAAAATTAATATTTCCGTTCTATTATTAGGAAACCGAAAAATTAAGAAAATGTAAAAAAAAATTACTTTGGGCGGCAACCGATGGCAGCTGCCAAGAGTATGTGGCAATTCCGAATAGCTAGCCCAGACCCAAGGAAATAGTAAACTAATACGGGAACGTCTGTGCCATTCTGTAGTCTCACTAGTTTTGTTTGTTGATTGCAACTGTCGTTTTGTCAGCATTTGTTATATATGTATGTTGGGTTTGACACGTTTTTCACACGTAAAAAAGTGAAATAAATATTTTGAATTTTCAGCACAGTAAAAGTTTATTACTGTTCTTCCCTCCCGTCTGAATACTTTTGTCCCCCTCTGTAGATGCAAGGGCAACGCACTGCAGATTTTCAAAGCCAATATGGCCGCAAAAGAAGGACGACTTGTTCGAGTTGACGCGATCCAGTTGTGTACTTTAAATAGCACGTGTAGCTTTCGAGGTGTGGTTATGTAGACGTGGACTGTTGTTGATAGTGCGAATCATGATGAATAAGAGCTGTGTTCCCAGGAGAGGGAATTATGATAAAAAGTGAAAAGTGTAAGTTCCTAAGTTCAGTGTTTATTTATAGATTTGCGAATTGCAATTGCGAACATGGGGAATTGAGAATTCAGTGTTCTATTGTGATAATGGACTAAACTCAGTCGTCCTTTAAACCATACACAACTGTCTCGTGAAGCTATGCCTTCTTTAATACCTAATTGTCCTGCTTACTTGAATCGCCTGCATTTGCTACAGAGAATGTCCTCAAACAAAATTGCGTTTAGAAAGTGAGCTGCTACTGAATAATGTGTTAAAGAAAACCTTGCAAGCTATCCTTCAGTACTTTTGATGAACGACTGCTTATTTTGGACGATTGTTGGTCGATCATTAGTAAGGAAGACACAATTATTTTTCAACATATTGATTCTTCCCCTGAAATTGAGGCGTTCAGAAGCCAATCTAACTAACACCAATTTTTTTTAAAAATGTGGATAATAACATGGTTTTATTTCACAAGTAAATATTTGTCAGTGACCAAACATTTAATTGGTTTGCCGCTCGAATGTGCTAACAGCTCTGGCAAATTAACTTTTTATCAGTTGTTTCGGTGGCCAGTGTGATTAACTCCTTGTTTCCCCATGACACCCTATATATAACCGAACTGTTTTGAACTTAACTGTTTCGTATTTACCAGCTTCACAGTGTTTGTGGCACTTCTTGGGTTTACTTTCTTATTTCAATCAAGAAATAGCAATAATGCCAAACAAAAAATGTACTTAGACATTATGCTGCGGTCAAAATCCAGCTTTCATATGCCCTGGGCCACCGCTGACTTAAGAAATATACATAGTTCTCCAGTTACGTAGTGATTATACTTGTAAACTGACTATCACATTACTACTTTCCCGTATATATATATATATATATATATATATATATATATATATATATATATATTAGGGCAGCGAAATAGAGCTTCGAATCATGGGAGAGCTAAATAAACTGCGAGAACTGTTCAGCTTGTGAATACAAGCTTCCAATTCTCTCACTGAATCTCTGCAAAAACACAATGGATCCCAAGATTTATACGAAGAATCAGTGATCATTAAATAAATAGTTAAACTTTACCTGTTTTGGGCGCGGGGAGAAACAGTTCGGCATTAATTCGGCTAGCGAAACAGAGGTTAATATTTCAACACCAATGTGATGCGGGAAATTGTTGTGCGCTCTTGGCATTGCCAACTGTCGGCGCTCGTTGCCAACTATCGCTCGGCACGCTAATACACACGCACTCCTACTTGCTTCCATATGCCGAGAACACGATTGCTATGAAATCACTGTTGTGGAGTTTTGAGTTTTAATGAATTTGAATGCTTTGGCCGCAACGTCTGGTGAATTGCGGCAATTGCTAGGAAATAATTCTGGCTTTCCAGGAGACCAGCAAGTGCTGCAGTCCAGACCGGTGGTCGTGTTTACAAACAGTTGACAATCTGGCGCCATAGAGCTTATTCCCCCAAAGCAAATCGCGAAATAAGTGATACTGCCCTTTTCTTACTAGCCGTTAGTCCTAGCACCCGGCTCCGATCGAAGCGGTGAAAAAAACCTGGTGAAAAACTCATGAACTAATCTCGCCGCGCACCGCAGCAGCGCTGTGAACCACTAATCAACTAATTCCGCGGCGCGGCGCGATCTGGCGCGAAATCGTGCAATTTTCGCGCGAACTGCCGGCCCTTTCAAGGACTGAATTCTGGACACAGCGCTACGGCGGTGCGCGGCGAGATTAGTTCATGAGTTTTTCACCAGTTTTTTTTCAGCGCTTCGATCGGAGCCGGGTGCTAGGTCTAACGCCTAGTCCTTTTCTTCAGAGTTAGCGCTCGGAATTTGGAGAATCTTTTTTTTCTATCTCCAACGCGCGACGTTCAAAATGTATAATCTGAGCTGGTAATTAACGCCAAAGATTGTTATAAATACTTCCTTTTACTCGGACGGCGCCAAATTTGAATTATTTTTGGCCGCTCGTGCCAACAACCATTGTCTTACTTTGAACTTTTTCACAGTCCCTATCAGCCTCTACAGGAGGGTGTGCTTAATTGGTGTAATAAACATAGTAATTGTTTTGTCAATTTATTATTTTTGATAGTCATATACATATTGAAAACCAAAAAGAAAATAAAAACATCATTTAGATTGTAATTTTATTGAAATGTTCTTTTAATTATTCAAACATTTTTCTTTTCTCAATGTTTTGAGGAGCATTTATCCTCTTCTCCAGGAGTCTAATTTTAATGTAATGTAATTTGAATGAGATTATTATAAACTAAATACAATTTTCTAACTTTTAAGATTGTAGTAAAACAAATATATTATAATAATATACCAGGTACAGATGAACTCACCTTAACAAATTCTGTCATTCTTTCTTGAAATCAATTTTAATTTATATAAAATTACTTCATCTTACAAGAAAGCAAGCTTAACAATAACTTCCAGTGTCAGAGACCCATACTAATCCGGAGAAGGGAGGAGAGAAGCCCAAAGCGTTCTGACAATAATTTCTTTAGTTCGGACTTTTGTTCTGCAATATTTGTGATATTTCAATCTGTTCTTCAAAATATCTGCTACATCTCCAAGTACATACTACTTCTTCGTGCTTCTCGTCCAATACGACTATTATTGTCCTTTTATTTTAACGTTCTAAATATAAATGTGTAATAAGTAAATATAAACCTCACCTAAGTATGAATGTCTAATAAGCAATTTTTTTCTAAAATGTGTAATAAAAAAGTCTCATGCTTATAAAGAGAAAATACTTTATGATTTGATGAATATTTTTCGTTTGGGAATTTCGTTTCATTCGAGTGGCTGTTTGTAGAAATTCTTTAGACGTGGAAGGGAAAGAGCTCGAAACACAGCTGGGAACTCTAGTTCTATTTCCTATCTATTTCCATCGTGATGTGCATATGGTCAAGGTCTAGTCGGCAAAAACCGATGTATGGGTCGTATGTTGCACATGTCTGTTGCAACTATTGTTGTAGAGGTCGTATGGTTCAAAATCTACATGCATATAAAAGAAAAACCAACTGCAACAGTTCACTTCCATATCGTTTTCATTTATGCCAGCAGTCCACATCGCAGCGGTCACTGGGTTGGTTTGAAAGCTCTGTGTTGCAGCTGAAAGGTTAGTGTTTGATCGGATGGCACGTATTTTTATTATAAATTCGAAAAGTAGTAATACTAAGCGTATTATTCAACTTTACTTCTAATGCATTGATTAAATTCATAAGATCAGAGTGATCTTCGAAATTTATGAATAATCTTCCCAAAAAAGGTTATTTTCAAGTTTCTGTAGTAGTGTTGTGTTCTACTCCAACTCTGCTGCATTGAATCACGTAATTTTATCACTTATAAAGATACCTTAATTGTAAACCCAAAAGTACTTAACCCAAGATATAGTATTCGTTTCGTGCGAATTCGCTCTCATGTTTTCTAAAGAAAATTGTGTCGCATGAAGATATTTCTTCACGTTTGAAACTCTTCCTGAACATTCTATTACATTTTTGCTGGTCCGGTGCTTCCCGATATTACTTCACCTGCTCAGAGACGTGCAGAATCTGTAAGTTAATGTGAATGAGAGGGACAGAGATAGACAGGGACAGGATGAGGGAGGGAGGGAGAGACAGTGAGAAACGGAGATGGGAGAGGAAAGAGGGAGATGAAGGGCAGAACGTCTGCTGGGTTTTCCAAGTGTTCCATATAAAAATGAACATTGTAACAAAAAATAAACATTGCAAAGGTACAGAAGATAATGAATTTTGCTTTATATGCAATTTCTCAATAAAGGCCAATTTAAAAAAAAAGATGAAGAACAATTTTTGGGAAAAAACGAGCCTTTTCTGGTAATTTATCCTTGAATGTAATGAAGAATATTTGAAATAACGCATTTTCCCAAAAGCCTCTTCAAAGTTTTCCTCAATTTTTCACACATAGAAAAAGGTACGCTTAAAAATGGCACAGGTCTTCTATTCATTGACCTCTTTGAATTTTCGAAAATTGCGAAAGTTATAATGTGAGAAAGTATGTGCTGTTAAACACCACTAATTCGGCATTAAATATCCACCAAACGTGGATTCTGACTATGCGTGTTAAAGTAATTTATTACATATACGAGTAGGAACAAGATACGAATTCTCAAGATACAAACTCATAATTGCACGTTTTCGTTACCAGAGCCTCGCAATGCGTGATGTTCTGTGGAAAAAAGAACTTTCAGTGCCGAAGCATTACAATACTTATTTACTACGTTTATTACACTTTAATAACATATATATGATTTATTTAATTTATTATTATTATTATTATTATTATTATTATTACACTTTACTACGATTTTTACATTCCCGTATACGCACATATATACGAAGTAATAAACGTAGTATATGGAAAGGTATGTAATGCTGAGCGAAAAAAAGGCGACATTTTCGGCGGGAAAAAATTCATTGCCGGGCGTTGATGACGAGAAAGTGGATAAAACCAGTTGCTAAATTAAGAAAAAAAAATACCTAAAACGTGGTGTAACCAGAATCCCTCATCTGTGGGTCCTTGATACCTAAAAAAACAGTTGGAAAGAAAACGTCCGTCTGTGAACACTGCTAGCGCATAAACCATCGGTACAATTTCTTCCAAAATGGATATTCCCTGGTCTATCTGGTTTGAGTCAAAGCTTTGAGATTTTCAAAAAGATTCTTCAAAATTTGGGGGTACTTTATATGAAGCCCTCCGGATATTTTCAAAATTTTCTCAAAAACTGCTCCAAATT
Source organism: Acheta domesticus (assembly GCA_031308135.1). NCBI lineage: Eukaryota > Metazoa > Arthropoda > Insecta > Orthoptera > Gryllidae > Acheta > Acheta domesticus. Next base: position 3,570,949 of record JAHLJT010002630.1, read on the forward strand.
TTTTCTTTCAATTTCTTGTGAATGAGAGAGACAGATGGGGACAAGGTGAGGGATAGAGAGAGGGACTATGAGAAACGGAGATGGGAGGGGAAGGGCAGAACAACGTCTGCCCTTCTAGGGGTATTCCTAGTAAAGTATATTTCATGAGGAAAATAATGAATCTTATAAAACATTTGCGTAAAGCCTAAAAACGTAAAGTTGAAAGCTTAAAAAATGCAAGAAAAAAAGCTCTTGGCCACGAGATTCTCTTCACTCCCGCTGGATAACAATGACTATTGTGTTTCATTCACCCCCAAAATACTCCTTGATCAAATGCAGTGCGTTTAGTAGTTAAAACAGTGTTGTCACTCAGAATAATGCATTTTCTCATAATTGCTTAATTTAGAAATGAGGTCCTGTTTTCACTTTCTCTTATACGTCTACGCAGTATTGTAGCAAAACAGTGGGCCGTGAGAGGAAGAATATAAATTATTTTTCGATTTAAGTGCCAGCGCTTCGGGCCGTCATCATACCCTAGGGATTTATGACGGTTAACGGTGTCAGGGGACGCATCTTGCTGGTAAGGCCTCATTCACAATGCAAACATAAACGTAATGTAATGCTGTAAACTTAGCCGCAAAATGTACACGTAAAAACAAGCGTTCACAATGACGAACGTAAGTTTCGCCTGAACCAATCAGAATTCAATGCACTGAAACTTGATCGATTCGTCTCTTACATGGTGAAAAATCTTTCCACCATGGTTTCTAGCTTTTTCTTCGAGATTCCTATCGATTTGTTCTTTAAATACATGCGAGTAGATGTTGAAGTAGTGCTCACATTTCCTTCATCTTATAAACAACGATTCTCATGAACCAAATTCATGAGTAATTCGTCGGACATAATTAGTTTATTCGCCATCTCAGGTTAAAGTCACAATAAAAATTGTCCAAATTCTTACATTAAATTCACTATACGCATCAAAAGCGTTCGTAAACTAGTTCTCGACATTACAATAACAATGGCATAACCACAAACTACCTGAACACAATCTGAAATCGAACTTTCATGCTGCTCTCTGATTGGTCTTTGGTAGAATTACGACGTAAACGCATGGAGCTTGCGAACTCGTTAAGTTTACGGTCTTACGTCAACGGTTACGTCAAGGCATTGTGAATGATCTCGCTTAATAACACATTTCTAGGTTTTGCGGCTACGTTACGTTTACGTTTAAAAAATCCTCCGTACGCCTTCCGTCGGAGGGGAAGTAAAGCCGGCTGTCCCATGTTAGTAGATTTACTTGCATGTAAAAGATCCTCAAGCCTAAATGACGCCTCTGAGCTAAATTCAAATCGCCAGTTTCGTCGCCCGAGATAATATCTTCTTTCTCCGCTAGGTGCTGAAAGGAGCGTAGTGAAATTTGCGTGGTCAGACGGAAGAGCGGGCCTGATGGCCCGAGTCTCGCCACGTGAAATAAGGCATTAACTAAACTAAACTAACGTCTAAAGTTTGCATTGTGAATGAGGCCTAAGAGCGCCTGAAATTTCTGCTTAGCCGTTCGGCCAGAATTCGCCGAAGCCCCGAAGTGAACTTCCGACGATTCCCGGAACGAAAGAATATAGCACCGCTCAGCCGACTGCCGGCGTTTGAATTTCATTTCCAGTGGAATGCGTAATTTGAAAATGCCGAATCGACATCCGTCTGTTGCGAAAAGGTGGTGGTGGAGGCTTGTGAAGCGCCGGTAAATAGCGAGCCCGAGTGGGCCTTCTGGAGGAAACTTAGGGAGAGAGAGGGGGCGGTCCGATGCTAAATCTGCTCGTGACCAAGCGGATCGCCATCATCGAGATTGCTGTGTTTGCTATACTGCGATTTTCTAAGAGCGACCCTCAAGGCCACTCAAATCCCATCTTCGCGATGAAATATGTCACGGCATTTCGCGTCTTTCTCAGTCGTTCCGCTAGATTCGCACGATCGCAACCGTATGAAGCAGTACTTGCGACTTCTACCGACATGACCGAGAAAAGACGCGAAAATGCCGTGACATATTTCATCGCGAAGATGGGATTTGAGTGGCCTTGAGGGTCGCTCTTAGAAAAATCGCAATATAGGGTCGAAGTTTCACTCGGCGTAGCTATGTCGTCGGAGCACTCCCTCGCCGGAGTCTAATCTAATGACCGCGTAGACTGGATAGGAGTATGTGCTGGAACATCAGGGTTAAATTTTAATTGACCGCCATAAGAGTTTTGATCAAAGTACGCCCTCTGTGCCGATCACGGTGCAAGATACATAGGTGTGTTCATTCCAATCTAAAACTGAAGCTTGTTCTCACAGTTCTCGCAAATAAGCGCTGCGATCTTTGGGTCTCATTTGGGCAAGTCGTGATTGGTCGTGATCCATTGGCCAGCTCTGTGGCCAGCTGATTTCAAATTTCAAATCAGTGATTTGTCGTTTCGCGATGGAATTGGTAAAGTCTAGAGCAAAGAGTTGCGAAAATAGGTAGGAAATGTTTTGTAAAACTGTGGAATAGCCACAGTTTAAGATGTCATCTCAAGGTGTATATCTTACACCGTGACCCAAACCGATCGTGTGGACAAGCGAAAAACTAGCCTCAAACTGGCTTCAGAAAATTTGCCCCGAAGGCGGCTAGTTGATACACGACACTCTCACCGTTAGGATGCGAAATCAGTTTCTCGCTGGGCAACTTTCTCTTTCCCCACACGTCATATACAGTTTTTACTGTTTTTTGACAAATAAATAAATAACATGCGGTAAGCACGTGTCTGATCCACCTCCAGTGGGCTCCGTGTGAAAATGACACGTGTTAAGTTTAATGGTGCAACCTAGGACTCTTCTCAGTTCGCACGCCCCAAGATATTTGCTTTATGGTGCAACGTAGTGCCGATGGCTGTTGTTGAGCAAAAACTTTCAATTGTACTATCTGTACTGTGTAAAGTAACTGTATTAGACCGCTTGGACAAGGTGTTTTAACAAGTAATGCGCCCCAAGTGTTATCTACTTTGATCTGTAACTGTGCTCATGTAACGAAGTACTCAAGTGTTATGAAAGTTATACCTGGTTTGTGCAGAACTTCTTTTCCGCGATTCCAGAAAATTCCTGCACCAATCATTCTCCCTGAGCTATCAAAGCGTTTCGGGAATGCTCTACTCCACTACTCACTCCATCAATACAGCCCACTAAAATATCCTGAAATAGGTGCGCCTCCTCGAAGAATTGCAATTTAAAAATTATAATTGTCGTTAGAAATGCTTGAAGGTATTGAAGATCCGAATAGTTTAAAAGTTTAGTCAAGCTACACTTTGAGGATTTTTGCTAACATGCACAAAGATCACATGTAAGTTGTTCTTCTAGGTTATTCTCTAATCCTAATATAAGATCATTCTGAATTAGTTTCGAAAATTCTTCCGCAAAATCACCTACAACTACATTAAATGTAGTTAGAAACAATTTTTTTTAGTTTTGCTGGAACAGAAAAATGGTCGCTTGAGGGACTTACAACTCTCCATCAAAAGTGAAGACAAAGCTCGAGGGTGCTACTATAGGAGGCGCTAGTGTCGCTGAGTACAGCTGCAGGTTAGGCTCGCCAACATCCGCATATGAAAATTGGCTACTTTGTGAAAAATACGAAAAATGACTAATAAACGTTCTATCATTCATAACATATACATATAAGAAACCTCTGAAGAAAGCGCGAACATCGACGCTATTTTTTGTAACACTACGCACCTGCTTGCGTCTCGCGAACCAACGCAGCAGCCACACACGTTTAAAGTGTCGTTGGCAGCAGTTCCTGTAAGGAGAGCGCGCCACTGTAATGGTCTCCGCCACGTTAAATGGGAGTTAAAAGGCCCTGGGTCGCTCACAGTTCGCTCCCAGACACCGCAGAGGTAACAGTAACACCTGAGCTTGTGCTTCCTCGTGCCGTGTTTCGCGAGTACAGTGTTGTCAGTAGTGTCTGAGTGTTTTGTCAAGACATTTTTTAACCAGTGCCAATCCAGTATAACATCTATTCAAAAGTCAGCTTAAAAAGGCTGACAAATAATCGACATGAATCCTACTGTAAACAACAACATAACCAAACATCCATTGGATCAAGTTTCTGAGAAACAAGAAGTCCTACGCAAACACTACAGTGAGTGATGTATTTCCCTCGAAAGAACAAGGAGTAATCATAGAAGACCATGAAGGTATTTCCATTAAAGAATATGTTAGTAAACTTTCTATTATAATGAACCCTAATGACATTAGATCTCTGACATGAATATCAAATAATAGAGTATGTGTATTTCTTAACACTAAGAAATTAGCAGATGACCTTACTAGCAAGTACCCTACTATAAATATCAAGAATCATAAACTGAATGTCAGACCATTAATAAATAAGCTCAAGAGGATAATAATTTCCCATGTTTATTCCCTGATACCACATGATGTCATCCATCAGGAATTTTCAAAATATAATATCCATATCAAGCCTAATATCTCATTTATTTGAGACGATATCCTTGAACCAGGATGTGCACATATTATGAGTTTCAGAAGACAGGTATTTATACCACCTGAAAATGTCAGCATACTTTCAGAATCAACCACAATATTGTATGATGGTACTCAATTTAGAATTTTCTACAGATGATATGACATGCTTTGTATGCAAACAGTCTGGTAATTTATCAAATCAATGTAATAACAAATCTTTGCAACACTCAGCAATATCATATGATTTAACAAATGAACAATCTTATAGTGAATTAATCCATCATTCCCTTAAATTTACTAAACCACAAAGACAAAATTAAAATATTGCATAAATGAGAATAATTTATCTTCTATTCCTAAGAGAATCCTCTTATCAGAGTCTTCATCCCAGATTGATTCTGAAATTAATACGATAGTTAACACAAACTTAGATAATAGTAAACAAGCTGAGAAAAAAACAAAACCATTTAAGAATCAAATCATATTAGTTCTCATGTTAAGATCACTCCCAAAACTCTAGATGAACTTCTTGACCCATTAAAGATAATGTATGAAGCTAACTCAAATTATCCCTAGAGCTCCCTAGAGCTCAACCCAGCACGAGTCGGTACGGCCTGGTCAAAATCTTGGTGTCACACGGAACGGCACGGCAAGATTATCAGGGCTGCCTACCGCTGCTTTCGGATTCAAGCGATGATTCAAATTATTCAGAAGATGAAAATTAAGCATGTACACTAATATCGTATCTCATTAATAAGCAATAACATCATTAATTATTTTCACTTCTGGTTGCTATTAATTACTTTATTATTTGTTCTATATTATCGTGTATAATATCATGACGTATTAAGAGAGAAAGGCGCAAATAGTATTATTAATGTTACAGTTGGCCGCACCCCCCGCTGGGAGACGTCAAGAAAAGTCGCGCGGCTAGTAACTAAGGATCGGAAGTTGATGATGTAACAAAAGGAGAATTATACAAGCCCATATGTACGCTCTAAAATTGTAAAATATGCCCCAGAACTAATGAAATATGCTCTTAAGAAATAACTGTTTAACGCATTCATGAACAGTTATAAAACCGTCCAAAATTGTGTAGTTAATGTAGTAAAAGCAGCGTTAGAGCAGAGAAGACTATTCCTGGCAGCATGGAAACGAAATAAAGGAAAAAGAACACAAAACGACAATAATAAATTAAAAATAAGCAACAAATTAAGTGTTACCTTTATTCAAAGTTAAAATATGGAATAAATATCCATAGGTTATTCATTATGACATTGTGCCTGTCTGTTTTGCAATTAACCCCCAAGCTGTTTTAAGGTATTTTCTATTCTTTCTAGTAATTCTAGAGTCATATAATTGCATCTACCTTTCCTGTATACGAGTAATTTTCATTGGAAACAACACAAAACAAATAAATGTAGCTTAAATATTCCTTTAATGAGAAAGAATGTTTATTAATTCTTTCACTTTGTGGCTGGTTGCTGTCAGCGTGCAAATTCCCATCCAACTGCACAGTAGAAACGAAATTTTTACTTTAGTAAAAACTGCATCGAGTCATGTACCTCATCTTGATACAACGGCTTCGGTGGAAGAGAAATATAAGCAGCATTTCTATGAAAATTTGGCAGCTGGAAGGCGACTTAAGATAAATATTATTTATTTTGGAAATAAATCTATCAACATTAATTGCAACGATAATTGGCGCGAACTTCTTCACAAACTCGTTGTATGTGCATAGCGCACTCGATGCATGAGCGGGGAACGTAAAAGCATTTTTGGAGAGAGTATTTTTAGTTATGACGCAACGTAAACCATATAATATGAGCAGCCTCAGCAACGAAAATCAAAATCCTGTATGGCTGAATACCTCTGATACTAGTGGTGCTACAGAATGGCACAGACTTTCCCGTATTAGTTTTCTATTTCCTTGGGTCTTCGCTAGCTATTGGGAATTGCCACAAACTCTTTCTTGCCACCTGTCATCCATCACCGTTAAAAGTACATTTTTTTGTCATTTTCTTAATTTTTCGGTTTCCTATTGGTAGAACGGAAACATTAATTTTAAAATATTAAAGAACACAAAAACCTAGTCCTAAAAGGCAATTTTCTTTTAAAAATAATGTGCCGTTTTAAAGAAAATTGCGTTTTAGTGCTACTAAAAATTTGAAGTTCATTTTCACAGTCACAGAAACTTTTTGAGTTTTTAAAATACATTATTTGAAGTTATTTGAAGCACTTACACTCACAAATATAATAATGTTTACAAATTGCTGGTAATGTGCATATTAAAGATATGAGTGATCCTTTAAAAGAATTACATATGTGCAATTTTTAAAAAACCAAAAGATTCCTCAAAGTAAACTTTACGTCATATTAAAGAGTGCAATGTGCGCTATCCGATCAAAAAGTTTGAAGAAATTTTATTTAGCCATTTATGAAAAAATGACGTTTGAGCGTTTTCTGAAAATGTAGAAATTTGAGCTAGTTTTTACAGAAAACGGTTGTGTTTTCGATAAATTTTACTTGAGATTATTTAAAGCACACGTACTCATAAATATAATAATGTAAACAATTTGCCATTAATGTAAATATTAACGACGCGAGAGACAAATCAAAAAAATTACATTTTTGCAATTTTTGGAAAAACAAAAGAATAACTCAAAATAAACTTTACGCTATACTAAAGAGTGTAATCAACACTATCCGTTGCAAAAGTTTGAAGAAACAATTTGCAGCCATATATGAGAAAATGGCGTTTGAGCGTTTCTGAAAATGCGAAATTTTGAGCTACTTTTCACAGAAAACGGTAGTGTTTTCGAGAAACTTTACTTGACATTATTTAATGCATATGTACTCGTAAATATGACAATGTGAACAATTCGCCACTAATGTAAATATTAACGACGTGAGAGACAAGTAAAAAAAATTACATTTTTGTAATTTTTGAAAAAACTAACCGATAGACCAATATGGCTTTTATGTTATCTGATAGAGTAAATTTATCACTATCCCTACCAAAAGTTGAAAGAAAAAATCTGGAGCCATTTTTGAGAAAATCTTGTATTTGTAATATTTTAATGTTGCACATATTGCACGCAATATTGCACGAAAACTACTAAAATTTTGATAAACATTGACATGACCTTTATGAAAGAACTCATTATGCAGAACATATTTTATTCGAAGAAAAAATTTCTATCTTCAATTTGTAGCTGGAGAAAGACGCCGAAAAAAATTCATACTTTCACAATTTTCGAAAATTCAGAGTTGTACGTGAAAATCGGACCTATACCATGTTAATAAGTGTATTTTGCTCTATTCATACAAGAAATTTAAAGAAAAAATTAGCAGCCGTTTTTGAGAAAATTGTGAAAATCCCCGGGGGGCTTCATGTAAAGTACACCCAAATTTTGAAGAATCTTCTTCAAAATCACAAAGCTTCGACTAGAATCAGATCGACTGGGGAATATCTGTTTTGGAAGAAATCGTACGTATGGTTTAGGCGCGGATAGTGATTATTACACTCTTTAATATGAAGTAAAGTTTATTTTGAGTTTTCTTTTGATTTTTCAAAAATTACATAATTATAATTTTTTTGAAAGATCTCTCACATCTTTAATATGCACATTATCCACAATTTGTAAAGATTATTATATTTGTGAGTGTAAGTGCTTCAAATAAAGTATCTTGAAAACTCAATCATTTTCTGTGAAAATGAGCTTCAAATTTCGCATTTTTAGTAGTGCTAAAACGCTATTTTCTCTTAAACGGCACATAATGTTTAAAAGAAAATTGCCATTTATGACTAAGTTTTTGTGTTCTTTAATATTTTAAAATTAATCTCTCCGTTCTACCAATAGGAAACCGAGAAATTAAGAAAATGACAAAAAATGAACTTTTGGCGGTGATAGATGACAGCTGGCATGAAAGAGTGTGTGGCAATTCCGAATAGCTAGCGAAGACCCAAGGAAATAGAAAAATAATACGGGAAAGTCTGTGCCATTCTGTAGCACCACTAGTTTTCATTAACTTTTGCAACGGTTTGATCATACAATTTGAAGATACAATCACTCAAGGCGTCGTGGTGGGAGTTACCGAATTGGAGGGGTAGTGGAGATGCTTCGCCAATCTGACATCACTGCTGCGAGAGAGAGTTTATGTAATTCTATGCTACAGTGAAAGAGAATTCTAGGTGTTGACTGCTCTGCTTATTCTTCTGTGGTATCTTACGACCAATTCCAGGGAGATGATGGAACAATTCTTTAATCGTGCCAGGGAGACGGGGTGGCTCCATCCAACGGTAAGTCGCGTCGATTTAGATGGAGCTTGAGGAGAGGCAGTGGGCGGGAGAGAGTCGGAGAGGGAGGGAGAGAGAGTCGGAGAGGGAGCGAGAGGCAGCCGGAGAGGGAGGGGGAGAGAGACGGATACGGAGGGGGAGGAGAGAGACAGAGGGAGGGGAAGGGAGAAAGAGACAAAAAGGGAGGGAGAGAGAGTCAGAGACAGAGTGAGACACAGCCGGAGAGGGAGGGGGGAGAGAGACGGATACGGAGAGGGAGGAGAGAGACAGGCAGACAAGAAGGGTAGGAAGAGAGACAGCGAGGAAGGGAGAGAGACAGAGAGGAAAGAAGAGAGGCAAACAGACGGGGTGGGAGAGAGGCGGACAAGTAGGAGGGGGAGAGACAGAGGGGGAGCGAGAAAGACAGGGGTGGGAGGGAGACAGAGGGGGAGGGAGGAAGGAGAGAAGACAGTAATACTAAGTTCTTGACAATCTTTTCCAGAATGTTTTCACGGCTGTTGCTTCTGGTAGAGAACGTGCTCGCCTGGGTAGTAAGTCTACCACAGGCGCTTCTGGCATTTGTCCGTGATTGGTGGCACTTCTGGAATCTGGTCAGGCGCTTTCCTGGGCCCTTCCCGGGCCCAATCTTCGCCAGCTTGTTTAGAAGCGGATTCATCCCGGACCGTGAGTCACGCCTCTTTCCCCACATGTCCGCGAAGAACTCTTGCAAATTTGCAGGGCGTCTTCTAAGGGACAAAAGTATTGACATGATCATTATTTTACTCCATATACGTACGTATACACGGAGTGATATACGTAGAGTAGGGAAGTTATATAATGCTGCGCGAAAAAAATGGCCAATTTTCGGCGGAAAAAAAATTCATTGCGATAACGAAAAAGTGAATAAAACCAGTTGCTAAATTAAGAAAAAAAATCCCCTAACGCGTGGTGTAGCCAGAAACCCTGTTTTGTGGGTCCTTGATACCGAAAAAAGCAATTGAAAGGAAAATGTCCGTCTGTGAACACTGCTAGCGTCTTAACCATACGTACGATTTCTTCCAAAATGAATATTGCCTCGGTCGATCTGGTTCTAGTCGACGCTTTGAGACATTCTCAAAATTTTATCAAAAACGGCTCCAAATTTTTTCGTTTAACTTCTTATAAGAATACAGTAAAATACACTTATTAAGGTGGCATAGATCCGATTTTCACGGATCTGAATTTTCGAAAATTGCAAAAGTTTGAATTTCATTTGGCGTCTTCAAGCAAGCTATTATATTTGTCACGAAATTATAGAAAAACTACTCGTATTTTCAAAAAATTAAGCATGACCTTATATGAAGATGTATTTTGGATAAACACATTTCATTGAGGAAACCAGCTGCCATCTATCGCCGCCCAAAGTACATTTTTTTGACATTTTCTTAATTTTTCGGTTTCCTAATGGAAGAACGGAAATATTAATTTTAAAATATTAAAGAACAGAAAAACTCGTCCTAAATGGCAATTTTCTTTGAAAAATCTGTAGCCTTTTTAAGAAAATGGCGTGTAAGGGCTACTAAAAATGCAAAATTTGAAGCTCTTTCTGACACGAAATTTTTAGTTTTCAAAAAACTTTATTTGAAGTCATTTGAAGCACTTTCAGAATATCAATTTTGGAGAAAATTGGCAAAACGGTTTAACCGCTAGCGTTGATAAAAGACGAACTGTCAGACTTTTTGCCGTAATTCAATTTTTCAGTATCAAGTAACTACAAAACAATGATTTTTGCTACACTACGTGCTAGTGTTTTATTTCTAAATTTAGAAACTGAATTTCTTTTCTTTTTCGTTACTAGAGCCTTGTAATAAGAGTTTTTCTACTGAAAATTCGCCGTCTTTCGCGCAGTATTACATAACTTTCTCTCTACGAGAGAGTGTAAAGTTATTATATTCGCCCTTTCTTTGTAACATTTACTCTGAGGGATTCTATACATTTTTGCTTCGGTGAGCCCTACTAGTATCGGGATTAGCGCACTAGCGACGTTCAAAGCAAAAATTTAGTTTCAATCCCGACTGGGGGAGGTGGATTTTCTAAGTGCAGGGAATTTTCATAATATTCTTGTGGAATGGAAAAACAGAAATGTCTATCAGCATTAAGTACTCCCACTTCTCTTGTTCTGATCTCATGTTCCCCAGTTTCGAACCTGAAATAAGCTGCTTTTCTGAAACGCATTTTGAAATTGTGTTGTGGTGTTTTGACATCTTTTTCAGTTGTTCATCCAAATCAGTCACTCTGACATCAAACTGTGTTCTATTTCAGCAATGAATCTGATAAAATGGCTGTTGGACGATATGATGTACCGTTATCCTGCCGGACAACTAATGCTTGGACCAGGTCTACGATTCATATTGCTAAGCGATGTAAACGATCTTAAGGTAATGAACTCTTCAAATACGCTGGTTCGCTGATCGAGGCCGTTCAGACACAAGTGTAAGGGCGAAATAGTTTCTCGGACTCGATTAACTATAAGTTGTGGCATTTTGTGCCATGCTGCACCTTTCCCACGATATCGCTTCGTTGCTGGGCATTCCTCTTGGCCTCCATGTTAAATATGGAAGGTACCAGGCAAGTGCCGGAGCAGTACCATGGAAAACGGGCCACGGATCCCGCGCCTTCTCTTCCTCTTCTGCGATCATTGCTTCCTCTTCAAGAATCCTGATACCATACAGCAGACCTGCACTCCGCCTGCTCCCGCGGGCATTCTGCACTTGCGAGCCGATCGTCTGCCCGTGGCAGCGCCGAAAGTGCAAGCAGTGGGGAGTTGGAAGCTTTGCGGGGAGGCGAGAAGTCTGACGTAGCACGACGCGGCGTGTAAATGGGTACCTGGGCGTGTAATACAATGGTCCATGCTTCAAAATTATATGCCCATTAGTTTAAATGGACGTCTAGTATTTCAAGTTACCAGGGTCATAATTCACTGTTTACGTTCTGTTCACTGCTGGATATCCACCTTTGTATCCACTACTGTATGTATTTTCATTTCCTATTTTTTTAAAGAAAATAACATGCTCATTGTGACTCTTAAGCATTATTTTAAACCAATAGCTTTAAAATATATGCTTATATATAAGAAAAAATATTATTTAATTCTATTTAACACAAAATTGCAATTTAATAATTGATTGTTCACCAGGAATGTTATAATCTCCAAATCATAGAAAAATGAACAAAATCATGAGAGCAATCTCTCACATCAAGATTGACATAAAAATAGAATATGTGGCGATTCCAAGAAGGGTAATGTTTAATAGCACATTTGTGACCATTTTTCCCCATTACGAAACTGAGTAAAAGAGATCAACGAGCAAACTTCTGTGACGATATGTTACGGACAATCATAAGATAATCATGGTATTGGTTAAATAGAATGCAAAGGGCTTTATATTTTTATACGATCCCGTAAACGACTCTAAACCCTTGTCAGAAATTAGAACAGAAAATAATCATGATTTTTTCAAGAACACTATGTTTTTGCTTTGAGAGAACCGTCTTATTCAATTAAACATAGTTAATAAAAAATAGTTTATTGCTGTCATCATCACACAAAAACAATTTAGTATCAAAATTGTGTGTCTTGCACAACACTAAATTTGTGATTACATCGTAGCAAAGCGAATTACATTATCAGCCCAACAAGCAATTATAATACTTGGCGTCGAAATCGAATATGTATAATTCGTTTGTAGTTTCATATTTCGCCCTGTCATATACCGAGAACAAACATTTGCAATATAATACAAAAGACAATATTACTTGACCTGTAAATGACCGTCATGTTCTTGCCGATTGCTCTTTAAATTTACATGCTATCTTTCGAATTGCGCATTCTGATTGGTGGTCCCCACTCCTAGATTGGGTCTCATCCCCACCCTTTATCGACTTTCTCATTTGCCCCCGAGTAGCCCGCGCGCAGCTCCTGACGTCAGTGAAAGTGCAAAATGCTGTGGAGGTCTGTCATACAGGTTTATTGAAGAGGAAGCAATCCTCACCCCTCACTTACATTCACACTCATTACACTACCACTGTCGGGAATCCGGTCGGGAACGTGGAGCTTGTACCGGCTGAGGTGGTGCCCGTTGGTGGGATATGCCATAACGAGTAAATCCCCGCAAGGTGACGTAAGTTGGCGCCGCATTTTGCCAGCCGGTTGGGGAAGATCCCCGCTCCTTCCCGCGATACAAACATGCATTAGACTATAGGGACTAATGACCTTAGTAGTTAACGTACCCGAAATCTCTAATCAATCAATGAATCTAACGGTGACATTCGAGAGTATTACACGTTCACTTCACATTTGCAGACGGAGCGCTGCGATCTGTTTACATGAGGTCACCGCCGACTGAATGAGAAACGCGCGTCTGCAGTGTATACTGACAGTTTAATATGATATAGATCGCGGTGTGCAGCACACAGAACCCCGGCGGGGCAAGAACGTAACCATTAAGCAGTAGATAAATGCAAAGAAGAAATGAAAATATTGTACGTGAACGTTGTGAATAGTGTGTGGTGTGATCTATTTTATGTGTATATTATCTTCATCATTTAAGAGCGCGACTCGAGCTCACTGTCAGATAGGCATAATTCGTCAGCTGTGTTCATAGCGCTTGTGCTGCCTTCGGAGACAGCTGATTGGTCATGTGCTGATAGACATCGGGGCCATTCGTGTATTCTCGGTTGTATGTTCGGGCCTTCACTTTCAAAACTACATTAGTTCCTAATTCTACCGTCTGCAAATGTAAAGTGAACGAGTACTGCTATCTCGCCGGTCACAGTGTGGGGCTGGCGATACCATTTTGCGTTCCGTACGGCTCTACGAGTTAAAGCTATTGTGGCGTGGGGGGTAGGCGCCGCTGCGGCGAGCCGCTTCGGGAAGCTCAGTCCTAAGCCGGAAGGGGGATGGGCGTGGAACGCGTCGGCGCCTCGCCGGCACGCGCCGCGCAGGGAAATCCCGGCACCAAAATAACTTGGACAACAGGGCGCGCGCGAGCGCGAGTCTGGGTGATGTCGGTTGCACCCTGGAGAGGGCTGGCCAGCGAGCCGAATGACGCCCGCCGCTTGTAGAGTGGGGGCGAGCCGACGGATACTTAAGGCTGCGCCGACACGCGCCTCGCGGGATACGCAGGGTGTCGAAAGATAGTGCTATCTTTGGACGTGATCTTCAGGTGGAAGATCGGTTTTGGCGTCAAGCCATGTAACTTCTCTAGTTACGGGACTCTATGTCTGACATCTTCGCACTTCGCGTTGCTTCTTCTTGCTCTCGAGCAGTGGTACTGGGCTAGGCCTAGGGACGGTCGCGGGGTTTCGCGGCCAAGGGAATTGAAAGGTTGCCAAGAGGTTAAAATTTTGTATAATAATCTTTGTATTATAATTGTAAATACATTGTAAATATCAAACAGAAACAGTCGTCTGTGTTATTCCTTTCTAGTACGTCACACTATGCGCCTCCGAGGCGCGGTCGTGGTTCCTCCACCAGCTAGCTACCGAATGGCATGTGAGAGCCCCTGATGTTAATGATGCGACATCGATAACAAAACACTTAACATTGATGATCAAAATTAAAACATCTATGTTTCTTTTGAAAACGTCAACACAATGATGTATTTCTACTTGTTTGTATGAACACACACTGAACTGTCCTGTACTGTTATAAACTGAAACACACGGGCCCATGGTCCATTTCGGTGACGGAGGGAGGGAACCGCGGCAAGTGTCGTGGGGTCTGTGCCTGGAGTCCCAACCGGTGGGAGAAAACCATTCAATTTGATGAGATTTGCGTTCGGGGGCGGGACATCATGGACGTAATGGATAAACGTGCTTGCCAGAATTTGGCACCCCCAGCAATTGTATCGTATTAGGGGACCGAAGTCCCAGGGTGGGCTCCTAGGCGTTAGCCTCTATCCTCACCCTCATCGGGTGTACAAGAACACCTTCTTACTAACTTCCGGATCTCGCCGGAACGCAATTTGACCTAGCGGCAACTTACCCATACAATTACTGTGTCGGGCCGCCCTGCTAGCTCAGTGCTACTAGCTATCCGGGCTAGTACCGGAGTCAATGATGCCTGTATGACAACGCGCCACTCAAATGCGCCGGGACACCAAGTCCCTCCTCTATAGACAGAGTATTGGGCCACTGCCACGACGAAGACAAGCAGATCAAATCACCACAATGCCCAATTAACACAAAGTCCACAGCAAAAATGTCCACACCATTATATCCACAAACAGAATTTGCCGTGGGTATATTACGAGATAAATTCTACCAGGATTGATACCAATAATAATACAATATTTGCATTCAGAGCCAAAACAAGAAACACAAGATGCAAGAAAGAGAACTAACAGGACGTGAAATTTGTCCGAGGAATTTAAACCGCAGAGCATTCAGAGAATGTGAAAAAGTGTAAGAAAACAGTAGAACGGATATCACATCTATTGTTTGATAGATCGTGAAAAACATTATTACTGAACTCTATGGAAACATTTGCAAATTAACATGCATTAACAAATTTGACATGCGCGTCGCCATATATTAAAGTTTACTCACTTATTTTTCCTTTTCTGAAAGAAAAAAATATGCTTCAATGCGTTGATGGATTTTATAAAGTTGTTAATAATTTTAAATAACTAAGTGCTCGAGAAATAAGGTTAAGTTCTAAGTCACATAAATACCGAATAATATTTGTTTGTAATGTTAGAAATCATTTAGGCAACGGAATTTTCCCTGGGGTCTGTATACTCCCGGGCGACCAGTTACGTTCGCATCCATGCCCCGGTTAATATTCACAATTTGTGAAAATTCATCCAATCTCTGTTTTACGTTTTTTGTATCTTGGACTTCAAAAGTGCTTCCACTACTAAATTTATCACCGCACTCCACTAGTTGACTGTTATTAACGCACAGGAATGATAAGAATAAAAAATTTTAATTGAAACCCCCCCTTCGGAACATCTACGATTCATTTTATTACATTTCCGTATACGTACGTATATACAGAGTAATACACGTAGTATAGAACTAGTGGTGCTACAGAATGGCATAGACTTTACCGTATTAGTTTTCTATTTCCTTCTGTCTCTTTTCGGAATTGCCACATACACTTTCTTACCAGCTACCATCTATCACCGAAAAAAGTACATTTTTTATCATTTTCTTAATTTTTTCGGTTCCTATTGATAGAACGAAAATATTAATTTTAGAATATTAAAGAACATAAAAAAAACTAGTCCTAAATAGCAACTTTCATTTAAAAATTGTGCCGTTTTTAAAGAAAATTGCGTTTTAGCGCTACTAAAAATGCAACATTTCAAGCTCGTTTTCACAGAACATTATTGAGTTTTCAAAATACTTTATTTGAAGTTATTTCAAGTACGTACACTCACAAATATAATAATTTTTACAAATTGCTGGTAATGTGCATATTAAAGATGTGCACATCTTTCAAAAAAAAATACAATTATGTAATTTTTGAAAAAAACAAAAAAACTCAAAATAAACTTTACGTCATATTAAAGAGTGTCATTAGCACTATCCGTTCTAAAACTTTGAAGAAAAAATTTCAAGCCATTTATGAGAAAATGGCGTTTGAGCATTTCTGAAAATGCGGAAATTTGAGCTAGTTTTCACAGAAAACGGTTGTGTTTACGAGAAACTTAACTTCACATTTTTTAAAGCACATGTATTCGTAAATATAATAATGTAAACAATTCGCCGCTAATGTAAATATTAACGACGTGAGAGACAAGTAAAAAAAATTACATTTTTGTAATTTTTGAAAAACCAGCCTATAGAACAATATGGCTTTTGTGTAATCTGATAGAGTATATTACCACTATCCCTACCAAAAGTTTAAAGAAAAAATTTGGAGCCGTTTTTGAGAAAATCTTATTTTTGTAATTTTTTAAAATTGCACATATTGCCCGCAATATTGTGCGAAAAATACTAAAATTTTCAAAAAAATGTAGATGAACTTGAAGAAAGAAGAAGAAAAAATTTGATATATAAATATATGAAGAAAAAATTTTATTTGAAGGAAAAATCTCTATCTTACATTTTGTAGTTCCAGAAAGACGCCGTAAAAATTTTAAACTTTTGCAATTTTCGAATATTCAGAGTTATTCCCGAAAATCGGACCTATGCCACCTTAAGAAGTGTATTTTACTCTATTCTTACAAGAAATTTTAAAAAAAGAGCCGTTTTTGAGAAAATTTTGAAAATTCTCGGTAGGCTTCATGTAGAGTACCCCCAAATTTTGGAGAATCTTTTTCAAAATCTCAAAGCTTCGACTACAATTGGATCGACCGGGGAATATCCATTTTGGAAGAAATCGTACGTATGGTTTAGGGCGCTAGTAGTGTTCTCAGACGGACACACAGACAGACAGACAGATGGACGTTTTCCTTTCAATTGGTTTTTCGGTATCAAGGACCTAGAAAACAGGATATTCTGGCTATACCACGTGTTAGAGGATTTTTTTTCTTAATTTAGCAACTGGTTTTATCCAATTTTTCGTTTTCCACGGCCCGGCAATGAATTTTTTTTCCGCCGAAAATTGGTGATTTTTTCGCGCAGCATTACATAACTTTCCTTATACTATGTATATCACTCCGTGTATACATATATATACGGGAAAGTAAAAAGTTAGGTAATGCTGCGCGAAAAAACGGCGAATTTTCGGTAGAAAGAATCCAATGCCGTGCCCTGATAACCAACTAGTGGTGATGCAGAATGGCCCAGACTTTCCCGTGTTAGTTTTCTATTCATTTGGTCTCGACAAGCTATTCGGACTTGACACATTATCTTGCTAGCTGCGATCTATCGCCACCCAAGCAACATTTTTTTTTAATTTTCTTAATCTTTCAGTTTCTTAATAGTAGAAAAGAAACATTATTTTAAGTATATTAAAGAATAGTAAAATCTAGTCCTAAATGGCAATTTTTCTTTAAAAATTCTGGGACCGTTTCAAGAAATTGGCGTTTAAGCGCTACTGTAAATTCCAAATTTGAAATTATTTTTGAGGAAAATTTATCAGTTTTCGAAAAACTAATTTGAAGTCGTTTGGGAGCACTTAAACGTCGAATTACAAAAGTGTTTACAAACTGCTGGAAATGTGAAAATGAACGGTGTGAAAGATCTTCCAAAAGTTTCTTTTCATTTCAATTTCATTCAATTTCTCAAAAATAGCTCCAAATTTTGTCTTCAAACTTGTCAAACGGATAGTGCTAATTGACACTCTTTTATATGACCGGTAAGTTCAATACGGGGTATTTGGTGTTTTTTGCAAAAATTACACAAGTGTATTTTTTGAAAGATCTCTCACAACGTTACGAAGCACATTTCCAGCAATTTTTAAAAACTATTGTTTTGAAAGTTATAATTGCTTCAAATTATTTCAAATGAAGTTTTTCGAAAACTCGTAAATTTTCTGTGGAAAAGAGCTTCAAATTTCGCATTTTTATTTGCTCTTTAAACGCCATTTTCTTAAAAACTGCTCAAATTTTTTCAAAAAATTGCCATTAGGTCGAGTTTTGGTGTTCTTTAATATTCTTAAAATAACATTTCCGTACTATTATGAGAAAAGCGAAATATTAAGAAATTTTTAAAAAAAATGTAGTGTGGGCGACGATAGGTGGCGGCTGGCGAGAGTATGTGGCAAGTATGAATTGCTAGACGAGACCCAAGGAAATAGAAAACTAATACGGAAAAGTCTGTGGCATTGCTGTAGCGCCACTAGTCTCCAATTGCACTTTGAAAATGGAAGTGGAATGTGTATCATTACTCAGAAGAATTTTCTTCTTCTGGGAAAAAGTATGTTGCTGTTGCGCATTACGGAATCTCAAAAATTGATTTTAATTTCTACACCAGCACATTGCTTTATTAACAAGAATGATGAAAAATGGAATATAAATGTTATTAATAATGAAGACAAATTTACATCGAACTATCTTGATATTACTCATTTTGTACATTCCTCCTAGTTTAACTTTGCGTTTTGTAGATACTATTTTCACTGGATATTATTATGGGAATTTTGGCTTTGGACCAAGGGCGAATACGATCCAAACTTCCGTTTGCAATTCTTATGTGCGATGATTCCTCGAAATATCACTAATGTTTTATTCTTCTGAAAATTGATCGTGCCTACTTCGAATGTATCACCGGAAACGGAGGATTATCGCAAGGGATCTGTGGACGTTACGTCGTGCCGTTCTGTGCTTTGCTTAGCGGAATGACTCATTTCCTTATTTCCATGGAATGACGCCACTGCAATGATCATTGCATGCTAATGGCATTTCTGCAACGGTCATAGAAATCACTTGAACGAAACAATATTGTATCCATAGCGAAGTGGACATTTATACTAATGGACATTTACACGAGTGGACAGGTTTTGTAGTGGATTTTTACCTGTGGACCAATTGACAGATAACACCCTCTCAGCGCACAGACCTAGTCCCGAGCCAATGCGAGCGTTCGCGCTCTTTAGAGGGCGTTGAGTGAAGCCTCCACTGACACCTCGGAAGAGGTAGATAGGTAACGAACATTTATAATTAAAAATCTTTGAATAAAGATGCGATCTAACGATGTGAATATTTGTTTACAGTGTTTCCTAATGAATTCGAAGAATCACTCAAGACCAAAGGTGCTATCAGATTTTGCCTCTTATGGTCTTGGCAGAGGATATGTTACAATAAATGGTAAGATATCAGCCCAGGAGGTTACCTGCTAGTTTTAGACAATGTTCAATTAAAAGTAAATTTAAAATGTGCACAAAAAATTAATTAAAAGCTTTCTCCAAACATAACCTATAAATAACTGATTTCATATTAAAATTTAGTACAATTGTAAAATAACCAAGCCCTGTAATAATTGCTTGCAAATAAGTAACAAAAAAATCACCATTTTTTTTCCACAGCATTGCATAACTTTCTTTCTACTGCGTACGCGTTAGCGAGAAAGTAAAATGCATGTGCTTTGTTACTCAAAAAGCAGTCCCACCGCCATCTTTATTTTCAGTACTTCATAATTAAGGGATTATTGCCGAGCGCCATTCGCACTTCCATTTATTAAATATGTTTTTTGAATTCCAGCATTATAAACGACCTTTTCTGTTTGCAAGAAATCGTTCATAATCAGGCGTTTTATGGCACAAATGATGACGTATTAGATTTTACGGCGTCATCACACATTCAGCCAATCGCAGCGAGTGAATTATGGGGAGGTAGAGGTAAACAGAACAGCCGACCACAGTTTTCCCGCACAGATGTCAAATACTCGAGAATCACAGGAACCGTTCTTCGCAAATTTAAGTTTCATTCTCTTATAAATTTATAATTCTGTCATACAAAAATAGCGTATGCAACTCATTTATAATGTTGCTTTATTGCATTCGTACAAATTTGAAAACTCGCTCCTAAGGTCGCTCGTTTTCAAAACATGTACTCATGCAATAAAGCTTAACATTATAAACTAATTGCATAAACCACTATTGTGATTGTCTGGGCGGATCAAATTAGTCCAATTAAGTTCAACTTATCCCAAATTAGTCCACAACATTAATCTCTTAAGTGTATAGTATATTATGTCGCAGAAAGAGGCAGTGTTCTTTCCCAGTGGCACGTGAGGATCTGGCACCCATCTACATATCGGCTGGCAGAATATTTCCCTACCGGGTATCTCCTACCAACCAGAACGAGCTCTAAGCTCCATAGTAGTGTAGTGTATGTAAGTGTTAATTTGTTAACGGAGAGAGGATAGGGTAAAGGAAGAGAAAGGAAAGATTGCACGTCGTCCGTTGCCCATGCGTTAGCGTACAGCTAGGGCATTTCTTGCTGTTGGTTGGAGACTACAACGGAAACTAATGGTACTCAACATAATCCCTTAATTATGAGTACTGAAAATAAAGATGACGGTGGAATTGCTCTTTTGAGTAACAAAGCACATGCATTTTACTTTGTTGCTAACGCGTTAGGCAGTAGAAGGAACGTAATGTAATGCTGTGGAAAAAATGGTGATTTTTTTGTTATTTATTTGCAAGGAATTATTACAGGGCTTGGTTATTTTACAAGAGTACTGAATTTTTAATTTTTATTAATTTTTTTTATTCTGGCCCTCAAGAAAATGTGCGCAGATAAATCTCTTTCCCCACACGTCATATACAGTTTTTACCGTTTTTTGACAAATAAATAAATAAACTACCGATGAGAGAAGCTGCTAGGATCCTTCAGACGATAATGGAATGCCACCTCCCGATGGAACTAATGTCAAAAATCCTTCGCCGTCGGAGCTCGATCCTAGGACCTCCAGGTCAGCGACGCACCGGAGGAATTGGCAACGCTGCCACTGAGGCATAGCATCCGTTGACACCCGAGGTTTAATGAAGGCCGTTTACACAGTTTTTACCGTGATTTGGCCTGAAATGTAGGAGTTTCAAATCGGGATATACTACGTATGGGGGTGCTTAAACATTTCAAATTTGGAAGGTAACGCA
>JAHLJT010002630.1:3597235-3697060 GCA_031308135.1 Acheta domesticus
CGCTTGATTCTTGATACCGAAAAATCGATTGACGGCAAAACGCCCTTCTGTCCGTCCGTCAGTCCGTCTGTCCGTCCGTCTCTGGTCAACGCTAGCGCCAAAACCGTTCAGCCGATTTTTTCCAAAATTGTTATTTCCCTATGGTTCTGTCTGATGTCAGGACTCCTGGGATTTGAAGTTGATATTTTAATTTTGGGGGTACTTTACATGAAGTCCTTGGGACATTTTCAAAATTTTCAAAAAATTTCTACACATTTTTTTATTAAATTTTGTTGTTGAATAGTGGGAAGGATATTTAAGAGAATGGTATAGGTCTTATTTTCGTTGAAATTCTTAATTTTTAGAAAATTGTAAAAAAAATGTTTAAAGCTACAAAATTGAAGATAGAGATTTTTGCCTTAGACAAAGTCTGTTATACAAAATTAGCTCTATAAAAAAGGTTATGTAAATTTTTTTGTAAAAGTTAGTAGTTTTCGCGTAATTTTTGTTTGAAATTAATTAAATATATACTGGCGTTCCTTCGTACATAATGATAACATAGTAATATTGCGGGAAAGTATGTGCTCTTTGTAGCACCACTAGTCTTCTAATTGGAATGTGATCTTCAAATAAGTTTATGTTGAATTTTTTGAAAATATGAGTATTTTTGGGGTGATTTGGCTACAAACTAAGAACCCCGCTCCCAATTTACTGCGTTTCGTGAACCTAAAATCAATGATGGTTCTACGTAATTAGTTACGTAAGTTATAATTTGTATATTAGTAATTTTTCGTGTTATTATTATGATTGATTATATTACATTACATTGATGTTATTTCATTTTAAATTGCGTCCTTTAATTGAGTTAAACGTAAAAACGAATAGATGAGCGGTCATTGTTGCCTGTTGTAACCAATTGTAACGCCGCACTGATAAGAGAAGGCTGCCTTTCGTTTGCGGTAAAAAAATAATACTTTTATATATTTGTAGAATATTAAAATACCATAATGTTTAATAATTTCTATTATATCTTTTCGATCTATTTGCATTTGTTGGCCAACACTATCAGTATCGTATTATTTATTAACTTTAAATTATTTTTCTTTCTCGCATTCTGCTTACCAATAATATTGTAAGGCTAAAACCTCATCCGATTTGTTCGTGAATATACATCACATCTATTACAATGAATTCAATACATGAGAAATATTTTTATTTAAAATTTTGAATAGAATATTGTTGTTAGGAACTAATTAATTTTCGCATCAAATGTTCTTCGATTTCAAATGAGTTTAAAAAATGATGACTGAGATGTGTTAATTCGAAGAGAAATTGTGGTGTAAATAGTATTACATAACCATTACTAAAGGCGAGAAAATACGTGTGCTTTAGCACCACTAGTTTATATACAAACACCGCCTCAAACGAAGCACAGGAAAATAAACTTTTAGGTAGTATGTTCTTTAGATCGACCGCGGTAAAGTATCCTCAAAAATTCTTTAAATGAAAATAAAAATCTCTGTTCTTGAAGACGGCAAGAAACCGTTTGGCCCTTACCGGCTTAAGTTTTACTGACAGTAGAGAAAGTTTTGTAATACTACGCGAAAAAACATCGAATTTTCGGCCGAAAAACTCTTGTTACAGAGCTAGCAACAGAGGATAAATCCAGTTGCTAAATTTAGGGGGAAAATCATCTATTACATACTGTAACTAGATTCCATGTTTTGAGGGCCCTTGATACTGAAAAACTGAATTACAGCAAAACGTCTGTCCGTCTGTGAACAATGCTAACGGCTAAATATTTCAGTCGATTTTCTCCAAAATTGAAATTCCCATGACGAAGTGGCTGATGTCGCGGGTCCTTGAATTGAAACCTATATTTCGATTTTGGAGGGCATTTTACATAAAATCTTTGGAACATTTCCCAAATTTTCCCAAAAATTGCTCCATCGATTTTGATTAAAATTTGTTGTCGGATAGTGTGAGGGTTTGAATTTACTACTTTGCGTACAGTGAGTATAAAAGGATATTTTCCATCAACGTGAAGAGATCAAAGTTCACAACAGAAGGATAATGTGAGACTACATAACTCTACGCGCGGCGCATAGTATCCAACATACGGTCCGTCGATGACTGATCCACCAATAATTCAACACAGGATTGAGTGAGTGCAACGAAACTTCACACACGGGAAGCCAAGACTGCACTGAAAGGTTACACGAAGTGATAACGAATGTCGAATCACCTATCGGAAACGGCGCGATAATATCCACCGATGGCGCACGCGGTGCGCCAACGCGTCCACATAAGGGTTAAAGAAAATTATTAAAATTATATTTTGTATTCCAGAAAAAGTTGGCATCCTTCCTAATATCTCTATTCTTGTATATCTGAATCCGCGTATGTGTATGTGCATGCTTTGTAGTGTATAAAGCGCGAATATGTAGTGGAAAAATGCATTCTAATACTGGACATTTGTTTTACAGAGGGCAGAAAGCGGTCGCCCATCGCGTAAGATGTCCATGGTTCTATATTGACAGAATTTATAATTTATTTCCTGCGGGACGCAGAGCGTTAGAATGTCTAAATTTTGGTCGCCGTTATAAGGATACGGTAAATATTCTTTCCAATATCACTGTTTTCAAGTACACACGTTTCAAGTACACAAGTAGTCAAGTTTCCTTAATAAAATTCCATGGTTTATTGTATCAAACGCTCCATATATCACATCAGTTGGTGTATTTGATTCAAATTTTTTAAGAATATAATTTAGCAATATCAATAGATTAGTAGTTGTTGATGTTTTTTTCTTAAAACCTTGCTGCTTACCCAGTAATAGAGAGTTTAATTTTATGTCATTGGGC
Organism: Acheta domesticus; assembly: GCA_031308135.1. Classification (NCBI taxonomy): domain Eukaryota; kingdom Metazoa; phylum Arthropoda; class Insecta; order Orthoptera; family Gryllidae; genus Acheta; species Acheta domesticus. The sequence continues at coordinate 3,600,079 of JAHLJT010002630.1, forward strand.
GTGTTATTAAAGATTCAAATAATTTTGGAATGATATTCAATATTGGGATTGGTCTATAAGTGTCAATTTGAATGTGTGCGTGCAGAATGAAACTAGTGGTGCTACAACAGCACATACTTTCCCGTGTTATTGGAAACAGCTACGTAGGGTTGAAATATTGCACTTTCGTCCCTTCTAACATCTTGGCTATTATTTGAAAACGTCCAATTCAACGTCCAATCCAATTCAATTCAAAGGTGCAGTTCGGCTGCGACAGGAAGGTAACACCAGGAATCCTGCTCAAAATTCCGGAAATGTGTGACGCCCAATTTTTGTTTCATAAATTAAGTACCAAATTAATATAGGACAAAATTAATGGTCATGCATGCATCGAGAGAGGAAAGATAATAATTAAAGCTTCAAAGTAAAAGAAGGCCCGACAGGAACACGGGGTCTCGCGGACTCGCTTTTGGGGGTTAGGCGGCGCTGCCGCTGGCGCTCGCAGTAGCGCCCGCTCGAACTACGAGAGTAGCGCGTCGTGCTGCTAGTGAGGACGGTAGCGCTCGTAGCGGCAGATCGTGGCACCTCCCCACCTATTTGTGGGTGTGGGGGCGGCGCTGTTGCTGGATGCGCTTGTTGCGCCCAACATGGATGGCCTCAGGCTGCTGTTGATCTTGCTGGTGGGATTGCTGCTGCAGATGTTGCCGGTAATTCTGTAGCTGGGACAGCAGACATTGCTGCAGCTGTGGATGCAGGTCCTGTTGCTCCTGACGCTGGTGTTGATCTGTTGTCTGGGGCGGTTGCCCCATTGCGACGCCGCCATTCTCTAACTGTGGCGGCACCTGAAGCTGTTGCTCCTGATGCTGGTGTTGTTCTGTTGTCTGGGGCAGTTGCCCCATCGCGACGTCGCCATCCTGTAACTGTGGCGGCGTCTGTGGCTGTTGCTCCTGATGCTGGTGTTGTTCTGTTGTCTGGGACGGTTTCCCCATTGCGACGTCGCCATCCTTTAACTGTGGCCTCTCTTGATGCTGGTGTTGTTCTGTTGTCTGGGGCAGTTGCCCCATCGCGACGTCGCCATCCTGTAACTGTGGCGGCGTCTGTGGCCGTTGCTCCTGATGCTGGTGTTGTTCTGTTGTCTGGGACGGTTTCCCCATTGCGAAGTCGCCATCCTGTAACTGTGGCCGCTCTTGATGCTGGTGTTCTTCTGTTGTCTGGGGCAGTTGCCCCATCGCGACGTCGCCATCCTCTAGCTGTGGCGGCGTCTGTGGTTGTTGCTCCTAATACTGGTGTTGTTCTGTTGTCTGGGGCAGTTGCCCCATCGCGACGTCGCCATCCTGTAACTGTGGCGGCGTCTGTGGCTGTTGCTCCTGATGCTGGTGTTGTTCTGTTGTCTGGGACGGTTTCCCCATTGCGACGTCGCCATCCTTTAACTGTGGCCGCTCTTGATGCTGGTGTTGTTCTGTTGTCTGGGGCAGTTGCCCCATCGCGACGTCGCCATCCTGTAACTGTGGCGGCGTCTGTGGCTGTTGCTCCTGATGCTGGTGTTGTTCTGTTGTCTGGGACGGTTTCCCCATTGCGACGTCGCCATCCTGTAACTGTGGCCGCTCTTGATGCTGGTGTTGTTCTGTTGTCTGGGGCAGTTGCCCCATCGCGACGTCGCCATCCTGTAACTGTGGCGGTGTCTGTGGCTGTTGCTCCCGATGCTGGTATTGATCTGTTGTCTGGGGCAGTTGCCCCATCGCGACGTCGCCATCCTGTAACTGTGGCGGCGTCTGTGGCTGTTGCTCCTGATGCTGGTGTTGTTCTGTTGTCTGGGGCAGTTGCCCCATCGCGACGTCGCCATCCTCTAGCTGTAGCGGTGTCTGTGGCTGTTGCTCCTGATGCTGGTGTTGTTCTGTTGTCTGGGGCAGTTGCCCCATCGCGACGTCGCCATCCTCTAGCTGTAGCGGTGTCTGTGGCTGTTGCTCCTGATGCTGGTGTTGATCTGTTGTCTGGGGCAGTTGCCCCATCGCGACGTCGCCATCCTCTAGCTGTGGCGGTGTCTGTGGCTGTTGCTCCTGATGCTGGTGTTGTTCTATTGTCTGGGGCAGTTGCCCCATCGCGACGTCGCCATCCTCTAGCTGTAGCGGTGTCTGTGGCTGTTGCTCCTGATGCTGGTGTTGATCTGTTGTCTGGGGCAGTTGCCCCATCGCGACGTCGCCATCCTCTAGCTGTGGCGGTGTCTGTGGCTGTTGCTCCTGATGCTGGTGTTGTTCTATTGTCTGGGGCAGTTGCCCCATCGCGACGTCGCCATCCTCTAGCTGTAGCGGTGTCTGTGGCTGTTGCTCCTGATGCTGGTGTTGATCTGTTGTCTGGGGCAGTTGCCCCATCGCGACGTCGCCATCCTCTAGCTGTGGCGGTGTCTGTGGCTGTTGCTCCTGATGCTGGTGTTGTTCTGTTGTCTGGGGCAGTTGCCCCATCGCGACGTCGCCATCCTCTAGCTGTAGCGGTGTCTGTGGCTGTTGCTCCTGATGCTGGTGTTGTTCTGTTGTCTGGGGCAGTTGCCCCATCGCGACGTCGCCATCCTCTAGCTGTGGCGGCGTCTGTGGCTGTTGCTCCTGATGCTGGTGTTGATCTGTTGTCTGGGACGGTTTCCCCATTGCGACGTCGCCATCCTTTAACTGTGGCCGCTCTTGATGCTGGTGTTGTTCTGTTGTCTGGGGCAGTTGCCCCATCGCGACGTCGCCATCCTCTAGCTGTGGCGGTGTCTGTGGCTGTTGCTCCTGATGCTGGTGTTGTTCTGTTGTCTGGGGCAGTTGCCCCATCGCGACGTCGCCATCCTCTAGCTGTGGCGGGGTCTGTGGCTGTTGCTCCTGATGCTGGTGTTGATCTGTTGTCTGGGGCAGTTGCCCCATCGCGACGTCGCCATCCTGTAACTGTGGCGGCGTCTGTGGCTGTTGCTCCTGATGCTGGTGTTGTTCTGTTGTCTGGGACGGTTTCCCCATTGCGACGTCGCCATCCTTTAACTGTGGCCGCTCTTGATGCTGGTGTTGTTCTGTTGTCTGGGGCAGTTGCCCCATCGCGACGTCGCCATCCTCTAGCTGTAGCGGTGTCTGTGGCTGTTGCTCCTGATGCTGGTGTTGTTCTGTTGTCTGGGGCAGTTGCCCCATCGCGACGTCGCCATCCTCTAGCTGTGGTGGTGTCTGCGGCTGTTGCTCCTGATACTGGTGTTGATCTGTTGTCTGGGGCAGTTACCCCATCGCAACGTCACCATCCTGTAACTGTGGCGGCGTCTGTGGCTGTTGCTCCTGATGCTGGTGTTGTTCTGTTGTCTGGGACGGTTTCCCCATTGCGACGTCGCCATCCTTTAACTGTGGCCGCTCTTGATGCTGGTGTTGTTCTGTTGTCTGGGGCGGTTGCTATCCTCTGGTTGTGGTGTCGTCTGCGGCTGTGGCTTCTCCTTCCCCTGGGATGGTTGCGCCATGGCAACATCGCTGTCTGCTCGACGGAGTGGAATGGGGCGCCTCGCTCTGCCCTCGCTCGGGCGCCTGCTCTGCCCGTTGTGGTGGCTGCGGCGAAGACCGGAACCCAGCTCACGTGGATGGAGCCTGGACATGTGCAAGTATTGTTAGTGCTCTATCACGCTGCGGGATACTGGATGCTTCCACCTCGTCGACGTCCGGAACTGAATGTACTCTTTTCCTGACATGTTCTTGACGCCTCTTGACGATCTTGGTCTTGGAGTATATTGTATATACACTGGCTCTTTCTACCTTTATCACTTTGCCCGGTGTCCATTTTGGGTTGTCCGTGAAGGTTCTGATGAACACTTCACTACCCATAGGGGACGTGTGTTGGGTGTTGTGTTGTAATCTGTTTCCTTTGAGGCTGCAGTAGCGAGATTATTGTCCTTGGCTATCTCCCGTGTAATTTTTGTACTGGACTTTATCCATCCTTACCCGGCATTGTTCTATACGATGTAAGTAACAGCAACGCTGCCTGGTCTCTGCTAACTCCCTCAAGCCTGGTTTTCGTCATGGCGGCCTTGAAAGTCTGCACGAACCGCTCAACTTTCTCATTTGAGCGGGGGTGGCACGGGGGGCGGGCAATACCTACTCTATGCCATCACTCATACAAAAACTTTCCAAAACTTCAGACGAGAATTGAGGGCCATTATCTAACACGAATGCTCGCGGTAAACTCTCTATGCTAAATATACGCCGTATTGCCTTCACTCTTCCCTGTGAAGTCAGAGAGCCATCTCAACTACGTACGGGAAATTAGTTAGTGCGTATGTTCCCACCAACCACGTAGTTCCCTGAAAGACGCCGACAAAATCAATGTGCACCGTCCCAAGGGCCTTCTGGATTCGGCCATGACATCCATTGTTGCGGTGGATTCTTTCGAAACGCTTGACACGTTTCACAACTCCTGACCATCCTTTCTGTATCTTTGTCTACCCCTGTCCAGTAACAGTTCTGCCTTGCTAGTTGTTAGGTGAACACTATCCCCCAGTCCCCTTTGTGCAACGTCGTTAAAACTTCTGACCTGAGGTTGGCTGGCTCTGTCATCGTAGCGCTGTTTCCCGTGCCTAGTAGCATTACTTCTTCTTGCTCTGTCGGCCTTTCTCTCAGCTTAAAACTGCTGGCACGTGCTTACATCTGCATGGCCAGCCTTTTCTGATACAATCTCTGGTTTTGTGGAGTCCTGGGTCCTTGTCGGTGGCCAGCGCAATACGCTTCGCGTTGACCGGGAACGGATGTACTGTCTGCTGCATTTCCTGGTCCATTTGTAGGCAGTCCACTTCCAGCGTGTCAAAATCTGCATCTTCTTACTATTTGTTAAGAACAGATAGCGTATTGGCCTTTATTAAAATGAAACTAGTCCTACAACAACTTGTACTTTGTGGCGTTATTGGAATTTGAAACATAATAGTTTTATATTGCCCAAGTTTGCATCTTCTTACTATTCGTTAGGAACAGATAACATATTGGCCTTTATTAAAATGAAACTAGTCCTACAACAGCTTATACTTTGTGGTGTTATTGGAATTTGAAACATAATAGTTGAATATTGCAATTTTACCTGCTTAGGTTGGTGAGGGCATCAATTGATGTCTCTGCAATGCTTCTGACCCGGAGATCCTAGAGTTCGAATCCCGACGATTGCGTCGGTTTCGACACCAGCCATATAGGGCGAATTCACCCCCTGTCTGGAGGAGAATTCTAGTGGCCGAGAATTCTAGTCGACAGAAAAACTACTCGTTTCTTCAAAACTTTGCATGTGACCTTTTACACAGTGTTTTTTTTACAGCCGACTTTGTGTAAGGCAAACGACACTAAATTAAATTTTGAAGTTTTAACATTTTAACGTTTTGCAATTTTCAAAACTACGGACATTTCGCCGTAAATGGAAATAATCTTACATATCATATTTTGATACATACGAGGAAAAAAATTAAAGAACAAAATTGGTGCCGCTTTAGGCAAAAAATATGTTTAAAAATTAAAAACGCCTATATTTTGCACAAAATTACGCAAAAACTGTTCATATTATACTATTCATATCACACTATGCAACAACAAAATTGAATAAAAAACCATCGAGCCATTCGTTTGAAAATTTTTAAAATGTCCCTGGAGTTACATGTAAAGCTACCCCAGGAGCTACACCCCAAATTAAAATATAGGTTTCAAATTCAAAGGGCGGCGACATCAGCAAGATCGAGTGGGAAATGTCAATTTAGGAGAAAATCGTTTCAACGGTTTAGCTGCTGGCGTTGTTCACAGACGAACGGACAGACAGACGTTTTGCCGAAATTCGATTTTTCGATACCAAGTACCAACAAAATATTGATTCTGACTGCACCACGTGTTTGAAGATTATTTTTATGAATTTAGCAACTAGATTTATCCATGTTTTCTTCATCAGGGCCTTGTAATACGTTTTTCGGCCAAAAAATCGACATTTTAGCGCAGCATTACCAAACACTCTCTACTCCGGAAGTGGTAGCGAGAATGTAAAAATCTCTTACTTTTAACATAATTTGTATACCATCTTCAAACTATTCATACGTCGATTAGACAATATTTGAATCGACCAATGGAAAAACGCTGCATCTTTCATCACCAAAATATCGGCATGTATCGTTTCTGCATTGGGCGATTTAATTGTTTTTCCTTGTAAATTAAATTCACCTATCCTGTGCCAAACGTAAATGTTTTAATGATGCTATTTTATTTTGTCAAAACTCAATCGATGAAAAGAGCACATTCCTTACTTACCATTGGCACTAATTTTATCTTTGTACTATTCCGACAAAAAGTTTTAGGATTGGATCGATTGCAAATGAAGGAAGACAAATATTGCTTGTAAATGAAAAAATGTTACCTATTATTAAAAATTAAAAAGCATGATTGCATTTCCCTTCATTTACTTCAGAATAAAAATGTCCATACATTGTTAGAGGATTCGTCACCCAACATACAAAACAAGCACATCACATTTCTTCAAGTTTATTTATTTGCAGATTGTTGAGCAGCGCAAGGAATTGCTCCGTGCGAGAGCTGAGGGTTTACTGAAGAAGGGGAATTTCAAGAAGGACGAAAACACGCTGGAAGCCACAAACGATGCTACCAGCGAAACCGATGCAGATCCAAACAAAAAACAGTTCAATATATTCATTGATGGTCTACTACAGGAAAGTGGAAAGTCTATTTCCTATCAGAGCGTATTGGATGAAATGCTGACATTCACATTGACAGTAAGTTCCTTATCAAAAAGTCTGAAATACTTGTACCACAAAAACATGGACTACCAAAAAATCGTGGATTGCAGAAAATTAATTAAATTTCCTAAAAAATAAACAAATAAAATAATAAATTAAAATGTTTTCTTCCCTGAGCAGGAATGGGTCATTGCAATAAATAACCGTCTATTCTCCTTAATCTTCATAGTAACAGCCAGGAAAACATCACACTAGATGATGTTTTCCATCGGCAAAGTAGACACAATGAAATTGATTTAAAACTGATGTCAGACTTTTTATTTTCAAACAACCGTCATCCCGGCATTTAAGGAATATTTGATCAATTTAAATCCACAACACTTTTACTTCTAAAAGGTACTAAAAAACTTGTTTAGTAGGACCTTTTCTACACATACGCTCACACAGAGTTAACAAAATGATCTTACAAAGCATAACCATAATTTCAGGCGAACTAATTCTCTGAAACGTGTGTTGACCACGCAGTAACTTACAACGCTTATTTTGAAAATACAAAGTTTGTAAATTCCCCAACTTTTGACATTTATTTTTGCTCTAAATGAAGGGCTTCTAACCAAACGACTGAAATTGGGTAACAAACCCGTCTTTCTATTAAATGTTATCCCTAGATCATTTCTGCCTTTGATATTATCAAAAAAATAATGGTCGTCATCTTCGCCACCTTCAATTTATTTTGAAAGCCGGTTTTCAATCAACTTTGTTGACATCAGTCTGGCAATGGATGTCAGACGCTCGACCCTCGATACCCGGTGTTTGATGTTGGTCTAGCAGTCGAAAGCCGGCTTCACAATAAATTCATAATGAGAAAGATGACTTCCCTTAATTCATCCACGAATTACGTAAAGAACACCAGCATTCCCACAACTTCGGTATTACAGTTGGATTGCCAGTTTTGAGATAGATGCGCACATGCCACACTCTTGCCTGCAAAATTCTATAATACTCTGTGGACTATCACAAAAAACAAAAATAAAACTACTTTTTGAAATTTAATTTTGTTTTTCAGGGCTTTGATACATCCGCCATCACTCTACAGTTTGCTCTATACTTTTTAGCCAAAAACCCATTGGTTCAGGTAAGTTTCCTTTAGTATTTAACAATATGATTAATCCGAAATCAAAGTCAATAACTGTATTTTATTTTTTCATTTAACGTCAAAAGACTGCGAGTCACGTATAATGGAGAAAAGCGTATTCCGTGCAATATTTCTTAAATTTTAGGATCTTTATTCCAAATCAAAAACAAGTGGAATTATGAAAACCGGTGGCAACAAGAGTTTTGGAATTGATTAGAAAATATACAGTCCAGTCACATTAATGTGATGACCGCCTAAGTTTGATCTAAATGTACAATAAATTCCCACAGGCAGAAGGTTGCAGCACTAACAGTGTAAAGTATATAAAGCTTGTCGGGTGGAAGCGGAAACCTGCAGTAGTTGTCGCAAAGCATAAACGGAGAGATTTATTGGAAGGCCAAAGGTCTTGATCATTGGCTTTCGAGCCAAGGGCGAATGCGTTTCCGAAACGTATAAGTTTGTGAAGTGTTCGCTTATAATATTCCGTGTATGGCAAAATAGCGATATTCAAAAACCGGCGCCGAGGCAACTACCGCGCACCATGGACCATAGATGTCAGGGAAGAATGACGGTTGCTGAGATGTGTACGGGCAGACAGATATGCAACTACAACAACTGACCGCTCAGATGAAACTAGTGGTGCTTCCAACGCACATACTTTCTCGCACTGCTTCTATATGGTCCTAAATGCTATTCCACTACTACACAAACCAGCAAAAGTGTTTTCTACCAGCAAACTTTTTCCGTTCCGAGACCCGAAATCCGATTCTCAAAGTTAACGAGCCTGCACTTATACGACTACGCCACACTAGCACTGTTTGGGCGAACAGACCCATTAAACGAATCGAACCGAGCTATAACATGGTAAATGCATGATAAAAAATTGATATGATGGTACATACACTTTACAAATCCAAGAAGAGATGTGAAAAAGTGTTAAAAGTTACAAATTTGAAAATTATATACAGAGACTTCCAGTTCATTTATCGTAATTATCAATATTTGTGATTCGAATGGCTTCACATAGTTTTCAATAAGTTCCTAGAATTCTCAATTGTTTCCCAGTGACAACAGAGTATTTTCACAAATAATATTCCCCGACCAGGACTCGAACCAGCGACGCTTCCCTCGGAAAAGCTGTACCAATGCTCTCTGATTAACGACTGCGACTTCCTTGGCTATGCATGGCACATACACTTATATAATAATAATAAGTGTATGGTGGTTTCATTTCTCCCAATAGGAAGCCACATCCCTGTTGGTACTGTGTTCGTTGTTTCCTACGAAGTCACGGACCTACTTTTTCGGGAGTATCCTGCTTTTAAATGCAGCTTTGCTTACAATAGAGGTATTGCCCGTGATTGCAGCTCTTTCCTTGCCAAGCCATTGCCCCCCTCGGCTTCTAAGCGCTTACGTCCTCAACGCCACAGTACCATTCACATTCAAATTGACAATCTTCCTGCATGTCTCGCAGTTATCAGCGCTGAAAAGATATTTATTAAAGTTTTCGGAGAGTGGTCTCATTAATAGAGACCGGATTTTTATGTAATTACATATTTTTTGTCTTTCTACTTACCGTTCTCAAAATTTTAATCTTGACGAATTGCCCCCGTCCAAACAATATCAGATTTTTTCTTTACATATTTGGCACTATTTTACATATTTTACATATTTCGCTATTTTCTCAACTTCTTTAAAAAATTATCAAGTTTCTTACATATTTTTATGAAAAAAGTATTTTCAAAAAATTCTGCTCTTTTTCCTACATTTTTACTCCGTGCTACTGCGTACTCTACTCGAGGTAGGCTTCGTGAAGACGCGGTCGAATATTTCGACAGTCCGACGTGCCTGCTTCAGTTATCTCAGTGGCGGGAAGTGCGCATCAGCGACAGATTATTCTCACCTTTAGGTGTGAAAAGTATCATTGACGCCGCGTTTGGTGACCTTGAACCTCAATTGCCATGAAACTATGGAGATCGCCGTCGTATAACACTTCGATGAGAATATTCCATGCCGCAATGATTGTTGGTTGGTCCTAGATTTCGCCAGTTTGTACGATGGCTTCTGTTACATCTAGTCTGGTTGCTAAACTGCATTCCTGGATAACAATTTATGAAGGTTTTACTACAGATGGTAAAGATGTATGGTGCAGGTGGGCATCAACTTTTGTATTCCAAATAATTTTTAAAACGTTTGCATTGTTTCTAAAATTTGTATTGGAATTTTTTTATAAATGTAAGTTCGTATTATGAAAATGTTTTATAATTAGAGTATTTTAATATTACATATTATGTCCGATTTTACATATTTATTACATATTGTTACCGTTTTCATTACATATTTATGTACATATTTTGACGTTTCATTCTACATATTTTTCCGGTCTCTACTCATTAATGTTACAGGACTGTGTATTAGCTCCCGTGTAAGAAAAACCATTTGAAATGATAAATGAGTTAGAGATTTTATCTATCATCTCTCATTGTGACCTTTGTGAAAGAATATAATTACTGCCGTGAGAACATTAAGAACGTTAATTTGAAAAATCATATTCATCACTGAACTATATAAAACGTCCACAGATTGTAAAGATTTCTGTCCTGTCCTGTATTATGTCCTGTAAAGATGTCTAGAAGCAAAACAAGGGGTCATCTCAGCATTTGCTCAAAAGATCAGGGAAATTGGACGAAAAATCTGATCGAGATGGAGGGTCATTCATCCAGAAGCTGAGGTACAAAACTTGTTACAGGCATAGAGTAATAGTTAGACATCTTTATTCTCAGATAATATGTTCCCTCTCTTCAGTGAGTCTTTTTTTGACAGAAACACTGATTCGTAAATAAAGAGGTAAGGCAATGGTAGAATTCTATTTGAGATAAGAGAGTTTTACAAGAATCAGGTGGTTGTTTTTTGCATATTTTTCGTATAATTCTTTTGTTTGCAATCTAAAGGTTTGGGAACTATAGGATGTGTTTCCCAAAAATATGCCATATCTCAGGCGAGAATGAACATTAGCGAAATATAACCAACACTACGAAAGCTGAGTGGATTTGAAAGAACTCTCAACGCGTAGCAAAATGATCTTAATTTTCTGTTCAATTCATTTAACTGGACGATCCATTTTAGCTTTGACTGAATTGAGAAACAAACATTTTGTGACCGGAGGGGTCTAACCATGCGTGACGGATAGACAGACGAACGGACGCAGGCTAGGGGAAAGAATATCATCACATAGTAATCTATGAGGATATTCTTTCCCCTGTTTACACATGATATTTTTCAGGAAAAGGCCCTAAGAGAACTTCAGAATATATTCGACGATGCTTGTTCCACGGAAGTGACTCCGGATACGTTGCAACATATGAAGTACGTGGAAATGATTGTGTTCGAGACGCTTAGAATGCACCCACCCGTCTTCGTGTACATGAAAAAAGCTGGCGTTGACACTCCTCTCGTTTCCTGTAAGTAATTAAAAATACTATCATTTTGTACGAATCTTGCTTCAGGACAGTTTTTCAAACAGTTGAATAAAATTGTCTGTATCAAACTCGTCCTGCTGATTCCGCCACCCATTTTCAAAAACTCTACAAAACAGCTCACGCGTTAGTGTCTCAATTTTCCTTCGTTTCTCGTTGAGTGAGCATCATCCACTGATTCCATTTGGAATATTTAAAAACAGTGCCCCTCCAAATATCAGGCGAATGCCGGAGCAGCACGCAAAGAAAGAAGGTAAGAACCGCGCGCTATATTACCTTTCTCATGCACCCAACATGCACGAAATTGTCTGTTTGGAGAGCACTCGGCAGATTCGAACTTGCCCTGGATGTTCGGTGTCCAGGTAGTGGAGGTATCTCGAGGTGGGAAACCTCGCCAGCCGACCTGTAGCTAAGACTGCGGATCTCAAGCTCCAATTTGAGAGGAACACCGCCAACTTTCGGGAAATAGCATGCACTACACTTACCGGACTAATGATTCTGGCACTTGACGCATTAGGCGCCAATAAATACGCATTATTTTGTGCTTGTTTATTGAGAACTAAATAAGCCATCTTGGGTCCAAAAAATTCATCAATTATCATCCCTTTAATAAAGAAGATTTCAGAATTCGTGACATTGGATGTATTTTGTTAAAGTTTTGGGATATCTGTAACGAATTAACTAAATTTACGTTATTTATTACAAACATATTGCTTAAGTTACGGTTCAATCGTTTTCAGACTTTCAAAGCAACCTTTTTTAAAGGCAATGTTGATGAAAACAGACGTTCCACTTTAACGTAACTTATTAATCTAAGTCAATGTTTCTTTTCTTTTCAGCCGATCTCGTTGTTCCTGCAGGAGCTAGTGTGATTGTATCTCCCAGGACTGTGCATATGGACCCTAAATTATACCCTGATCCACACATTTTTGACCCAGAAAGGTTTTCTCCTGAGAACTCTGCCGAACGACACCCTTTGGCCTTCATACCCTTTGGTGCAGGAATGCGTGCTTGCCCTGGTATGTACTTATTTATCTGTCCTTTGAAACCTAACGGTTTCATATTTTCAAAAATGAAAATATTTCACCAAAAACTTAATTTTGTACCAAAAATGCAAATAAGTCGAAAAATATTTAATTTATAAGTTGGGGCGGATGTTGATGACATAAATCATCGCCAAAACGATCAATAAAAAGCCCTAAAAATAAAGAAAAATTACGTAATACCTTTTGTCCAAATCAGTTCACACGAACAAGCTGTAGGATGTTACTTTTGTTGCCGAAGCCTCTTCATTTCTTTCAAGAGAACTCTGCAAGCATTTGTTTTGGACTGTTCTTTACCAAAAATATGTTTTCAGATATCACAAAATCGGCTGAAACGATCATCGCTCTAATACACAGCGTCACAGGAACCTTAGATTACATACTTTCGCTCCATTTCTTCGCACAGAAATTGTAGTGTCAATCGTTGGTCTGACATTACAATTTCCGAGCAAAGAAATCGATTAGTCTACTTAGGAATTCTGTGGAGAACATTTGTTGCATCACGTAAATATTATTTTAAGCACGTACAATTAAACTGATATTAAAATCGACGAATTCAACAAATATTTCTTTAAAACTGACGGGAAATAGTAAAAAATGACATTTTAAATCGAAAAAGGAAAAAAAAAGGCGGATAAAATGGGTCATATCCTTTTGTTATAATGTAAAAATAATTTTTAAACTAAAAACATTGTTCTAAAGTGCAAAGAAAAAATGACATTTCATAAAAATCCGCCCCCTAGTTCCAAGTAATAGAACAGTGGTTGTATTACAAGTCGCATTTTTGCGTGGTTAGAAGTTGAAATTTAAATATTGACGAATTATGCTGGACAGACGTTGTGAGAGTTAGCACCCTTCTATCTTAAAACTCTAAAATTCTTACGTCATAATTTTTGTATAATTTCAGCTTCCGAGAAAGTCTTACCTACCAGCGCCTCGAAACTAAAATTTCAAACTTGGCTGGTAATATTATCACTTTAACTTTAGCAGTAATCAAAACATTTTACAGTATCAAAACAAGCGGATTTTGCGTCACTTTGTGCCACGTTTGAAAATATAGATACGCACTCTTAACTACAAGAACAAAAATTCTAGCCACATCAGTTAGTAAGAACTTACACGACACTTAAATATGACGCGTCTTATGTTTATTGTTCTCTCAGAGTTTCCGAAAATTACCAAAGTTAGAAATGACGCGAGAAAATATGTGCTGTTGTAGCAACATTAGTTTTGACCTTTCACTGGAGGTGATACATCCCGTGTAAAAAAAGCTATAGTTTCATGACTGGAATGCAGTAGTCGGTCCCGACCTGCTAGCTGTTGAATTGACGCTTGCTCCTTTAGCATATTATTTTGTCACCTTAACTTCTTTTTACAGAATTAGTGTATGCTTATTGATGTTTTTGTTTTACTAACCAAGGATTTAACGTTAAAGTTTTTCGTTCGTCTATGTATAAGAACCTTGTGAACGCTTTCTGAGTTGTATAGCCGCCATAACTTTGATAGTTGGCCTTACATTAGTTGTAATTGTCACTAATCGTCGTGCTTTAATACTACTCTCATTAACGAACAGTTTTAAATGACACCCTATTTTGGCAGATAAGACTGTGGTGGAAATAAATGGAATTTCGCAAGGTTCCATAGTAAACAATCTCTATCAAAGTTTATGGAAGTATCAATGGCTACAAACTACAAAGTTTTACCACAACACACGTCGGTGATGTCGTGGATCTACTAGAATTGCTGACAGCAGAAGATTTGATATTTCCAGAAGAGTGGCAGAGGTCCTGTTAATCGAAATAATGCAAATTTTCCCCAAGATATACTTTTAGTCCATATTTTTACTGGGTGTGATACCTCTACCTAGTTTGGGCAAGGGAAAGAGAAAATGTGTGTATCCGTTTATCAGAAACAAAGTTATTTGTCACAAATCAATGTAATCACCCAAATGTACTGCATTTCGTATTGTTAAAGTAAGAGAAAGATTTTTGTAGCTTTGTACAGTTCTGGAAACAAAAATTGATCGCGGCCGTCCACGGCTAAGTTCAGCTTTTGCACCGCTTGGGCTTGTTTCCAGAACTGTACGATAGAAATGTGAATTCCAAGACTTTGGACCCTCTCCTCTCCCAATTATTAACAAAAAATGCGATCAAATATTGGCAAAACATAAGTTTAGCCTCGCCACACAGCCAGATTTCGCACGTTCCATCACGTTTCGAAAGAAAAGACGCCGAAATCGGATGGGTGTCTAGCACTTGAGAGCACAATTAAAAATATTTGGAATGGATCTTTTATAAATTTATTTCTTCTCATTTTACCCGAGGTCCTTCGAGGTTATTCATTTCTACATGCTGAAATATTTTGATTTGGGCATTATTTGACGCATTGTGATTATAGTTGGCTCCTTTAATTTAATGCTTTCTTTTAGATATTATTTAATTTTAATTTTGGGTTTTGGGAATTAACTGAAAGGACATAACCTGTCAAGCAATGGGATGGAAAAACAAAAGATTATACATGGATTTATTGATTTAGGGGGGTCCAAGAAAATATTTGGGGAAGCTTGATTTGATTAGATTTACGATGTGTGTTGTCATTACTAGATAGAACACGTGAGTGGAATAAGATGAGGGAGAGAGAATAGAAAGTATTTGCTACTTTTATTTTCTCGTCCATAAGATGGTACTTCGTCACAAGAGAAAGATATATATAATCGTGCGCCGGAAAATGGCGAACGCCAGAAAAACTCTTATTGGCCTGGTAACGAAAACTTGGGTAAATCCTGTTTCTAAATATAGAAAATTTTCCTCTAACACATGGTGCAGCCAGAATCCATATTTTTTTTAGTTCCTTGATACCGAAAAATCGATTGACGGCAAAACGTCCATCTGTGTGCGCCCGTCCATTTCAGGTCAACGCTAGCGCCTAAACCGTTCAGCTTATTTTCTCCAAAATTAGATATTCCCCATCGGTTTGAACGATCTTGAAGCTTTGGGAGTTGCATACGGATATTTTGATTTTGGAGGGAACTTTACATTAAGTTTCAAAAATATTTTCAACATTTTCTCAATACTAGCAACCACATTTTGTTATATCAAACTATGACTTTGGATGGCGCAAAGGACGCTTAAGAGAATGGTGTAGGTCTCATGTTCGTTGAATTCCGAGATTTTTTGAAAATTGAAAAAATGGAATATTTTAGGGGCGGCTTCCTGCAACTGTAATATTGAAAATAGAGATTTTTTCAAAATCTGTTACATAAACAGATCTTTAAATAAGTCCACGTTCAATTTTTTTTAAAATATGATTGTTTTCGTGTAATTTTACCCGAAATATAGACAACTTGAAAAAAATTTAACCATTTTCTCTCTTAAAAACTGCTTGAATTTTTTTTACATTTTCCCCTCGTAAGGTGTATGTTGGTGAAACCAGCCCTTAATATTGGAAAAATTACGTTAAGTTAAGATAGTTAAGCACTTCTAGTGTCCCTTTTGTAAAATATCATTATGTGCAATATAATATCAAATAATTAAAATATCAGATAATGTGCAATATCTGTAATAGTCGCTAATACGTTAGTTGTTTATGTGATTATAAATAAAGTATACTTTTTTTCAGGAAGAAAATTTGCGATGTTGAATTTGAAGACAATTCTCAGTAAAGTTATTTGGAATTTCCGAATTCTACCAGAAGATACATATAAACCAGAGTTCCTTTGGGGACTTACAATGGTTACGACCAATGGAATGAGGATTAAACTTCTCAAGAGATAAACTTACTAAAGAGGATAATGAGCACAAATTAACAGTCGCCTTTCAATTCTAATCCGATGACCAGAAAACATACATGGGGGGAAGGAGGTGGACCTCCTTCCCCCCATAAATTGCATTATAATTCAAGGAAAACTTTATACATTCAGAAGGTAATACTGCATGTATTTAGGCATGTACAGTCAAACCAGATCATAACGAAAGAGCATGGGATCGATCGAAATTCCAGTTAAAGACAGATTTCCGTTATTACCAGATTTTCAATATTTACTAAGGCAAATAAAATGCAGCCTGGCGGCTAAATTCTTGGTCAGGGTGCTCGCTTTCCCACGAGGCCCTGGGTTCGATTCCCGGTCGAGGCAAGAATGTAGTGCGTGTTTTCCTTGCAATGTCCCATATGTTGCTGTGTGACGATGAGAAAATTCAATTCTCAGGTTGAAAAGATTGGATTAGGCGTGGGTGTGTCTACGTGCCAACCACACCTACTAATGGCCGAGGCAGAGAAGTCGCCGGTAGGCCTGAGCCCGTTCACGGGTTGTCGCGCCAAGTACAGAACTACATACAAATAAAACGCACTTCGTCAAAAATAATTATTTTTAATATTATATCCGTTTTGTAGTACATTTAACATGCATATGTTTGGAAATAGTTTACAAACATCTCTCTAAAAGAACCCAATGAAAATAAACTAACAAAGATGTTTGTTTTACGTTGTCATTTATTAATGCTTATTTTTCAACCAACACAAATAGTAGTCAGTAAACTTAGTTTTATTGTTTTTATGCGAGGTAAAACATCCTTTATGTTCTTTATTTGCATAAATGCATCACGATATACACTAAGTGATCAAAAGTATCCGGACACGTGGCTGAAAATGACTTACCAGTTCGTGGCTCCCTCAATGAGTAATGCTGGAATTCATTAGGGTGTTGACCCACCCTTAGCCTTGAGGACAGCTTTCACTCTCGCAGGCATACTTTCAATCAGGTGCTGGAAGGTTTCTTGGAGAATGGCACCCCATTCTTCATGGAGTGCTGCACTGAGGAGAGGTATCGATGTAGGTCGGTGAGGCCTGGCACGAAGTCGGCGTTCCAAAACATCCCAAAGGTGTTCGATAGGATTCAAGTCAGAACTCTGTGCAGGCCAGTCCATTACAGGAATGTTATTGTTGAGTAACCACTCCGCCACAGGTCGTGCAGTATGAACAGGTGTTCGATCGTGTTGAAAGATGCAATCGCAATCCTCGAATTGTTCTTCAACAGTGGGAAGGAAGAAGGTTTTTAAAATATCAACGTAGGCCTGTGCCGTGATAGTGCCACGCAAAACAACAAGGGGTGCAGACCCCCTCCATGAAAAACACGACCACACCATAACACAACCGCCTCCGAATTTCACTGTTGGCACTACATACACTGGCAGTTGACGTTCACCGGGCATTCGCCAAACCCACACTGAGTACCGTGATTCGTCACTCCACACCATGTTTTTCCACTGTTGAATCGTCCAATGTTTACGCTCCTTACACCAAGCGAGGTGTCGTTTGGCATTTACCTGCGTGATGTGTGGCTTCTGGACAGACGATCGACCATGAATTCCAAGTTTTCTCACCTTCCGCCTCACTGTCATAGTACTTGGAGTGGATCCTGATGCAGTATGGAATTCCTGTGTGATGGTCTGGATAGATGACTGCCTATTACACTACACGACCCACTTCAACTGTCGGCGGTCTCTGGCAGTCAACAGACAGGGTCGGGCTGTACGCTTTTGTGCTGTACGTGTCCCTTCACGTTTCCACTTTGCTATTACATCAGAAACAGTGGCCGTAGGGATGTTTAGGAGTGTGGAAATTTTGCGTACAGACGTCTGACATATGTGACGCCCTGTCATCTGACCACGGCCTAAGTTTGTGAGTTCCGCGTAGGGCCCCATTCTGCTCTCACGATGTCTCATGACTACTGCGGTCGCTTATATGGAGTACCTGGCAGTAGGTAGCATCACAACGTATGTTTTTGGACGTGTCCGGAGACTGTTGAACACTTAGTGTCCGTTGATGTAATTTCCTGTTTTCGTCATTTCTTCTTCTTTCTCTCATACCCAGATGTAATCTCCGGAATTCTTTTCAGCCACTCGCCTACTGCACTGTGGTCACTGTCGGTTGCCCCTCCACAGTCTTACAAGATACTTGATGTCTCTTCTTGAACGATTCCAACCATGCATTTATAGCCTTAAAATGAACCTTGCCTAAATTACTAGTGATTTCAATAGCCTTGGCATGTAAAATGGGCCCTGTAATGGGCCTTCTTTGCCCGCGTTGAGAACAAACATTCCCATGTGGGTTCGTTAACTCTTTCCTTCTTATTTACAGGAGCCATTCGTTTGGGGAGTGAAGGATTTCCTTGCAACCGTTGTTGATAATAATTCATTACGTTGAAAATTCGTCTGCACTTGTGTCTTCTTTATTCACAAATAACGTGGACTGGCATTCTTCCTTTGCACTCTAATGCTTCAATAATTTCTTGTAATGTAAAGAGTTTCCTCTTCCTCAAACACATCATTCAAGGAGCACTACCACAATGACCCCGTTCGTACTTAACTAAAGGTAGTTCAACCGCTTTCATTACTCACAGAAAGCTGACCATTTCACAAAAGTCTCCTGGCTACGAGAGAAAGACAACCTGCGTCATCAAAATCGGCTTCCCCTCTGGGAGTTTGTCAATTTCTAGCGGATCACACCGCGAGACCCAAGCAATTGCAAAGACCATTCCTTCGTCTGACGTCTTCCCTTTCTGCAACCGCCAGGTTGCCTGCTCAAAATAAACTGAAAAAGACTGTGCATTTCCGCGTTCAGCAGATTCCGTTAGCATAAGGTACAATTACATGCAGTTGTATAGCAAACGCATTGTTTCCGTTGAATGCAATTTTCTGTTATTACCAGGTTCTCTTTAGAACAGGTTTGACTGTACAAATAAAGAGCATATTTCCTGATTTTAGACACGCGATATAATGATAGAAAAGAGAAATAATACTCCATTGTCATCAGGAAATCATTTTCAGAAGAATTTGTAAGATTTTATGTAACAGTTCTACAATGTTATACATTTATAACATTTTCCTATACCCAAAATAGAAAGAACTTTTATTTTATACTTGTAATTTTTCCTCCGCTGTTCCCTTGTCTTCCCAATCGCCTTCTTTTAATTTTTTCTTTCATAATTTATTAATACCATTGATGCAAATAATTGGTGGTCTTCTCCTCAGCATCTTTCCTTTCCGCATCTATTCTAAAATTCACAAGGAATTCTCTCTTTTTCCATCCTTCGAACTTACCCATACCATTCGTCTGTCGTTTTATGAAGTCCTTGCTGAACGTCTTCCAAATGTCCATTTCAGTTGCTAGTAATTCTGAAATTTATTTGAATTTTAAATTCCAAACTTCAGCCCCATAAGTTATTACACTTTTAATTATACTATTATGTATATAGATAATCACGTTACTTTAGCACCTCCTGTAACTTTTGAACGGTTGAAGTTCTTGCAATGCAGTTTTCACGGAAGTGGATGAGGAATGGAGATAATTGAAACGTGTATTCATTTCTATTTTATCACTTGTACAGAACGTTCAAACAGTCTCTCCTCAGAACCTGTCGTATGCACACGATCTTTCGTTACCCTTCCTTGCCCTATCTTCACCCTTAGTTATATACTTACATACACTACTCTTCCACACTTACCGGGAGACCAGTCGAGAACTTACAGCTTATCCCTGCTGGGATAGCGCCACGCTGGAGAGATACCTGGTCGGGGAAAACGTTGCAGGCTGATCAGGAGGTACGGCGTTCGGGGCCATTCTGCGGGGGAAATAAATCGCCACCTTCCGCGATAAAAACATGTATTACACTTACGGGACGAATAACAGTCGTTGACGCGCCTGGTGTCACTAATTAATCAATTGACCAAGCTATATATCTAGTATCGAACATCTTTCACTGTCAGAAATATTCAATTATTGAATCCTAGAATTTCCTCTGTTAATGTATTGGAGGAGGCGGGGGTGTTTGATAAAAGAGCTTTCAGAGATCTATAGCCCTAGGCTTCTTGTTTTCTCTGGGCGTCCCTGAGCGTGCGATAATTCTTATGTCACAGTTCGAAACATAACTCAATCGCTTTCCTTAATGATTGTATTTTAACATTTTAAATTAAACATTTGAATGAATACTTCAAATGCATTCCGCGCTGAGCCAGCGACCAGTACACATCGTGCTCCGTACAGCTCAGAACGTTTCAACTTGAAGCAGTGCAGTATCAGCGACTTAAAATTTATGTTCCAACCAATTAATTAAACGTCACAAGTGCAGTGAATCGATCTAAAGTCGTGCTATCGATTTTTTAATATTAATAGCAGTTTTCAACCACCAAGCCCTGAGCATAGCGGTAGCCATGGTGCTCCTCTACAACACAGCCGAAATGGAAGTCGCCTACAGCAACGTCCAACTCGGGGATCAACACGTCCTCGCAGATTCATCAGGCAGCTCATTCACTCTCATCAGTGGAACCAACCAAAATCTGCAGGCAACAATCACGAACGTGGAAACGGAACCGCAACCGCCGACCCAACACAAGGCACTACATTCTGCGGACCGAATGTCCGCAGTTGTGACATGTTGGTGTTAAGTTTTTTTGTGGACATTTTACCGTGTATTGGTCTTTTGCACAGATTGCACATACAATTTCATTATTACAGTTATTCCTTGTATGGCCGAAGTCCAGACACCTCAAACATTACCGCCAGTAAGGGCATTCATACCGACGCGGCTAGCGGCCTGCCTCGCGGCCAAGCAAGCCACGACCCCGCCAGCATCAAAGGCAGTGATAAGACAAGTAACAGTGTAAAAAGAGGCCACGGTGACAGTATCCTCCCAGGCGGTCCATCAAAAAAACAATCCAGCAGCAATGAATGTAACGTAACCTGTTAGCAATAAATATGCTCCTCTTAAAAAAAATAGTGACCAAGACAAAAATTTCAACTACTTAGACGACGAAGAAACACACGAAGTTAAGAATATAAAAATACCCCCCATATTTGTGAAATACATTCCGAACATTAATCATTTCAACAAAGAGAATAAAAAGCAAATTATCGCTCAATTCACCTCAGATACGGTTAATAAGAAAATAAAGTTATCTTTTAAGTACATAGCGGACTTTATAAAGGCCATTAAATATTATTAAGCACAAAAAGACAATTTCACACTTACAAGGATCCCATGAATAAGAAATTCTCAGTAGTTTTCAAAAATATTCATCAGTCAGTAACTCAGCAAGAGATATACGAAGATTTGATTTCAAAATACCCTTCATTGATCAGTGTCACAAGATTATACAAAGACAATATTCCCATTCCGCTTATCGCAGCAGAGTTTGTACGGGCAACAAAGTGTTGAGGAAGTGCTAAAAATTAATGCAATATATAATTTGTGTGTCAAAATTGAAAAAAGACGTAAAACAAATGTCCCACTACAATGCTTGAGGTGTCTGGACTTTCGGCCATACAAGGAATAACTGTAATAATAAAATTGTAAGTACATTCTGTGCAAAAGACCATTACACGGTAAAATGCCCACAAAAAAAAAACACCAACATGTCACAACTGCAAGGGCCCGCACCGTGCGGACATTCGGTCCGCAGAATGTAATCATTTTTAAAAAAAATTCACACACCAACAAAAGCAACTCTAAAACTACTACCCCTCAGGAAAATTCAAAAAGCAATACCTCCGCCCCTATACTCACACTCACAATTTTCCTAATCTTTGATATAATCGAACCATACCACACTTCACATTCCAAGAAAACCCAATCAGCAAAATAATCAAAACGTATATAAAATAAATAATAACATAGATAATAACAATAATAATAACAACACTAACTCAATAATGCACACTATTGTTAATAACATTACAAATTATTTAATGAACATAATCAAGAGTATAATTCCAACCATAATAAACAGTATTCAAAATTCAATCACATCTTACTTTAATAACAATAATGCCAGAACATTGTAACAAGGAATTAATCCTACTAAACTGGAACGCTAATAATATCTCAAACAAAAAAGAACAAAATATTTGTTAAGAGATAAAGAAATACAAATAGATCCATCATCGAAACGCTCCTCAAAAAAATAACCATGCCACCCCTCAATACGACACAAAGTATAAAATATGCTCCACAAGATAAGGCAGAAGTGCTAGCAGAATACATGGCTCAAACATTCAAACATAATCATGCACCAGTACACCCAGACCACCAGGCAATAATTGATTCAAATGGAACACCTAACTATGACATACCTCAGCGAATAAAATTCATTTCACCTACCGAAGTCAAAAACCTCTTAAAAATTTTGCCCAAAAGAAAAGCACCGGGACATGACCTAATTAGTAACCAAATATTAAAACCCCACCCACCCACAATCGCATACGAAAACATCTATAATTTATCACTCAGATTCGGCTATTTCCCAAAAACTTAGAAAATATAAAATGTACCTATCCCTAAACCATACACAAATCATGGTCTTGTAGCGAATTATAGACCAATAAGTCTCCTCCCAACTATTTCAAAAATATTTGAAAAAATAATTTTAAAAAGTCTCAATAATCATCTAATAAAGTCAGCAGCTATTCCAAATCATTAATTTGGTTTTTAGAAACCATATCTCAATTGTACCCCAATTTTTAAGGATAACTGAATACATTCACACTGCCTTTCAAATAAAAGAAGCACACAATAACACATTCTTAGATGTATCTGAAGCTTTTAATAGAGTCTGGCACCCCGGACCAATCTACAAACTGAAAACAACAGGAACACCTAAATACTTACTAAACATTATCACACAATTTATATCAGACAGATCTTTCACAGTAACCATAGACAACCATAGCTCCAACCCACGCACAATAGAAGCAGGACTTCCACAAGGCTCACCTCTATCCCCAACACTATTTAATTTTTACACATCAGATACTCCATCACACAACTTGCACAGTTCGCCGACGGTATGACAATATTCATATCAAGTCGTACGCTGACATATTCGCATAACGCTGACATATTCGCATATGACGCATAAAAATTCAACAAATAAATCAAATAGACAAATGGGTATTAAAATGAAAAATAAAACTAACCCAAATATCAAATCGAATTCAAACTTGTTTTCATTAAGACGATTCTCTGCCCCCACTCATTTCTATTAAACAATAGTCAAATAAACTGGACACCATCAAACTAACCTGTCAAATACTTAGGACTAAATCTTGATACAAGACTCAAATGGAAAATCCACATAAATATTAAAATACAACAAGCCAAATCAGATGAATTCAACTCAAACCAATACTGAATAAAAACTCCAAACTTTCATTAAAGAATGCAATAACACTATAAAAATCTATCACAAGACCCGTAATGCTATATATGCATGTCCTATCTGGACAAATGCTGCACCATCCAATGTAAATAAATACAAATATACAGAACAGATTTCTCAGAATAATCACCAGCGCACCAGGAACCAACAACTCCATACAGAATTAAACATGAACTCAATAACCTATCAAATAGCACGTCTATCCAATAATTTCTATTCCAACATAAACTCAATAGATCAACTAAAACAATACAATTTAGCCTCAACTAACAACATACATACCAGGATGAACCACAGATATCCCGTTCGATTTCTTCCTCAAAATATTCTCAAACAATTGTGAACAGTAGGTATTCTCATGAGGAATCTACCCCAAAGTGGTAGTAATAGGTAGAATTAGGTTAGGAATTGTTTAAGTTAGCTATAAGTCAACAATACATATGAAAGAGTATTATAACTGATCTATGTACAATCCAACAAGCAATAAATAAATAAATAAATGAAAAAAACCTTCAAATGTAATAAAAAGAGAAATTATGCTCTGCACTGTTGTCAGCGTGACGTGCGTTTGGCGAAGTCCTGACGATGCGTCGTCGGGACTTAGACGAATTATTTTTCAATTTTCAGTTTATACAATATATAAACTGAAATTGAAATTACTGAAAAAAAACTGAAATTATCACTGTAAATGATGAAATATCGCGATTTAAGGCAACACGGTTGGACAACAAAGCACTACAATAGAACTGTGCATATACACGTGTTGGCAAGCAATCATTATTTTCGAAGAATGTAATACTGTGAGATTAATCGATGCTTTAATAGTAATAGTGAAAGAATGTCTAGTACATAATACTGATGAGCAATATATCAACTAATCAACTAAATCAAATACTGATGAGCAATATATCAACCCCATCTCGATCAGGTTTTTGTCCAGTTTCCCTGATCCATTGAGCAAATGCTAAGATGGCCCTTGTTTGCTTCTGGACGTAAATGTAGCTTCACTGTGCGCACGTTTGGTTGAGCACTCCTTTTAGCTTGTAATGATAGGAGTAGAATTGATGTTCATTGCTATTTGTTAGCAATGCAGAAAAATCAAATCAGTTCATTCACCGTTGAAATTTATTTTCTATAACTCG
Source organism: Acheta domesticus (assembly GCA_031308135.1). Classification (NCBI taxonomy): domain Eukaryota; kingdom Metazoa; phylum Arthropoda; class Insecta; order Orthoptera; family Gryllidae; genus Acheta; species Acheta domesticus. Next base: position 3,624,770 of record JAHLJT010002630.1, read on the forward strand.
GGAACAAACATTTTTCAAATTTTAATTTTTCTAAAATAATAATTACTTTCTAAATTCTTTTTACTGGTTTTTCAAATGTTGCTTTTTTGTGGCTCAAGAAAATGTGCGCAGATAATCTCTTTCCCTACACGTCATCTAGAGTTTTTACTGTTTTTGACCAAATAAATAAATAAATAAAAATGCTGAAAACTATTCATAACGCCAACTCGGCACATTGTGAGAGTTTAACGTGTGAAAAAAACAGGCGTGAGAAGAAAACAGACACGTGTGCCTTTTTTAAACACCCTGGGCCATCACAACCGCGACTGAAGGTCGATGCAATGAGCAACGGTCGTCGGGACCTCGCCACAACGCAATAAATGTGAACTCCGCGACGGTTGCTCATTCCTTCGGCTTTCAGTTGCGGTTGTGATGACCCAGTGTGTACAAGGCAATCGTGTCGGTTTAAAAATCTCACAATGTGCCGAGTTGACGTTATGATTAGTTTTCAGCATTTTAGTTGATATATCGCTCATCAGTATTATGTACTAGACATTCTTTCACATGACTATTGAAGCATCGATTAAGTTCACAGTATTACAACATTCTTCGAAAAATATTAATGATTGTTGCCAACAAGTGTATACGCAAAGTTCTTTTGTAGTGCTTTGTTGCCCAACCGTGTTGCTTAAATCTCGTGATTTCATCACTTTACAAGAGATAAGATATAAACAGAAAATTGAAAACTAATTCGCTGTAAGCTTTATTTGTTCCATATGAATTTGTTGTCACGTATTATTTTTATGAAAACTCACATTTCTTACAGATAAGTTCTTGTGAGAAAAAAAATCGAGCAAAGTTTATTTCACTGATCTTTATCCTAGTTCAAAAGCAGTCGAAGAATCGAGGATTGCAGGAGATTTTTGCAGTGGACTTTATCGCTTGTGGTATCCATCCATCTTATTTCCAGTTTCTCGTGCAGTTCCAACACATTCAGGTATGTACGCTCTCACGGGAGCAAAATGCATTAAATGACGGGAAGAAAATCTAGGGAAACCAGATAGTCAAGATAGAAAAACAATCATATCTTTTACTTAGGATAAAATACTAGTGGTGATACTACAACACACACTTTCTCAATTTTTCGAAAAATCAGCTAACTTTTGCAATTTTTCAATAATTCAGAGAGTTCAACGAAATTATACGAAATGTACTCGTTTCTTTCAAATAATCGTACCTGACATTCTTAAAGAACTGATTTTTTATGACAGTTTGTTTAAAACAAAAATCTCTGTCTTCAAATCTGTAATTTTGCAATGTTAAGTTTTTGATATTTTCAAAAATACGGAGTGGGCCGAAAATGATACCGTAGCATACTTTTTTGGCGTTCTTTGATTCGAGAAGATAATTTGAAGATTTTTTAAATTCAGAAAACAGTTGTTTAACACCGATCTGCGTCGTTTTTTAAGTCTGGGACATTTTATTTGTTTCTTTAAGAGTTTTTCACGCCGATTTCAAATCTGCCATCTGTTTTTCTGCATCAGTTCCAGTTTCTTTTCCCTACAAGCTAGTATATGTTTTTGACAGTTGTGGTCTTCATTAGATGTTAATGCTAATACGAAATATTTGTTTTCTTTAGACAGATTGTTATAATTACTTGAGTATAGTACATGTTGAAGATAACTAAATTTAACCAATTTACGTGGATAGAAAATGTAAAAATGACCCGAATACGTTTTGCTACTTACGTGGTAAAGTGACGTCGTCAGGACAAAAATCATACATTACAATTACAGCATTTGTGAAGGACCAGCTATTACGGTTATTTTGAAATGAAATCGAGAGAAAATTGAAGACCTTTGCTCCGCCGCTATTTTATCGAGCATGTGTTAAACAGACTTAGACAATAGAACAAGGGAATCGTAAAGGCAATTACACCATTGTATTATACGTATGTTGTGGAGGGAAGGAAAGGAATCATTTAACATATTGCTATTTTCGCATGATAGAATTACAAGAGTCTAAAGGTTTTATTTTATATTTGAAAGGTAGAGGGGTATCAGGGTCGCTGGGATATCAATATTACGGCTGACTTTTGTTGTCTGAAAAGAGTTGAACCTGGAGCCATACACTAAACAAAAGTCGCTGAAGTAATCGTTTCTATAAAATAAATTGTCTTTTGAAAAAAAAGAAAACGTTTAAAATATAATAAAAGAAGGGTGAAATAAGCTACACTTATTGAAATCATTCATATTTATTACTCACGAGTGACGCATGTACAAAGTAATTAAGAGGACACAGTTTTTCTATAAGATTTTTAAATATACTTTTCTATTAACCAAGATTGCGCTGAAGTTAACTCGTGTTTCATTCATTTAATAACTACTTTCATATAATCTGCTGTGTTTTCACGCATGTTATCAAATTATTGACCTTGTATAAACAGAAAATGCCATAATGGTAAAAAAGTATGTGTAATAGGCATAGGATTCACAACACAAACATTAGACGTGATTGAGGAAAACTAAAATTGTTTTCGAGTTCAGAGTGGCCAATTCCAATAAACACCATTCAGAAAATTTAAATATCATGAACTTTTTAGAAAAACGCAGGTGAGTGTAATTCATGTAATATTACGCGAAAACTTGCACGAATTCGTATTTAGAAAAAAAATGTATATGACCATATTTGAAGTCGCAACTAAGTTCGTGAGTCGATGCCAGTGCCCCCTCTCCTGCTAGCTCGTGATGTTCAAAGGACCTCCTGTTTTAGACGGACCGTAGGCCAGTGATGTCAAGGTCTGCTACTCGGGACATTGGCACGTTTTTTGGCACCGTGCCATGCCATGAGCTCCTCATCGCAACTTGCGTCGGGAACGGAAACTAGGAGTAGTACCTAACCTGGCCGTTTCCCAACTTCGAATCGCATGTAATAAAGATTATAAGAACAGAAAAATTAAAGTAAAAATATAAATAAAAATAACAACACGTTCTTAAATACAACATTTCTTATTTTTCTAAATCCCGCCTAATCGTATTCAATGTGTAAAGCGAAAAACCGACTTTGACTATAGAAGAATTCACGTAAGAAGAAGCAAAAGTGACAGTTCGCTAAACAAGTGAACATCACATGTAATTCAGAGAAGTATCCCTCCGCCGCGGCAGCTGTTCAGAAACACGTGCACCAGTACACACCTTATATTCAAGATTCGGTCTTATAATAAACATAATACTTGTCACGCAAAGAGTAAATTCCATATGATGTGTATAAAAGAAATATTTTTTACAGAAGAGCACATAGCACTGCACTTCCTAATTTCAATTATTTCTCGTGGCTCACTATATTTTCGTCGGACGAGGACATCACAAAAGGAAGCGTCGAAGCCATTTTTACAAGTTAGCCAACCGCAAACGAACGAATCGAGGAAGGAGAGTTCAATGGGATCAAGGACACAACGACCACAGAACCTTCGGTTATGTTGCCAGCACTAGCCTGTCAAAATTGCTTGTTCTTACATGAATCTCTCTTTACCTGGTGTTCTCTTGTGGCGTGGTGCTCAACCGTGTGGAGGGTATAATTTCGTCATGCCCTTGCCACGGACTCCCGCTGGTGGCATCGACTTGATAGACGCTAAACTTCGATTTTTCTTTCTTGGCACGTGGGGGTGTGACATCATCACAGTACTTCGCGTCATTCTCGGTTGTGCCGGTAGGAGTCACTTGATCGCCAGTACTGCTTGATACAGTCGCGATCATGTGACTCCTAGCGGCACAACTGAGAACGACGCTAAATACCGTGAGATATTCCATTATGAACACACACCCCCCTCACGCGCCAAGAAAGAAAAACCGAAATATAGTGTTGACCACAAGCCTAAATCTTGGCGATGGGCTGTCAGAGTGAGAGGGAAAATACACCATCAGCACAAGGGCGGATCCTGCCGATATTTTTTTTGAGGGGGGGGGCGCCATCGTAGATTTTTGTTAAATGATAACCATATTTGTTATTATATTCTATATTATTGATTCACTGTAGATATGATACTACAATATTATTGTTTAAATAATTACATAATTCGAACATATATAAATCAATTTTGCCCTATAAAGTTACGTTAACGAAAACTCTAGGCTTTGGGGGGGGCGGGGGCAACGGCCGTCGTGCACACCCCCCCGGATCCGTCAGTGCATCAGCAGACGGAACGCAAGGCGGGCACAATGTCAAGAGCGATGACTGTTCCAAGGTCGCGAAGATAGTTCGGATGCGTAGAGATCAATGTTCGGATGGCTCAGTTTCATGCCGGAAATAGCGCAATTTTTCTGTGCATTATTGGAGAGGAAATAAGCGCGACTGGCTCTAATTGTACGGTGATATTTAAAAATGAAAAGTAAGAATATTCTATTTTATTTTCTTAAACTATGGATAATGCAAAGTGTTTGCTTAGCTATTAATTGTTTATCGTGTTAAAAGGTTTATCCTAAGGAATATTACATCATAATTATGCAGCAAACTATGACAAGTACACATATGAAAAAACGTTCGTCTTGAAAACACGCTATTAGGTATGTCATTACTAGATACGCCATGTTAGTTTTTGTTGTTGTTTTGTTCCTGTTTTTGTTGTTTTCTTTCCTCAGCTTCAGGGGATGTCGATTTCAACTATCAGTGCCGGGTCCCCACTATACATTCTTTATACTCATTTTGTCCTATTTTTGTAATGACTGTTTTGAAGATATCTTTCCATTTTTTGTTTATCTTACTGGTGTGTTATGTTTTATCAATTTTTGCAAAAATATGTACTCTTGTAATTGGACTTCTGTAATTTAGTTTTGTTATTTCATTTGAAACTGTTTTTTATTATTTTGTATGTTTTGTATATTTTTCCTAGTAATGCCTACTGTTATTGGGGCTTTGCCCTGTTGTGGGTAATTAAATAAATAAATAAATACCTATCATGGGGACACATTAACCTTTTCACACCAGACATACTTGCGGACCTCTCATTCTGTGGTCAGCAGACTCACGGCTATTGAAGATAAAACATCAGTTATTGAGTGTAGTGAAGTTATTCGGGATATGGAATATAGAAAGAATAATACAGTTTGGTATACTTGTCGTCGCAGTTTAGTACTCATGGGGTGACTGTTTATCAAAGGCATTAGCTGGAATCGTTTCATAACTGAAATGGGTTCATGTAGTGTTTTGTAGTTGCAAAATAAAATATTGCAAAGGGTTTCATACCTTTTGTCAGCGATTAAATTTTCCAAAGGAAAAACCGCTAAAGGTAAGTTACAGATTGAGATTTGTGTTATCATCCAGTAAAACAATAATGAAAGAAAATATTGTGAACTTTAAGTAATGGAATACAAGGAAAGTATCCTGAAGAAATTGAATTTAACTGTGGTTTTAATTTTTGTAAGAAAAGGCCAATACAGAAAGTTAGAGAAAAGTTAAACGTATGCGCCTAGGATGGCCCTTATTATATAGGGGTGAATTTGTTTTACATTATTTTAAGCGCACACCTTTACTTTTCTTTCTTTACCATAATTTTGAAGTGTACGAAATATTACTCCATTATATAAAGTGTCACACGTGCCTGAATGAATGAAGATAAGGGGATAGGATTGCGGAAAATTAAGCATTTAAAAATATGTATTTTCTCTCATAAATGAAATATACTAATTTTGCTACCGTTATCAAATACAATTATTAAATGGCATTATGAAACAGGTGTGTGAAAAAATGGTTTTAATAATATAATTTCAATTATATTTTCTTGTAAGAGTAACTTTCTTACTGTCAGGGTATTGTTTTCTGTGGTCTTCCACACACTGAAGTATAAATTGTTTTAGCTCTTCATCTACTGTTGCGAGTCCGTTAAAACCCTACATCAATTTCACTCCTCTTTCTGCTACATCATTAACAACATTGAGATTCCGGAACGTTTCTTGTGCTTTTAAATAAGAATCATTCATATCTCAGAGATCTGGGCTATGATTCAGAAAGCCAATATCAACATCCAACTTCGTTAATAGATTACTTCTGTGGGAAACAGCAAATTTATTTTAATAATATATCAAAATTTCGAACATAATTTGCAAATATTTATTAGAACACACTGTTGACCATTTTATATATTATATATTTGACGGTCTTATAAAATCAAAGAAAAATGTTTAATGAAAGTATTCTAAAAAATAAAAAGGTCATTAATATTAAAGTCTTACCTAAGAGGAGGGGAGCTTCAAAAGGATCTCAAATTTTCTGTGATGCCCTTTTTGGGAGTAATACTAAAATTTTTATCAAAAATTGCTAAAATACTTGACACTTCATTTAAATACCACAGATGATTGCAAAAATTTCTGCAAAGCATTTAATGAAATTCCCTTATTTATTTTTTCATATTCAATTTTTTTAAATATTAAATCATTAAATGGAGCTCTCACTGCTGGTGAACTTTCTAACCAAGCTTTAACATACACTGTCACAAGAAACAAACAAATGTTTTTCAGACTGTTCTCTTCGCACACTTTTAAATCCAATTGCTCACTTAACAAAAATATTTTAAAGCAATAAATTCTTGCCATCCACCGAGCATGGTGCAATGCCCCTGGTGGCCTACTTTTGATAGTTGAGTCCGAGTTCCTTCCAATAAAAACTATACATAATTCAACAAGCTCCCGATAATCGTGCTTCAATTTGTAATTTTTCAGTGCATTAAAAAGATTACTTAAGCCATTACTCAGTATTTCGCTTTCTTCACAAATTTCGTTCAAGGATTTATATCCATCTACATAATTTTCTTGTACCAAATTATTCCATTTTCTCTGATTTTTTTAAAAGAAAACAATATCTGGGCCACTATTCACAGCAGGTAACTCATGTTCGAAAACACTTCGTAGCACTAATTCATTTATGTGGTGACGACATGGAAAATATATCATCTTTCTTTCTGCAAACTGCTCTAGAAATGTTATCGCACCGTTGAAACGACCAGTGTTGGAACTGGTTGTGTCAGAACAAAGAATCTGAACCTTAACTTCTAATCCCCAATCTTTTAGAACATTTCAGACAGCCATAGCTTGCTCCTTTCCGGAAGAATTTTCTAATTTAGGCACTTAAAGCAACTTTTCTTGACCATTATACGAAACAATGATAGGTAGCCTTTCAGTTTTTAAATCTCTCACATTTAAAGCAGGTAGCAATTTACCATCCCAATGAACAGACACATAACTAGGTTCTTTTTCTTTAAATAATTCTTTAACCTTAGTAGCCTTCTTCTTACGAAAATCTTTTCGATATCTTTGGATCGTATTTCGATTGATTGATAGTTCATCTACGTTATGTCCTAAAGACTCAGCTGCGGCTTCGAGAATAAAAACGGCATTTCTATGGCTAATGTGGCATCGATCGAGTACTGCCATCAATTTTTCAGTTAAAAACATTTCCTGCCGCGTTTTTTCAAAGTTTCAATATTTCTCATTCCTAAACTCATCTCTCCATTGAGGTTTTCTTCAAGAAAGGTCTGGTTAATGTTTGATGAAGGTCCAGATTGATCAGAAATATCTTCAACATCTGACTAATCTGCGGAATAATCTACTCAAACATCAGCAACATCAGAAGTACACTGAGCCTTAGCCCGTCTGTTCTCATTTTCCGTAAGTCTCAATAATGCCCTTTCTTCACGCATTGCTAGCTTCATATCGACTCCCCCAAGACATCCCCTTCGCCTCGGCTCTTTGTATGAGTAAGAATGTTTCATCTTTTTCAATGTTTGTAATTTCTAAAGGATTTGAGTGATCAATGTCAAATAAATTATTTAAGTCTGAAATAAACTTACGTTCATGTTCTTTCTGCGTGTCGGACGAACGATTGGAATTTTTTTGAAGATTGCGCCAATAAGAGTATATCTTTATAATTTTTTCTATACAATGAGGAGTTGCTCTTGTAGGAATCCTGGCCTTTCCCAAAAAGAGGCATTCTCGCACTACTAAATTTGCACTTTCACGCAGGGGCCGTTTTACCTCACGTAAATTATAAAATAGCATGGATAGAACTTGCCGGTTTGATGGTAGTTTACTTCCAGTAATTTGGTGACATTCACTGCCGATTAAATAAATGTTTCGATCGCCACTTCTCAAATTAGAAGCCATAATTTCGCTCGCAGTTCACTCGGACAGCGTCTATACTTGACCTTGTGGCCCTGGCAGGGCGGAGCGCAACGTGAATGAACAAGGCACTGCATGAACCGGCGGTACTTCCCACTTCAGCGGCGTTGAGACACGGGTTGCCAACCTCTGATTTAACCCTCCTAATACCGCAGATTTTTTTGTTACACTGAGTACCACTGGGGTCACTAGAGACCCCAGTTCTTTTCGGGTAAGAAATACAAAATAGTGGTACATTTTTACACTTTTTAAACCATATTACATTTTCTATCGTTCCTGTATTATGGATATGCAAGCAATAATTTAGAACGCGAAATTTGAATGTGCATTTTTTGCAAGAAAGGCAATTAAAACTTTAAAGCCAAGTACAAGTGCAAATTTAAAAAGTATGTAATTTTTAAATTTATGTAGGTAAAATATGTAATTTTCAATTTAACTATGTAAATTTAAAATTCGAAAATATACAATGTATATACGTTCACATGGACTTCAAACTTTCAATTGCCTTCTTCTCAGAAATGCACATTCGTGGTTTTGGCATATGGGGGCAGTCTCTGCTAAATTATTTAGCAGAGACTGCCTAGGTGTTGTATGTAAGTTACAAGCATACGAGCGCGCACATTCACTCGCCGCACACACAAACAACAGGACTAAAGAGAGAGGGTGAGAACAAATATAATTTTATTCAAAATTTTTCAAATACATTTTCTAATACATAATTGAAATGAATTAAAAGTTCATAAGTTAAAAGTTTTAAAAAGAGTTAAAAATTAAGGAAAAGAAAAAATATAAAAAAATTAAAAGTTAAAAATTAAGAAAAAAAGGAAAAAGTTAAAAAAAGAAAAAAAAAGTTAAGCATTTATCTGGGATCTGCGCTGTTCTGCTGCACGAGGGATGAGTGTGGCGCCTGTGACACGGGTGCTGCTCTGCTAAACTGCGATTTCTCTTTGCCGCTCAAGACCACTCAAATCCCATCTTCTCGATGGAATATCACAAGGCATTTCGCGTCTTTCTCGGTCTTGCCGGTAGAAGTCGCATGATCGCAAGCACTGCTTGATACGGTCGCGATCATACGAAATCTGGCGGAACGACTGAGAAACATGCGAAATACCGTGACATATTCTATCACAATGATGGGATTTCAGTGGCCTTGAGAGTCAAAGTTAGAAAAATCGCAGTATTTTGGCGCCGTGGCAACGTTTCCACGCGAGCGGCATACCTGAGCATGAAGCTGTAGTGAAAGGGCGCACCTGAGCTAAAAATAAAAGGGCGGCCGACAGGATGTGACGGCTCCAGGAAACATCCCACGCAAACAAAGCGTTGAGAAAGGTTAGTGGCGAGTCTGGGACGATTGTACAAGACCCCTGGAATTGGCTAGCCTATCGAGCCTAGGGACGCCGACAGGATAACGCCGGGTGGGGGAAACGGGGGTGTATATAAGGCGGGCGCTTTCTGCGCTCGCGGAGATTCAGATAGATTCGTAGAGCTTGTTGTTAGCCGAGAGGCTGTGTGGGATCTCCAGTGCACTCCAACACGTGGTTTCCGAGGCGGAGACCGGTTTTTAGCGCCAGGACCATGTAGGTATGTGTATACCGAGGACTTAACGTCGGATTGCATCGCATCATGCGATGCCCAGTGGTACTGGGCTGTAAGGCCCAGGGACGGTCACGGGGTTTTCGCGGCTAAGGGGAAGAAAAAGGTTGCCGGGGTTTAAATAGTATTTGTGAAATTCTCTAATTGTTAAGTTCTAGCAATAAATGTAAATATTGTTATCTTCAACGTAGTGTTTGTGTCATTCACTCCAGTATGTCACAGTATACTGCTACTGCTACCGTTGGTGCGGTGGGGGCGGAGGCACAAATCTTGTCCACGATCTCTCGTGTTTCTCTGACGGTTTCTTTGATTTCTTTTCCAGAATGTTTTCTCAGCTATGGTTTCTTGTGGAAAACATCCTCTCCATGGTAGTACGTCTACCACAGGCGCTGGTGGCGTATGTTCGTGACTGGCTGCACTTCCGGGAACTGGCCAATCGCTTTCCCGGACCCCCCACGCGACCGCTTGTGGGCAACTTGTTCGACTGCGGACTCTTCCCGAACCGTGAGTCCCTTTTGTCGCCTCTGTAATTGAATGGCTTATTTCAGAAACCACATAAGTCACTGACAAGTAACTTTTTAGTACGGACAAAAACTTTTTAATGTGGCTATATTTGTTAGAAACATTCTCAATTTTTTTAGAAGTTCTTTTTCGCGCATTATATGAATTATTGTCTCATTTAGCAAAAAGTGAAATTCTACTTTTTTTTAAATTTTTTACTAACAAACATGGTTGACTTATGTTGTTTTTGAAATAAGCCATTCATTTCAACTAGATGTCTCTATTTCGCAATACCGGTTCTTTTGAAGAGAGAAATGAGACCGTACAGAATTTATCCTTTGTTACGAATAGAGCTGGGGAGTTTATGTACGATTTTAGAGCCCTGACATCTGTGTGCAAGCCATAAAGTGGTGAAACTCACACAAAAATGTTAAAATATCCAGCGTCCTGCTACAAAAACCTATTTTGGAATGACATTCATTTCTTTTTGGCACAGAGAGAGAGAAAGAGACGGAGGCAGAGAGTCACAGATGCAGATAGAGATAGGTAGAGACAAAGGTAAAGACAGAGAGAGAGAGACCGGGGGAAACAAAAAATTCAGTTCACCGATTTCTGCCTCATTCAGATCTGCTAATTCGTGTTTCTCCTTTTCATATGCTTTTTCTCCTGAGTGCCCCGGCTAAATGTAGTGCCGGAAATTGTCTTTGGACTCCGTCGTTGTGGTGAAAATTAGAAAAACTCAAATGTCCGTCGGCATGAAGTATTCAATTCCTGCCTCAAATAAATATCAAATTCACTCATTCCGATTACTCGCTGAAATTAAATTGCGTTGATGAAACGTATTTTGACGTATATGAAACCTTTTTGCAGCACAATAAAACACACTAACAATAAATTCTGATTTATTTCAGCATGGACTCTTATAAAATGGGGATTGGAAGACGTGATGTATCGTTATCCTGCCGGACAAATAATAATGGGCCCAGTGCGAATGATTCTTTTAAGTGACGTAAACGACATTCAGGTAATAGACTTCAAATAAACAGTGTTCAGTAAATGTATGGAATATTACAAAGTGAATATTTCTTTACAGACTCTCCTAATGAATTCTAAAAACCAGTCAAGACCGAAACTGATAGCAGATGCTCTCGCTTATTGCCTCGGCAAAGGATTAGTCACAATAAATGGTGAGACAGCAGCTCAGGTAGATATTTAATTGTTTTAGACAATACTAATTTACAAGAAGCAAGAAAATTTCATTGAAACGGTTTTTACAACGTTTTACATTAAAAAACTTAGGTGCCGTCGATAAATTATGTAACGCAAATTTGGAGTATTTTGAATACCCCCTCTCCCCTCTGTAACGCACCCATAACGCGCGCTTGAACCTCCCCCCCCCCACCGGGAGAGATGGCTCAGTGCATCAACCTGATGTCACTGCAGTCCTTCTGACCGGGAGGTCTTAAGTTCAAGTCCCGACGGCGGCAGGATTTTCGACACTAGCTTGTCAGCTAGGTCGAATTCAGTCGCTGTCTGCAGGAGAATTCTAGCGGCCGGCTACTCTGATCGGTACTTCTCGTTGGTTTCTCCGAACAACACCAGGCGAATGCTGGAGCAGCACCCTAACAAACGGGCCACGGACCGGGCGCGATTTTTCCTTCCTCTTCCTAGTCCTATCCTCTCCACTTACACTAACATGCACTACACTACCACACATGCCGGGAGACCGGTCGGGAGCTTACAATTTGTCTCGGCTGGGGCGGTGCCCCGCTGGTGGGAGATACCTGGTTGACGGGAAAACCCCGCTAGTCGATGGTAGGTCGGCGCCAGATCTCGCCATCCAGAGGGAAAATATCATCGCTACCTCCCGAGAAAAACACGCACTATACTCACGGGACTAATGACTTGAGTAGTTGACGCGCCCGGAAACACGAATCAATCAATCAATCAGCTTGAACTTCCCCTAAATAATTATGTAACGCTTTGGACACCCCCGTTGTGATTGTAAGAAGAGGGTGCAAGTTGTGAGTAAAGGAAGGACGCATAGGCGAGAAAATGTTTGTTCACAAGTCACGCCCACGCCGTCATGGGCAAGACTGTTCTCCGCCAATTTAAATGGATTTTAGGATAAACCACTTATCAGTTTTGAATATTTTCTTCGCTATCTTCTAGATTCAATAAAAACATTGATAAAAAATCATCATTTGGGACAATTCACATCTTATAGCTTCAATTATTTTTTTAATTAATTACTTTATATGTCTTAGTACAAGTCCTGAAAAAAGGAATTGTTTCAGTAAATGTTGAAAAATGTAAAAAATTAAGCATCAGTGTTACGTAATAATAACCCAATACCCCCCTCCCCTTTTATAACGCAGCGTAACGCTGCCTCAAACCCCTTTCCCCCTCCTTAGCGTTACGTAATTTATGGAAGACCCCTTATTCTGTGATAAAATTCAGTAGCAGATAACGCGACCAGAAATGTTAAATAATCAAAACCGGACTCTAACTCTTCGTTACAGATAAATGATAATACGCATACTTTCCTAAGCATCAAAATAGACCTTTCACCAGTTTCTTTCACAACTCCAACTAGAAGCCTATTTTCTTGGTGCCCTGAACTATTGAATACAATGCTTCATTGAAATATTTTGTACCAAATTTAAGCCCAATGTGGGATTTCAATGCTCTCGCCTCTACCTCCACAAGTCAAATTATTAGTAACGCGGGTTATGTGGCTCCCTACATGACGATTTTTTGGTGTCAAGGACCGACAAACCGTGAACTACACTACATGTTATCGGAAATTTACTACATATAGGAACAAGATTTACCCTCTTTCTCTTTACCGGGTACACGCAACAAAAGATTTTTGTGTCCACGTTTACAATAATACTACTGTGCACGTTTACAATAATACATTTGGAATACAAGAAAAATATTACCCCCCAATCGTTTTATTCTACGGACATCGTTATTGAATGGGCATCATCAACTTATTGCCAACAGGAAACTGTCTTATGAACAGACAATTAATGTATTAGTTAAATTTCAAACGGAAGAAATGAAAGAACGGAATGAATGAAATCAACGCCAATATCATTTGCTTACATTTTCAATTCACATATTCATTCACTGTTCATTTTGATATCTTCATTTTTTGGCATTGCTTTCTGTACCATACAATACAGCTAAAATATGTTTTTCAGGAAATGAGTGGAGCCTGCATCACAAAATTATGAAGCCGTGCTTTCATCAGAATCTCCTCAAAACGTATGTACCCACATTTAATCGAAAGAGTGATGTTTTTATTGAGCTTCTTGCTGAATATGCGAATGGAAGTGCTTTTGATGTGAAAGCCATGACAGAAACACTTGGAGTTGATATAATACTTGGTGAGAAGACATTTTCTTCAGGAAATTCCACCACTGACATCAGTAATTCGTAACTTACAATGCATTTTGTCTCCAAACAGAAACTCTCATGGGACTTCCTTCAAATCAACAAATGAACCCTGACCAAGATCTGTTCGAGTTTATATTACGTAAGTTATATTTTTAAGGCACAACTCTCATGTTGGTAAATTGTTTCACTCGTGAATATTTGTTGAAATGCGTGCATCATAGACACCGTACCTCTAAGTGGAATGACATCCTTATACTAATTCAGACTGAAATGAAAAAAGTTTAGTTTTATTAAAATTCATTTTCCCGTCGTGCTGTTTAACATACAAGCATTTGTGCACGTAATAAATGTTCTGAATTGATAACAAAGAAACAAGATTTAATGAAGCACCTAATCGGTAATTTTGTTTGCTGTACACTTTTGTCTTAATCTACAATTTCTTACATACTTACGACATACTTCTATAGAGATTATATAAATGTTTGAGAAAACATGCATCCTTATATGTGCGTGTGTGTGTGTGTGAGCGGTGGTTTTACGATAATGAATAGTGTCTGAGGTTTTGATTCTCGGTATTCACGCACTTATTATATCGTTAGTCCCGTAAGTGTAATGCATGCTATATTCCAGGAGTTGGGAGCGTTCCTTTCTCACTGGAAAGTAACTTCCGGCGGTGAATTTTCTCGCGGCTTGCAAGTTTTCCCTCGCTGTGTATGTAGGGTCGCCCCTGCCAGGACAAACTCAAAACTCCCGACATATGCGGTAGTGTAGTGCATGTACGAGTATGTGTGTGTGTTTGTATAAGGGGAGTGGAGGAGACAATGATATGGAAGATAGCCGCCGGCCGCTAGAAGTCTCCTAGAAACACTGGTTGAATTGAACCAGGTCTGTGGCTTGAGTCGAAAATCCACGAACTACAGAACTCGAACGCTAGGACCTGTCGGTCCTGGACGCTTCACCAGCAACATTACTGCTTGAGCTGCAACATTACTTAGGCGTAAGTCGCAGAAGGTTAGTTAGGTAATGCCTTATTTTACGTGGCCAGACTCGGGCCATCAGACCCGCTCTTCCGTCTGACCACGCAAATTTCACAAGGCTCCTTTCACCACCTAGCGGAGAAAGAAGGTATTATCTCGGGCGATTTTGAATTTAGCTCAGAGGCTTGAGGATCTTTTACATGCAAGTAAATCTACTAACATGGGACAGCCGGCTTTACTTCCCCTCCGAAGGAAGGCGTACGAAGGAAGGAGTTTTTCGCTCTTAAAAAAAATCCACGGATTCGATCGGGACTTGAACCCGCGAACTTGGGTATGACAGTCCGGTACGCTAACCGTTACAACATCGAATCCGCTGAAGGTGCTAACGTGTAATAAGTAGGGAGCGGATTTCTATGATTTTTGCGTATTTTTGTCCGTTGATTCGGAAAATAGCTAAGTGAAATTTCTTGACATTTGGTTAGAATTGGACGTTTGTAGATTAATATGTTAGTGCATATTTGGGTATATTTGACCGATTTTTTCGTTAGTGCATATTCGTGTAATTATAGGAGCATATTTTGCACATTTCGTTAAAATAGAGACTTATCTCTAAAACATTTCATGTTTTCTTAGAATCCATTTATGTGCGAGAGTTCATAAATGAATCATAAAGATTTATTATTAATTTTATTTATTATTTATTTTTTATTATTAATTTAATGTATTATTATTTATTATAAATTATAAATTAATTATAATGATTATAAAGAGCTTGTCACAGTTTGCATTTCTTTTTTTCTTTTCTGTAGATAATAAAATACATGTGCAAATGTAAGATATTTCTTTACATCATATTTTGTAAACCAGGCAGGAAAATGAATTAAGATATTCAATGTACACTAAGGGGCATATTTACTGCTATTACTTGTCCTGCGAAGTAATGCTAAGTTATATATTGTTTGCATAAAAATATCTTTGCATTCCAAGATGATGCTTCTGAACTTTATCAAGAAATGTTTGTAAAGGAGATGAAATATTGCTAATTTTAATTGCATAGTCAAGTGCATAGTTAAGAATTTGTAGGGCATAAATGCACTTTTTAAAAACGTATTTAAAGATTTTTTAGGGATAAAAAACCTCTCCCTAATAATAAGCATGCGTGTGCAGTGAAGTGATGCATTCTAATCCTTAGTATTTATTTTACAGAGGGCAGAAGGAGATCTCCCATCGCTTAAGAAGTCCGTGGCTCTATATTGAAACAATTTATAAAATATCTCTATCAGGACGTAAAGCTAAGGAAAATCTAAAATTGGGTCGCAGATTTCTTGCTAAGGTAAAAATCCCTTATTATTGTAATGATATATTTTATATTAAAATTGATGTAGGTTCTTCTTGTTGATCCTGGCTTATGATTAGATGCGTAGATGGTACGATTTAATATGTAATATACATAAAGGATCAATCAATGTTGATTCCAGGAATTAAAACTTTTGCATTAAATGCATTTATTGTTAGCTCAACGTTTCGCACATTCAGTACGTGCCTTGTCAACAGCAATACAATTATGGCAACCGGTTGACATGTTATACAAATTGATATAAAAACAATGGAATACAAAATTATTAAAATAAATATTTGTGTTTGGCTTCACATGAGAGCATAACAAATCCAAAACACCTTGAAGGCTTGTCAAACCTAGTGGTTACAATTCGTCGAATTGTGGAGAGGCAGCACACTTAGATACGTTAAGGAGTGATAGCAATTATAAAGATTTCAAATAATGGAATGAACAGTGGGATTGGCAAAAAAGTATACAATTAGCGGAAGTTGGTTCAGGATTAACGTCTTATAAATTTGGTCAAGTTTTTGTAAGTCGCTTTTGGTGTTCAGTCGCATTATTTAACAAGATCCAATGGAGTGGTTAAATTCCATTTATGTGGGTAAATTCCATCTATGTTTGGTCAAAGAGGTATATAAATCTGCATCTTTGTTGATGTACTTATGCTGTTATATCCCTCAGCTGATATATTGTTTAGTTTCCCCAATGTACACCTGCTGGCAATCCTTGCAAGGAATGAAGTACTACATTAGATTTATCTCCTAGTTTGGGTTTATCCTTTGCTTGTCGTAAAGATGGAAAGTCTTATTTTGATTGTAAAATACAATGTCCAAATTTTATTTTCTGAAATAGGCCTTTATTTTATTATTGACAGGTTCATAAATGTTAAGGGGATTCTTAAATTACTACTGCTGGCAATTGCTCTGGATTTATGTGTTAATCTTTTTTGAATATATTTATCAATAAAGAATGATGGGTAGAGATTATTATTCAGGATATTTTCGACTATCTTTAGATTTTTGTTATGAAATTCAGGATTAGCTAAAGGGTCCCCCCCCCGATAAAATGGTAAAAAGTTCCCCTCAACCAAATTACATATTAGTGGTTACACTATAATTCTACCATAAAAATAATATTTTTGAAAGGTTTTTAAGCCCCCTTCCCACCACCCACACCCCTATACAGCCAAAAACGTGTTTTTGTTTATTTCAATTTTTTTCGACAACTTAACACTATTTTATCTGACCGAAAATATATGATAAATACGAACACAATTTGAACTATCAGAAAAACATTCTCCAATATTTTCTCAGGTCCAAATTCAAACACAAAAAAATATGTTTGAAAAAAAATATCAAGAAATATTTTTACTGTGTCTTACACAGTAACCTGGAACAGGCTCGAAAAAAAATTCAAAGGTTCCTCTTAAAACATGAATTGTTGTGCATTTTTTCAGATCTTTTTCGATTGCTGGGTTGCAGTTAAAAAAATAAGAACCATTTTCCCGCTTTTAAAACACCTGAACTTTCAATATACTTTGAAAATGACTGCAACGGTTCTGTGCATTTATTTTAGTCTTTATTATACATTTATATATATTGTTGTAGCACCCAATAAAGTTTTGATTTTGGAATGTTCTTACAAATTTTCATTTTTTAAAGCTTTACTTTATATGAAATTGTCATACGCTAAGGAAAGATAATAGTGTTTGGCAGTTTATTAAATAATAATTCGGTCATATTTGAGGGATAATTGGGGGACATGTGGAAAAATGAAGGGGAATATGTTAGACCCACATTTACCAGAACTGTTTTACTTGTCTTAGAACACCAACACTGGCACGAAAATAATCTTAAAACTTTATCTGATAATGCTTGTGAATTTTTTCATATTTTTTTAATAGCTGGGTCATAGTTTAAAAAAACTAAGACATTTGTAGTCAACCACTTGTCTGTTCGGTAGTTGCCACGTCCTAGACACGTGCGACTTTGCTCGAGGAGGAAGGCCACAGAATAGCATTGACTACTGAGCCTTATTCAAGAAAAAAATACTTGCGTAAAGGAAAAGACAACTTTTTTTCTAGTCTGAAACATCTACAGGCGTGAGACCACAGGCTTCCGCAGCCATTGAGTTACTATTTATCTGTCCGGGAGACGCCGTGTTCTAGGCTCAGTAGTCAATGTCTCAAGAGGAAGAGTAGGACGAGAATACATGCATGCGTAATTCGAATGCACTAATTGAATGAATACAACCATTATTTGCAGAATTTAATGATTTCAATGTGGTTCAATTAATCAGAAAAGAGTTATTAAAATAATAAATACGTAAATAAATGCACAACAAATCAGTAAATAAATAATGAACAGATAGAATAAATAAATACATTTTGGCAATCTGACACCGGTTGATAGACGCCGCGTGATGTTTCTAGCGCTGCCGAAAACGGCTGCCCCGCTGCGGGAAGCGCGGATATCATGAAAGGTCCTGATACAAAATTTCTATGAAACATTATTTCTAATATTCCATATCACTTCAAAATTAGCGTATGTAGGTTTTGCATGGTGTTCTATCAGCTGTTGAAATTTCGTGTAAATCGTAGTATCCAACACGGTGAGTTTTTAAGTTCTTTGAAGGTCCAATAATTTTAGGCACACACATATAACACCTTTTATTAAACAATGTTTATTCAACGCCTCGAAGGACATTGGCCTTCAGGGTCTAGTATATAAATATAACAATCTAATAGTGCATTCCACAGTACAATGTTAATTGTATAAAACTTTAAATTATACTTCAATAATAATAAAACATTATAATAAATAAATTATATTTAAAGTTGTTATATGTGTGTCTGCCTAAAATTATTGGACCTTCAAAGAACTTAAAATCACTTTTTAAAAAGGCAGTTTTCGAATAATTTAATTTGGAATTACTCTGTGCAAACAACACGGTAAGTGTTGCGTGTTAAAGACGCAACATGGAAGTTTAACCATTTATTTACAACGTTAGGAAGAGACGGAAATATAAACTCTGGTAACTTCAGTGAGGTTCTGTCAGTGTTGTCGCGGTATCAATGCTCTGGCATTGACCTCACCGGCGCTTGTCCGTGGCCCAAGCGACTATTATCGGCGAAATCTTGAGGGGAAAAAACTAGCGAGTTGAGGAAAATACAAGCACAAGGAAGATGTGTGACTTAATACACACATACACACGCTCTGACCGATAAAATGTTGCAAGAGAGCACAGAAATGCTGGCTAAGACAACGATCGTGGGATGTGACGGTGTTATGCATCAACCGGCTATGTATTTGGACGGTGTTATGCATCAACCGGCTATGCGACATCATGTAAGTTTTGAGATAATCGTGTTCAAAGGTTTAATTACATTTTTATTTATTTATTTTGATAATCGGGCTAAACCCTCTACAAAAAATACAAAGCACATATAAAGACATCTTAAGTTCAAAACATGGACACAAAATAACAAAATTACAGCACGTATGGCACATAAAGAGAAAAACATTCAGGTTCAAAATAACAAAATTAGAGCACAAACAATCACATAAGAAAATTATATACAGATACAAAATTTAAAGCGTGGTTACACAATCAGCGAGTAAATTTTCAGCTCTAAAAACTATAATTGAATTATTTCATTCATTGAAGCGCCAAACTACACAAACATGAGTGGAATATCTGGCGCTTACCTGCATAATGTGAAATTAAGAACTGCACATTTTAAGATCTAGGTTTGTAGCCGGTTGTTACGAAACATAAAATCCCTGATGTGACTGATAGCATTTATATTTTTCATTAATTATAAAGCTATTTTTACAGATTTCGCGTCAAAATTTTGCGTACACTTAGAACATGGTCCAACGCAACCGATGGAGTCCATATCTCAATTTTTTTAAAAAAATGACCCTTAGCCGGTTGATGCATAACACCGTCCATTTGCTTTCATCAGATACGATCTCTGGTCACGGCCGGTTTAAAGCAGAGAACAAGTTGCACGTGTCAATGGTCTCACGCGTTTCGAGGCATTGCATTTTAGTAAGTCTTCGTAAATGTTACGGAAACTTCGATCGTAACAAAGAAATGAAAAGAAAAAATATTTTATGAAGTTTAAAAAATCAAAGGATTTCCGGAAAATAATGTTTACAAGATTTCCCGCATTCACAATTGGATATATTATTGGGTGTATTATATTTTTATCAATTACAAGGTGAAATGTAGAGCAAGTGACGGAGGATTTGCGGATCATGAAGAAAAAGATATATTACAGGATTAATATGCAAATAGAAAAATAAAGAAGAGGATGGGGTACCGCATGCGAGAGTTCTCGCACGGGTATGCTAGTCGTATTTTAATTAGTCGCTCGCCTTTTGGCTTTACCAAGGAGGTATTGCTTATATTTCAAGCAGAATAACGCGAAAGCTATTGTAAATGGCCTTATTTAAAGATCTAATATTGAAGTGCAGATTTCGGTTACAGGAAATGTATTTGTGGGAGGAAACTAAACAAATTTTAATTTCTGCAGTTTTCGAATAATTCAGAATTGAATGAAATATCCTATCTATGCCATTTTTATACGTATTCTTTATTCCACACGATAAACAAAATAAATCCTAAAATTTAAAGCAGTTTTCCAGATAATTTTGAAAATATCCTTGATTTTCAATGTGAGCACCCCCCAAAATAAAAATGTCCGTTTCAAATTTCGGGTATCGCTTTATCAGCCACATCGATCAGGCAGTATCAATTTTGAAGAAAATTTTGACTGCGGTTTATTCGCTAGCGTTGTTCACAGACACACAGACAGACGTTGTACCGTAAACCAATTTCGGTATCGAATATCCCCAGAACGTGGATTAGAAGGAGTAGAAGTAATATACTACATATAATTATAAGAATTGTCCACTTTTCACTATTAGGGACAACAAAACGAATTTTTCTGCCAAAAAATTACCGTATCTACTACGTACTACGTATGCACTACGCCAGGGCCGCTCAACCATTTGCTCCGAGGAGGAGCTGTCGGTTGCTCTCTCCTCTTTCGCTGCAGAAAGAGCAAATGACAGTCATCAAATATCGATCGGCGGCATGCGGCACAGTGGGTCGCGTCGAATTTCTACGGGGTATTTTCCATTGCTCGGACTGAAAACGTCTCACTGCTCTGAGAAAGGATATTACGACAGAAAAAGCAGTGAAATAGTTTTGTAACATTTATTGGAACATCTACTAGACATGAACATATAAGTGTGATTTGACAAATTAAAAAAAACGACAATTTGCAAAGTAGCATGGAGAGAAAATATATTTTCAGATTACGCCGGCAATGCCAAATTTTAAGTTGCAAAAAAGTACTCAATAACATAAAGAAATTTAATTTCGGCGACATTACACAGTTTATCATGCTGCTAAATATGAAAAGTATTGTAGTTACCCAAAAATGTTATTAAATAAACTAGTAATACAAATTCTAAAAGTAAAGGAAATTAAAATTAAAAAATTGAAGCTAATTGCAAAATCAAGTATTTTTCTTGCTCCTTTTAAATGATTTTTCTCGCAATATTCTTTCTATGATTGGAACAGATGACACGGTGCTGTTGAGCCGTAGCATGCATTTCAGATTGTGATCTGTAATAGTACTTCTCATACGAGATTTACAAATTTTCAAAGAAGCAAAAAATTGCTCACAGTTATGTGTTGATCCAAACATACTTAACAATCGAGCAGCATGGCGATGCAGTTTTGGAAAACGGTATTGTGGGAAGTTCTTTACCTAAATGCTCACGTTGTAGTATCGGTATGCAATAAAATTGAACTCTTGTGTATTGTGTTATTTTACTGTCAAAACTACAAAAACATCAAAATACATCCAAAACGTACTCCTAGTGAGGTATTGTTATTCAGAGCACTAAAAACTTCCATTCGTTCTTCTGCGTACTTTTCATTTTCATCAGCGTGATTAACTGTATAATGTCGTGTGCTCTGGTCCGCGAAGGATCCTCTGGTCTGCGAAGTGCTCGCGTCGAGTTCCACGTTTCCGCGACTGGAGTTACCGGGACACTGTGACAGAGGTTATCGCAAGGCGCGCAACGCTCGGGCTCCGGTGTCCCGCTCTCGGCAGAAAATTCGGCTCCGCGCTGACGATTTGCTCTGCTTGAGCAGCCCTGCACTACGCTAAAAAGTTAAAACAATTTTTTTTAAATTTTAAGTCGCATCAACATCTATAGTTATTAGAGACTAAATAAAAAGACATTACATAACGTTTGTATCGGTTATAAAAACAGTGCTTAAACAAATACCTAACAGTATGTAAATATTAAATTGTACCTAACACGATTTAAACATATAACATTTTCAAATACAAAAACTGCAATTGTACAGTTGTGAAATATAATTTGTAGGGTTATTTTTCTTTTAGGATATTATTTGATTTACAGAATTGCAGAACTTAAAAAAAAATAATCTTCGGATGTTAGGATTAGTTGTTGCTTTTGTACTTATATTGTACTTGCGTGTGTTGAGCTAAAATAGAGTAAATGTTGGATTTTCACTCACGTGGGAGGGGGATCTCTGGTTAGAAGGTGCTGTGACTAAAATTACAATGACCAGTTGTTATTCATGATTGATTTTTTTGTTATATAAGGTCGCATCAACTACTAGGTCACTAGCGACCACTATTGGATTTAACGCTATGGTATGAGAATGAAACGATATGGTGATGATATGAGGTGATTATTTTTTTTTAATAAATTTTAATTTTTTATGAATTTTGTGAAGACCTTATAGTGATCTTTGCATTTGTTTGAGAGCTCTGATAATTTTATCTTCCGGTCTTTATTTGATATATCTTTTGGGATGAAAGTTAACGATAGATCTACTACCATGTCAGGTATTATCCATGGTGAAATTTGTGGTTTTCGTTTCTTTTCACTGATATTTAACAGCATCAATAGGTTTTTGAAAAAAATCTTTAAATAAATAATTACTAATTACAAAATGAAAATGAACGCTTAATGAACACAGTTTTGAATCAGTGGCGAATCCAGGGGGAGGAGGCATGGAGACTATGACCCGTAAAGGTCTAAAGAAAAACTGTTGGTACCATTTTATTCACCAACATTTATTTAAATATTTATGTTATAAATATGTAACTATTTAAAAAATAATTTCATATCATACACTACAAAAATATACAATATAATACCCAATAAGTTTATCATTTAACAAAAGTCTTTGATGCCCCCTCCTAAAAACGATGGGCTGGATCCGCCCTTGTTTGGAATAATTATTTGCTTTTGTTGTTACATGTTACGTTACCTCTGATTGTGACCTTATTCTCATCAAGATATTTATTTGCAGGTACTTGAACAACGAAAAGAATTACTTCGTGCAAAAGCTGAGTGTTCACTGACAAAGAGGAATTTCAAGACGCAAAATGGCACACTGGAGTCCCCAAATAATATTTCTAAAAGTGAAGCACAAGTTGAATCAAGTAAAAAGGAATTCAGTATATTGGTAGACGCATTGCTGCAGGAAATTGGAAGTTCTCTTTCGTATGAGAGTGTTCTAGATGAACTGCTGACAGTTTTTCTAGCCGTAAGTTACTTACCAAGAAATACTAAAATATAAGAAAATTAGGATATCTACAAATGCAATGTAAAAAATAATGATGTTTCCTTTCCAAATTCTTCTGGAAAAAATCACATTTCTGTATAAATACTCAATACATTGAGGGAAACCATGTAATGAATCTAAAGTATATTTGACTCCCAAAACGCGTGAAAAGATACAAAACTTCATTATATATATTACGATGTGTTTTGAATGAGAATGAGAATGTTTTCGTTTACGTGGCAAGAAGAATTCAAAATGACAAGCACTTGTATTTCATCGTAGACAAGCCGTGAAGAGTTTCGCTTATAGAATTGGTAGAAAGAACTAGTGAGAACCCGTGCGATTAAATAGCACGGTTAGTCAAATAACAAACTGTTTTCTGCTTAAAATCACGTTCACGTGCTTACACAACCTACACTAAACTGAAACAAACAAAAATGCTTGAGATTGCCACATTCACTTGTCCATCGCCACCGTCCGACAGTGTAATTTTCTTCCGAAAGATCGCGCGGCAATCAGAAATTACAGATCCTTAATTACTACTTTTTTTAATATTTACGTATTTTTAACGCACTTTTTCAATATGAATATGCAGCTGAAAAGAATTACGATTTGTCAATCTATTGCTTCTTTATACAGATCGGTTTCGTATGTCACCCAATTTATTGAAAAGACCAAACAGCACTTTGAGAAATAATATATAAGAAGATATGGCAACAAGTAAAAACTATCGCGAATAGTCAACTTAACGCTAGTTATGTAGTTTTGTGGTCTAAAGATAGCTAAGAAATTAGAGACAATTCAATTTGAAGAACATTTATATTTCTTGAGAGAAATAGCAATTGAGAATTGAGTTGGAGGAAAAGAAAATGGATCGTCGAAGATTGCAGTTGAACTAGACTGCAAGTCCAGACGATATCTACGTTTTATTTGGGAAAAAGGCATAAAAACTCTTTTCTTTGGGTATGTTGTATGCACTAAGAACTAGTTAAAACCCCAAGGTTTTGATCTCCCAGATCCTGCTAACTCCAGGAGGCCTGACAACCGGTATTTTTTTCTGACTTGTTTCGTTTTTTTTTATCTGTAGCTTCTAATCCTTAAGTTTTGTAGAAAAATTATTCAAATCAATTTTGACTAGAATAAAATTTCCTATAACTTTTATATACAACATTTTTTTAAATCAATTTCCGATAGATCTACAGCTTTTCAAGAAAACGCAATTTTTTTCATTTCTCAAAGATGTGTTCAGAAATATACAAGTTTGTGATATTATAATCAACCTATAATAAATATAATAATTATTACATGTGATACTTTTATCTATCAATTTATTTATCTGATTATGGAAAGGATTATGGATATTAGGAAACTGACGATGGTGATGGTTAAGCCATCGAAAGCTGCTCTTGTAATAAACAATATTGTTTAAAACGACGCCTTTAATTATTTCATTTCTGGTTTGGTATTATGTTTGTCTTGTTGTTCTGGTATGAGGTACTCATAAGTAGTCTTCTCTTTCAATTTTACAATACTTTATCATAAAAAGTAGAAGAGTTGTCTGTTTTTTTTGTTTTGTTTTTTTTTTAATTTGTTCTTGCAGGGTTTCGATACAACCGCCGTCACTCTACAGTTCGCACTTTACTTTTTAGCCAAAAATCCTCTCGTTCAGGTAAGTTACTTTTTTATTTGACAATACTTTCAATTTGAAATTGCAAGGTTAAGTAACCGTATAAAGTTGAGTAATAATTGAACCTGTTAAGACGCGTCGAAATGCATTGTTTTATACTCGTGCGGTGGGAGAGCTCAAATTCTTTTACTTGACGACTTTCTAAAAACAGCCTTTCTCATTCCTTTCAATGTAGAATTATGAAATGAAAAAAGAAAATCGAGACTGTCAGTACATAGCACGAATAGTTTTCGCGTAATTTTGCGTGAAATTTTTAATTTTGGGTACACAAATTTGTTTCCAAAACGGAATCACTTTTTTAAATTAAATGTTGACATCAGATACGGTAAAGAACGCTCAAGAGAATAGTATAGGTCTCATTTTTCTTGAAATACCCGAGTTTTCCAAAATTACAATTTTTTTTCTCCAAATTTGCAATTTTTTTGGCGTCTTCCATCAACTACAATTATGAAGACATTTTTTTCTTAATGAAATGTGATCATCAAAAACAGTTCTTTAAATAAGACCAGGTTCAATTTTTCGAAACTATGGGTATTTTTTTGCATAACAGCAATTTTGCGTTAGTATTCTTTGCATTCAAACATAGGCAATTCGTAAATTTTAAACAATTTTTTTCTCAGAAACGGCTCCAATTTTTTTCGCGTTTATAGCAAAGAACGATTAAAATATGGTGCTGGTTCCTTTTTCGGCGCACTCTGTGTTTTCGAAAATTGGAATAAATTCGAATTTCTCACGTTTCGTTTGAGGCGGTGTCAAATTCTCATCAGGCCGTCGCGTCGTATACCGTCAATATAATAATAACCTTAATGAAAATTAGTCCAATTAGGTTTTCTTTCTTTAAAAAATATTTAAATGCAATATGGAAGGTAAATTGAAGGAATCTCATCTTTCAAAGCGGAGTTTTATAAATTAAATTTAGCCGATTAATGTATGAATGTGTACTATCTTTTCTAATATTTTTACTGTGATCAAACTGTGTTATTGTTTTTTTGAGTATTTCAGTATTATGACTTTCTTGTTTTTTGTGTCTTATTTGTATTTTTGTCTCTTGCTTTTTTTGTTTTAAATTTAATTGCTTATACTTTTTTCTTTCAGTAATATTGTGCTGCATTTTATGCCATCAACTATTATGTATCTTTTTTTTGCATAAGAGTTACCATCCATTTAAGAAGAAATAAAGAAATATAAGTTGTCAATTAAATTTATTCTGGCCACTTTTTTGAACACGTGTATCTATTTTAAACTAATGAACATCATCTCCAGTGCTTTTACACTCAAATACACCACAGAAATCATTGCTAGATCTGTCGGGGAGAGTCCTTTGTCCTTTCCGAAATAGAATGTTCCATAAATTTATGACATCAATAAAGATTGTCAATTTTTCTTGAGTTTTTATTGCAACAAAGTTCTCTCTGTATAATTAATTAGATTGTCAATACACATTTGCCCTCATTGTTCCATTAATTTAATTCACTCGGGTTCGATTACATACTTCACTTACAGCTGGTTGTCGTGCCATTCATACGAATAGACAAATTGTCTGGAAATTCTTTCTTAATCTACTAATTCAGATTGAACTTTACTATTAAATAATCAGCTTTGTTCAACCAATAACTTAGTATTTATTCATCAAAATTATATTATATTGACATTGAGCTCATTAAAATTTTCCTCGTCATGACTTTTTATTAACTAACTTCATAGAATGATTAAATAGTTCTTATTTCCTCACGGCACCAATCGTCGCGCGCTTGTCGTTCTTCTCGGATGGAAGTCGCCACGAAGATTCTCTTTCTTCGTATCATGTTTTCAGCTCCAATGTCCTCGGCGGCAGGATTTTCGACACTAGCTTGTCAGCTAGGTCGAATTCAGTCGGTGTCTGGAGGAGAATTCTAGCGTCCGGCTGCTCTGCTCGGTAGTTTTCCGTGGTTTCTCCGATCAACACCAGGCGAATGCCGAGCAGTACCCTAACAAACGGGCCACGGACCGCGCGCCATCTTTCCTTCCTCTTCCTTGTTCTCTCCTCTCCTCTTACACACACACTTACACTAACATGCAATACACTACCACACATGTCGGGAGACCGGTCGGGAGCTTACAACTTGTCCCGGCTGGGGCGGGCCCTGCTGGTGGGATATACTTGGTTGGGGGGAAAACCCCGCTAGTCGACGGTAGGTCGGCGCCAGATCTCGCCATCCAGTGGGGAAAAGGTCATCGCCACCTCCCGAGAAAAACACGCACTACGCTTACGGGGACTAATGACCAAAGTAGTTGACGCGCCCGGAAACAAGAATCAATCAGTCAATCAATGTCCTAGTTCAAATTTAATTGCGAAGTTCCGAAATTAATTCGGACTTCTCCGCTTCGTCACCGCAGATGGGCGCCTGCTCCCGAATACTGTCCTATATAATTCTTTGATATTACGTCCGTCGATACTAATATTCGTCTATGTTTCTTATTTTTACTCGCAGCTAATAATTCGACCGACGCTTTCTGCCACCGATGTCTCCATCAGGCCTTGCTCGGCGACCTCCATTCGATCTCTGATGTCATTTTATATATTTCACCTCGCCTGCGTCTTCCTAGATACTCATTATTACAGGTTCAGCTTCCTATTTTCTATTCCCAATACAACGAAAGTTCCCCTCTATGTGAATGTTCCCAATATTGCGACTGTTTTCGGTATGTCACATTGTATTATCTTAAAGAAAGTCAATATATATATAACAAGATTTTGTATGTATATAAGAGCAAAACTCTACAGCGTTGGACCGATCTCCATGAAAGTTGGCACTTCTACTAAGCAGGTTTATGTGCTGTTAATTCTGTTGTAACTCCACTACGTGGCGCTACATACCCACTACATATTCACGTCAAATGCAATCTGCAAAACACTCGGCAGCATTTTGAATCTATATCGTTAAATAACTCCTAAACGAGACGTTCTAGGACCTCTAAACTAAACTTTTGCGATCTAAGGCCTCAAAGAAAAGTTTCTCACACATTAATCTACAAAATGAACTCTTCCTGGACATTCTATTACATTTTTGCTGGTACGGCGCTTCCCGATATTACCTCACCTGCTCAGAGACGTGCAGAATCTGCAAGTAAACGCGAAATAGAGTGACAGAGAGTGGCAGAGACAGAGACACATAGACAGGACAGGGTGAGGGAGGGAGAGGCAGTGGAAACGGAGATGGGAGGGGAAAGAGGGAGATGAAGGGCAGAACGTCTGCGGGTTTTCCTAGTCTTAAAAAAAGTCAAATAAACTATATATTTTTCAGGAAAATGCGGTGAGAGAGCTTCGAACTATTTTCGACGCTGCCGGTTCTACGGTAGTGACTCCGGAGGCGTTGCAACGCATGCAGTACGTGGAGATGATTGTGAAGGAGACACTTCGGTTGCACCCACCCATCTTCTTTTACCAGAAAGAAGTAGGCGTGGACACCCCTCTTGTTTCTTGTAAGTAAATGAGCGAAGACGAACGTTATTATTAATGTTGGCGCATGAGTGGCAAAAAATTATCCAAATTGGGCGTCGTTCATGTAATTTAATTATTGATAACAATCTTTGGCGCTAATTAACAGCGCCAAAGATTCAAACGTCGCGCGCTGGAGATACTCTACATTTTCGTAAAATCCCGCGCGCTAATGTCCAACAAGGCAGCAGAGTCATTTCTTTCAATGATGTGCTTTGAGAGATAGGGAGTATAAGTTGATGTAGATTAATGTAAACGAATGTTCAATAAACTGTTGTTTATATTGGGCGTACCAGTTTTTCGGTATACATCACGTAATTTTAAATCATAAGCTTCAATGTTTCTTAATTTTGCAGGCGATCTCGTAGTTCCTGCAGGAGCTCTTGTGTCGATATCTCCGAGGACTCTGCACATGGACCCCAATTTGTACCCTGATCCTCATGTGTTTGACCCAGATCGTTTCTCTCCCGAGAACTCTGCCAAACGACATCCCTACGCCTTCATGCCCTTTGGTGCTGGAATGCGTACTTGCATGGGTAAGTCCTTTGAAACCCAGATTTTAAAAAGACTGGTGTAAAGCTATGATAACAATGTTACATTAAGTTTTATTAACAAATGTAAATAAAATGTAAATACTAATTTGGAAATTAATAAAATTGACTGTGTTACAAGTAGAATTGTAGAATTGTTAGAAGACGAAATTTAAATATTTAAGAATTATTAAATGCGACCTAAGATGAAACTGAAAATTGTTTCGCCTGCCTACTTTTGGAACTTGTCATTACATTTACGTTTATTTTGTGTTCCATTGCGTTTACAGACAATCAACTGAGTTTTACTTTATTGCATCACAAGGACTTGTTAAAATTTCTTTTTAAACTTATCAAGTTTTCTCCCATCTCGATAAGGTTTTTGTCCAGTTTCCCTGATACATTGAGCAAACGCTGAGATGGCCCCTTGTTTTTGCTTCTGGACGTAAATGCAGCTTTACTCTGCGTACGTTTTTGTTGAGCACTCCTTTTGTTTTTAGTGGTAGGAGTAGAGCTGAGGGTGAGTTACTATTTTGTTAGCAATGTGTGGCGTCATACGGGTGTAATCAAAACACAGACGACAGGTGGGTTGTAATAACAGTGAGTTTATTCATAAACTAGACCGTAGTTACAAACAACAAATTTCACTGCTTTTCAATAACTAATTAAATAGATCCCACTACTAGGAGAGATTTTAATCGAACGGCTACCACACCGCTCTGCATCTGAGACCTAATGCATGTCTCGCTCGTCACGACATGAATTGCCGGCTCGTTGCCCACGTGCGCCACTCGCACAAACTTACGCACAACCGCACGCCGACGCTGCTGAGAAGCAAGAAGAAGGAAGCATTGTTCTCGTGCCGTTCTCGTTCTCGTGCCATAGACCCGTCGCCGCCCCATTGCCTCCGCGCCGTATCCGCGCTAGGCAGAAATTCCAAATGCGTCATCATCTGCGCCCTTTGTTTAACACCCTGCATGTGCCGCAGGTAGTCACCGTTTCAGCGCGCCACGACGCTACAAATGCAGAAAAATCGCATCTGCATTTCGTTTACCGTTGCATGTATGTTTTCTATAACTGGAGAAAGAAATATCTAGTTTTTCAAATGTTGCTAATCTCGCGCTTTCTAAATTTTATTACTAGATCATGTTTATATTTTACTCATCTTTCAACTATCGTATTTATAGTTAAATGTTGGGAAGGGATTGTGGAACTTCAGAAAACGAGCGCAAATATTCTCCCCCATACGCCATATAGAGTTTTCACTGTTTTTTGACCAAATAAATCTGTTCAGCTGTTTTTTTTCAAACTGCTCTTGCTAACCGCGCACCAACGATTTGCGAAGTCATAGCGATCACACTTATCACCGATCGCTTGTGTTCATCGTCGCAGACCGAATATTATAATGCACTGCAATATGACCTTTAAAACGAGGCACCTCAACTGTGCAATGCAGTCACGTCGCGGATTTAACACGTGTATTACATTGCATGGTGTTCATATTCTTTTGTCCAACACCCGTATTTCTCAAACTAATTAATAACTCGTTTCGAGTTACAAAACAAATATTTTTGTTAATAAATGAAAATATCGAAAAGTCATTTAACAGAATATGAAAACGAATGGTACATCTTATACTTCGGTTTTTTCTTTCTCGGCGCACGGGGGGGGTGTCATTAAAATGAAATATCTCACGGTATTTCGTGTCGTTCTCCGTTGTGCCGCCAGGAATCGCATGGTCACCAGCACGGCTCGATATTCGCGGTCATGCGATTCCTAGCTGCACAACCGAGAACGACGCGAAATACCGAGAGATATTCCATTTTATTGACACACTCGCGTGCACCAAGAAAGAAAAACGAAGTATATAGTTAATAGTTCATCATATAAACTATAAATTAATGTTAAAATGTCAAAAAGAAAATGTGTTGATTGACATCAAATAGAAAATGAAAATTTAAATATGAACACTCAAATACTTTAATAAATTATGATTATTTAAATTATCAAGATAGAAATAATACGATATGAAAGTGATTATTTTCAAATAATAGATGCAAAATAGTAAAATAATTACGTTACGATAGCACGTTACTGTAGCCGGCAGAAATGATCCCATCCCATCAGAGTTAGAAGGTGCCGTTGGTAATGTGGCGCGACTGAAGGAATGTGTGTGGTGGAAACTATGAAGTGTACAAAGAAATTGTGGGGAGGATCGTGGTTAGAACCGAAAGATTCAGAGAAAATGCCCTGAGTGAAGGCTGAATCAAAGCCGAAACGTTGGCAGGTTAAAAATGGTTTTGTTCAATGACCTACACTCAAGAATCATTCCATAATAATGATCCCATTCGCATTCCATCCCTTCGTGTCCTTTTTGACTAATAGCTGAACAAGCTGTTGATTCTCGTAGCCGAATGGACTGCAAATTTACTTTGTCGCCGATTAGGCTACCAATTTCCCTAGTAACGAATAAATTGCAAATTTACTTATCTTGAAACCTGGTTTGTTGAAACTTTGACAATGGCAAGAAGAACAAAAATAAGCTTACATTAGTTTGAGATATCTATAGAAATATCATTATTAACTCCATATCAGTGATCTTTCAATGCACTTGTACTGCAGTGCAGATAAGATAGCTGTCATACTGTGTTTATTTTGAAGTGAAGGCGAGAAAATAACGCATCGAGGCCGTAGGTCTATCGTCGACAAACGTTTCTAGCAGATCATCAGAGCAGGGTCCATTGTGATTAAATGGATCGGTTTTACAAACATGTAATGTAGGGAGGAGCATGTTTTTTAAGGAAATGAGGACTTAAGACCGTGATTCTTCTTCTTCTTATTCTTTCATACTTAGTATTATTCTTTCATGAATAACAAGATGAGGGTTAAGGGCACAAATTTGTAGCTTAATTTACCTTTGGAAAATATATTTTATTATATAGAAGCAAATATTTAGTCTACAAAACTTGAAAAAAAACTTTTTTTTTTCTGTATTCATAATTCGACTAGAATATGGCTTAGGATAGAGATCACAGAGTTATGAAAACGTCCTCAGAATTCATTTCTCCCCACAGCTCGTCATACACAGTTTGTAACTGTTTTTTATGTAATAAATAAATGCTTATAGTATGGTGCTAAATAGATCGTACGTACTACGTTTTATTGAGCTAATGTAGATACGGCCTGAAGAAACGAAGATATTTTCCTTTGTATAATTTTCTCGTCAAGATTTCAAGTCTTAAGCTCAAACAAAATTTAAATAATTACTTTTTTTAATTTACTCATAACTGTTCACTGTTTACTTTTCTCTGATTCTGGGTGTTTTACTTATTAAATATATTATAGTAAAAAACCCTCGTCGTTTCCTCCTGAGACATCCATGCTTCCCGTACGGGAGGATGATATGCAACACCGATGCAAAATAAATACTTTGGCACTGCTTGGCCTTGCTTTTTCCGTCGGTGTTTACGCAGGAAAGGTAAAATGTGCTTGGGAAACATATAACAGTAATATAAATTAACAAAGAAGAGAGTATGGCGGGTATACCACAACTTATTCCTTAGAATAAAAGATTTTTTGTTTTCTTTTTGCAGGAAGAAAATTTGCAATGTTGGTTTTGAAGACAGCAATCAGTAAAGTTATTTGGAATTACCGTATACAACCAGATGAATCGTATGAACCACAGTTACTTTGGGGAATCACCATGGTTACAAGCAATGGGATGAGAATTAAACTCCAGAAGAGATAAACTTGAAGAGGAGAATAAATTTAGCAGAAATGAACTTAAAAGTGATTCCCAAACCATTGACCTCCATTGAATCCATGATTTGCTTCTAATTCAATATCTTTTAAATGTTTTTTCTGAGTATTTAGGGCATACAACGTAAACATACAGCAATAGTTGTACATAATAATAACTTAAGGATAACAATAAGCAAAGAACATGAAACAAATTTTAAAAATACTTCTTAGCTTTGTATTTTATTTTTGTAGTATTTTAATTTTAATGAAAAATATAAACAAGATTTCAGAAACAAATCACAGATGGCTTTTCACAAAACTATGATTTCACTCTTGTAATGATTGCGCTTTTAATGCAATTTTTTAAAAACTATTTGACATTAAATTGAACAACTCAATTTTAAAATACCTCGTATTTAACTTGGTTCTTGTTTCCCGAGTGAATTATTGAATTCACTAAAACTTAATTCCATTGTCGATAAGAAGTAAATGCCAATAAAATTGAATTGGTAACAGCTTTTCGTAACACTCCTCTCGGATGACTTTTAAATTCCAAAACAGTATTCACATGAGTTTTGAATTGAACTTGTGCTTGAACATCCTCCTTCACTGCAATCAACTGTCAAATAATATCCAAATAAGATATATTCACATAATAGCAGTTTTATGAGCAATGCTAGTACTTTTAAAAATTCCAAGCTTTCAGTTTCATTGAAGACTTCGTTGCAATGCGTTTTGTGTAACGTTGAACAATGTAAAATAATACCAAGCAAGCAAAAAGTGTTACAAGGTGAATCAGTGCAGAGTTTACGGGAAAACTCCACCACTGTTTTAAACTAATGGTGCTAAAGCAGCTCACAGTTTCTCGCCCTTAGTAATGGTTCCGTATACTATTTATATCTGTTCCTGTCTATTGTGCCATAATTCTTCCATGTGGGGATTTGTCGCACGTACGCGAACATTCAGGAATCACCACAGAAAAAATCGCACGGTGTCGGATCAGGAGAGCGTGCAGGCCACAAACCACGTGTGATAAAATTCTGTCTCTATAAATATCTATATCTGCGCTGTTGCGGAATCCTGAAAATGACCGTAATTACTCTATTTGTCGACATTTGGCGGAAAGGCTGCAAAATACGATGCACATAACGTTTGAGTTTATTCCCAGAAAAATAAGGGCTCAATTATTCTTTTAACCTTGATTGCGCACCAAACACAGACTTTGACGTCGTGTGGCGGACGCTGGTGAGCAAAGTGTGGGTTTTCTATATTCCAATTAAGGATTGCAATCCAGCACTGTCTCAAGTCCCGCGGGAGTTTTGTTGGATTGGCGTCAATTCAAGTAGGATCCCGCAGAGGTTACCGTTTTTATAGTGTTAAAAAACTATTTTCTATGGTAATAATCAAATATTATTAAAATTTCACAAATTAAGTACCGCCTTACTGTACTTAATTGACTAGTTATTTTAGTTTGGCTATTCGTCTACTTATTTATTAATAAAAAGTCCAAAAACAATAACAAATATAAATATTTGGTAATTCTTTTTTTATAGATTTTGTAATCTAGTTAACTAAAAACATTCATTATAATCTTCATTTAAGGTAGTTATTATCAGATCAGTATTTTATTAACAAAGAGTATCATTTTAATATAACTCAATTTTACTAATTTAATTTGTCTTACTTATTAATCAATCAATTAAGTAATGTAACAAATTTAGAAATAGCAAAGAAAAAGTCACTTCTCTTTTTTGATAATACATTAAAAAACAAATAGCATTAATGGTGTTAGATAACAACCAACCTACTACTAATGGAACTACATATGTAGCCAGCGACCGCAAAGGCTCTTTCTGCCTCCACACGTGTAGGTTTGTTACTTAACAAATAGGCGTCCAACAAAGTCAAATCCTTCCCTTTAGCTCCATCACTTTCAAATGCTGTCATTTTTAAAAATATATTTTCGAAGTCTTTTTCTTTTCTAGTTTCGATCTGTTTAGTGTAATCTTCATTATCTTGCTTTAGCTGCATTCTAATTCATTTTGTTCAGTTAAATTGTTTTCCACTTTCTGAGACTGTAGGCTATTAGGTGCATTTACATAATCTACAACTAGAAGTTCTACATTTTGAGCGTCTTCTTTAACGACTTGACATAAAATGTTTTTCATTTTTGCCGTAACTTAATTCTTTTTCGGTATTACAAATATAGAATTGGACGTTTTCAATTTTCTTGGTCATACTTTTTTGGTTGATGCGAAAAAATCAACATAGCTGTAATTTCACTGCGTCTTTCTTTATGCCTTGCACGGAGCGCCTCGGATAGTTCATTGCTTAAAACTGTATTTTGCTTCTCCAGCTTCCCTAAAAATAAATCGAAAAGTTGGGTCTGCCGTTACTAGGGTAGACTCTCTTCTGCATAATACTTCGACGCTCAATTTGAAAGTGCTGCAAGCTGTCAATTAGGCTTTTGATTTTGTACCATTCTTCTTACGTAAATTTTATGTCAGCAGCTATATCGATAAGAGCCTTCTCAATGCACACTTTGAGACTGTAAAATGTTTCTAACATATGAAGGAAACTGTTCCAGCGAGTGCGGCAATCTAGGATTAAGCATAATTTTTCTCTTTTCTTTTACGTATTTTTGAAAATCATATCATTAGTTGATGTATCTTTAGTTGGCGAAAAATCTTTCCCACTTTTCGAACTTTTTTAATAACATCATGATAGTCGGGAATTACTTCATCGGGTTGTCTGGTCAATAGTTATGCTCTAACATTGTTCATCATTTATTTCTTGCTATGTCTTCGTCATCATTTATATCCAATCAATGTCTTTTTTCTATGCATCACTTTCAACTTTTTTTGGTATAAAAATATCAACCACAGCTAATTGTATACCGTAAGCGAAACCATTGCTGATAGTAAGATACAAGTTTGCCAACTGATGGAAATTGTTTTTTATTTTTTTACTGCAGCCCATCAAATAAACAAATCTGAAAATAAATTCCCTACAATGTGTTTTTGAGATTTTTTCGAGCCTCGTTCCAGGGTTTTAAGTCACAGTAAAAATTATTTTTTGTTATTTCTTTTTCAAAAATATTTTTTGCATTTGAATTTGCCACAGACAAAATATCAGAAAATGTTTTTCTGATAGTGTGATGAATTATTTCTTATTTTTTCAGTCAGTTAAATAGTGTTAAGTTTTTGTAACAGATTATTAAAATGCAGTTTTGGTTGTAGAGGGGGGGCGTGGCACGGGGGCTAAAAAATATTCCAAAAAATATTATTTTATGCTGCAGTTGTAGTGTAACTACCCATGTCGTTTGGTTTAGGGGAACTTTTTTTACCATCTTATCCGGGGGTAGCCTTTGAATGAATTTACGCGATTTGATGCTTGCTGTAGTATTTTAAACATTACGCAATATTACGCACACACACACACTCACATACACGTACGTTTAGGACAAAGTAAAAAACGCGCTCGTGTAGCAATGTCATCCAGGCCGACAGATTCCACTTTTACTATGTAATTAGATGCATTAAATCCATAATTTAAAACAAAACTACCTTTACCTTGAGGTATGTAAAAACCTGTGTAGTAGATATTTTCATTGCTGTCTGGTCTATTATAACATGGGAATGTAAAAACCAGTCTAGTAGATATTTTCACAGCCGTCTGGTCTGTTATAACAGCCCATAAGCTCCCCACGGCGCCCATGACAACCAGGAAAGTTGGCATAATCCCCATAGCCGAGCTGTCTTTCCTGATCTGAATCGTCGGTTCAAGGCTAAGTGCGAGCACGAATTTTTATTCACGGAGATAAATGGAGCAACAACGTGTTTCGTATTTCAGAAGATGGTGTCGGAGAAAAAGTAATAGCAAAAAGTAAAATAAACATTAAAAAAAATTATGGTCAAGTGTATTACAACAAGATATTTCTGAACTAAATTTATGAAATATGTATTATTATTACAACGAGAAATTGTTAAATTTTCTGTTCTTGTAATTTATATTACAAATATATCCAAAATCAGTTACAACAGTAAAGATTGACAGTGAAATGTGTGGAAGTTGTCAAGCAATTTATTCTGAAATAATAGTATACATACAAAACCTCCCCTCTCCAGAAACTACAGCCGTTATTTCAAGTTTTAGTTCAACATAATTCAACACATTTCCGTATTAAGAGCCGCAGGGCTTTCCTCCCACAGAGGGCTGGGGCAGGTCACTTGCCCCAAAAGTGAAAGTCTTTCACCAGAAGCCGGTGGGGCGCAGAAGGGCTGCCATGGACGTCGTGGTGCGCGTTGCTGGGGCCCTGGTGCAAGCCTATGTTTCGCGATCAATTGCTGGCGTGACGTATATGATGCAAGTGCAACGGGCGCACGTGCCTATCTTGCAGTTACTATCGCGTAGCCGTAGCGCCTGATAAACAGTCACCGTGCTGATTTAAACATCTTTAATCCATCTCGCTAAGAGAGGGTTTCGCATAGGGGCAATACATAGTTTGTCAACTCGCAGAAGGAGAAACTAACCGCAGAAATCACAGCCAAATTGATTCTATTCAGGCTAGGTATTCAACTTCACAACGAACGCTGTTGAATTGGAAAGAATCACTTTTTGCTAACAGTTTGCAAATCAGTAATAAACGTATGTTTATCTTAAATATCAATTAAATTCTTGTGATTATATCATAGTCAGAAAATTAAGTTCTGCACAATGCCGACAAGCATTGTTCTGTAATCAAGTGTCATTATTCTCCTACCATGTTGCTTTAAATCTCGCATTTCAACATTCATCGTAATATATTCAGAGGAAAATTGAAAATTTAGTTGGCTGAAATATTTGTTTTGCTC
The DNA here is from genome assembly GCA_031308135.1 of Acheta domesticus. NCBI lineage: Eukaryota > Metazoa > Arthropoda > Insecta > Orthoptera > Gryllidae > Acheta > Acheta domesticus. The sequence continues at coordinate 3,662,647 of JAHLJT010002630.1, forward strand.
AAACTTACTGTAGTACATTTTTAAAATATAAACGTATAAAGTTTCATATAGACAAGTTTTTGTGAGGGAAAGAATGTGAGCAGATCATAGTGCATTGACCTGGCACGAGTTGAAAAGCAGTGGAAGATTTCAAGTCTTTTCAGTGACCTTTGCACCGTGCGACGTCCATCCGCCTGTTTTGGAGTTCCACGAGGACAGTCTTTCAGGTACGTATGCCCTCACGGAAGCAAGATGCGTTAAAAAGCAGGAAAAAAATCGGACCTAGAGAAATATTAACCCTCAATCGGTACACGGGAGTGTAAAACACCCCACTCAATATTTATGTTTTTCTGGAACTGGCAAATCTGACCGCTTAAATTAACGTAAATTCGATTAATCAATTCATTTATCGTAGTGATTCATTTCATAGTTAATGTGTTACGTTCGTCAGTTTCTATCATTTTGAAGTGAATTTGCACACCCCACTGAGCCATTTACGTAAGTATTTTTAATTTGAAGCACTTGCATTCTGAGAATTTAATCCATTTGTTATGAGGTATAATTTCAGATAAACGTTTTGAAATATTAATTTACTGGTTAATACGTAATATCGCTTTAGTTTCGTTAGGGAAATGGAGTTTGCAATGAGCACAGATCGCGCAGATGTGTGGAGTGCACTGAACCTAAATTAACAAGAGTTAGTAATAGAAAGGGGTGAAAAAATATGTTCTGAAATGAAAATCTGTATGTTTGTGAATTCAAATATTCATTCGTTTGTAAAATAAAAATATTTAAGTCACAAAGAACCTCTAAATCTTGTATTATTTTATAGCGTATGTGAGACCTCAGTGTCCTTGTGTAACAAAATATGCCGGTAGAGGGTTAATTCCAATACTGAATAGTAAGAACTGACAACGCTGTAAAGTGAGTGTTTCAATTCCCCTAAAAAGCACAAGAAACTATAAGCCTTATGAAAGTTTTATCGACTGGTCTTTCTGGGCGCTTTGATCATTAGCCTCGTCCTTATTTTGCATTTTATAACAGCCGATCATCTCTTACTGAATTTTCCGTGCGGCGCACAGTGGTCTATTTTGCTCATTTACGGTGACATTTGCCTTGACACCAAAGTTGTTGAAACTTCAATGTATCGATTCAAGGTTGTGAACAGAAGCTTGAATTGTTTGAAAAAGCATGAAGAGACCATATTCTGTGAAGCCTAGAGCGATAAGACTTCTTGAAACTCGGCGTATATTGCGAAACGCGTTCAGTCGAGAGTAGACGTCGATCGGAAGAGTGTGTTCTACGTGTACCTACACGTATCGATAGTATATTGTTGTAAACATTTTTGTACCTACTTGACATCAAGTTCTTCAGGTAAGTTACGCACTCACTTTTAAGTGAATTTAATGTTATATAAGTATAGAATTTATTTTCTAAAAATATTAGAGGAAAAAATGAACGTTTATAAGTTTTATACGGAATTGATTTAAGTAGAACAGAACTGTTACATTTTGTAACACTACAGATCTTTTATATAATAGAGAGTATTTATCCACCTTTACATTGACATTAATTTTAATGTGCGGAGATCTGCGGAGGCTGCGTCATTTAATTTTCTTTCTCGGTAGGTGCGCCGCTGGGAGTGACGCGACTTCAGTTGTATTAAATTCTTTCTCGCAAAAGTCTTGTTTCCCGAGCGAATACAACACGTGTGAGGAAGGTTATTGTAGATTTCGTTTAATCAATAATACTAAATATTTCAGAAGAGATTATTACCAGTAAAATCAATTTGTTTACTATTAATATTTAACGTCGTTGGAACGCAAGCGCAACACAAACATTTTTTGAAGCACAATAACGATTGGTTAAGAGAAGAAATGACCTTTATTTCAGAACATAAAAATGATTTAAGATCCATAAGTCATAAAACACACACATTAAGCGGTAGGACAAAGAGAAGGCGTACAAAACACTTAGTCGAGAACTAGCGTTTGCAACACAAACGGTTTTTACAAAACAAGACAAACGAAATGTGGCTCAAGTTACAAAAAAGGCTACGACTTCAAAAGTCCTCGTTCTTAACAATTAAGCGCTTGAACATGCCAAAGAAAAATGTTCAGAGTTACACTTCAGAAGAAGCCCTCGCATTAATTAAAGATGCAAAATTGAGCAAATCACAATATATTCGATTAAGATTAGTTCGAAAGAGAGAAATTATGACCCGACCTACAACAATGTGTTAAAAGTAAAACAGCAGTGCTACCCCAAAGATATAGTTATTTCGGTGACAAAAGCTGAAGCTATAAAGACTACTGGATCATACTGCACATCCTTTATGCTTAGTACAGAACGAAGTTCTCAGTACAGTTGTTAGTGAGCACAATAATTCCAATTTGGAAATCATATACAATTGAGATTTTGATGGAAGTTCCTGCCACTCAAACTATAAACAAAAATTTCTCGAATGCAGAAATGCTACTAATTCTGATTTGTTGTTAACATCAATTTTTCCTTTAAAAATGATAACAAAACACTAACAATGTGCAACAAATAATTTGGCAAAATCCTCGTTCTTCTCCTACACGATTTTGCTTGCCAATGAAATTTCAGTTTGTAAAGGAAACTCATGATGTCATTGCTTAGGAGATGAATACGCAGAAAGACAAATATTATCACCGAAGCCAATGCATTACAATTAATGGAAAGTAAAGTAATGTGCATCATTCACTGCTGAAGACCACGCTGGATGGAAAAATAGCCAACATATTAGCAGAAAATTCATCTACCCAGAGTTGCTACATTTGCAACGCCAGACCAAATGAGACGAACGATATAAGCGCTGCTTTGCAAAAGCCTTGCAACACAAGCACATTTTTATATGTATTGCTCATATTACATGCACACATTTGATTTTTTGAATACATATTATATCTTATAGATTAAGTTTTAAAACTTGGCAAGTTCGCTGACATGAAAACAAAGCTGCATTTGAAGAAAGAAAAAATCTAATTATTTTCAAATTTCGAGAGGAAACTGGTTTACTTGTGGATATTTTGAAACAGGGTGTCGGGCTTATATATGATGGAAACACAGCTAGGTGATTTTTCAAGGGCCCAAAAAAGCGGCAGAAATCACTGGGATTCACGAAACGGCAATATCACGGTTTTCAGTGATTTTACAAACCATGTCTTCCAGTTACAGGTTAAACACTGAAGAATTTAGAAAGTACGCTCACAAAACGGAAATTTTTGTGGAACATTATGCACGGTTCAAAATGCCAGCAAGTGTCCACAAAATTTTAATTCATGGAGCTGACGTCATGGAAACACTTTTGCTTCCTATAGGACAGTTAAGCTAGGAAGCATTCGAACCAAGGCATAAAGAATGTCGCTACTTTCGCGAACACAATACTCGCTAAAATAGTAAACGAAATATGGAAGACCGCCTTCATGCTCACTTGGTATCTTCTGATCCATTTATTTCTAGTATCAGAAATTTACCTAAAAGAAGAAGTAATAAATTGCCACAGCCAGTCTTCGATATATTGAAAGTGCCTACACAAACCCCAGAATTGCCACGAGTTCACCAGGATTCAGAAGACTCATCACAGGGCCAAAGATTCTTCAGAGAGGATTTTGAAGTATAAGTCATGTGAGTGAGTGCTAATATTTTTTCTTTTGTAATATAGATTAGATTTGTTTGTAGATTTGATCATAAATATAAAATTAGAACTAGAATGCAAAGAATGGACGTAGGCAAATTCTCCTTTATAAACAGAACAATCGTAGATTGGAATGATTTACCTGCGGCAGTTTTTGAGCTCTTTCCTTGCTCAGCGCGTGGTTTTAGAAAATATAGGAAATTAATCAATAAGGTGAAAACGTGTATTGAAGTGAAAGGTGCGATTTTGGGTAGTCTACTAAAAAGTATTGAGCTATTAGTATTTAGGTAGTGTTATGAGGTGCAGAGAAGTGAAGTGATTTAATTTCGTTCTGTTTATTTCGCTAATCTAATGCGTCTTTTATAGGCTATTCTGGCAAAAGTTGGTATTTATTGATTTATGTTAACGAGTGTTTTGTGTTAGAAATGTAAAAATTATTATAAGTATTGTATATTATTATGTTGTAGGTAAAACTGTTTATCCATATTTGTCTGAATATGATTGTGAGTGAATACGTGCAAGGTGGTGTGTATGCGAGTGTTCCTGTCTTTGTATGATATGTATGTAAGCGTGTATGTTTGCATGTATGAATGTTGGTCTAATATGTAAGTTTATATACTTAAATGTTAGTATATATGTATTTTCATTTGTTGTATATGTATGTAAATGCATTTGCATGTTCTAGGTAATGACGAAGATAATTTGTTTTTATATTGATTTTTTATATATTGTTCGTATTGTTAATTGTGTTTTGTAATTGTAAATGTACTTTTATGTTTCTGTATTCTGCCACCGGGCAATATCAGCCCAATTGTAGAATAAACCTTATATCTATATCTATGGTTTTCTACATTTCATGTAACTTTAACCATCATTCTGTTACACTGATTTAAATAGAAAGTACAAAATTCTATTTGTATTGGGTCACAAAAGAAGTGTTAAAACGAATACAGAATCTTGTATAAATTACCCAACAGTAGATAGGAGTGTTAAAATATCAAAAGCATATATTTAACAATGTAAGTGTTATTTAGTGGATTTCCATTCCAAAAGCGCAATGTCCTCGTAAATGTTCAAATTGGACTACTGTGCGGCGAACGTAAGTACGAAATTTACTTACTGACTTACCCTCGCGACAGTGATTGTGCAACATCTATTGTGTGTCGTGAAGTGCAACAGTTATTTTCTGTTTCTGTGTGAATCTGTAATTTCTTGCATGGGTCACCCCATTTATAATTGAATAGTTACCCCGAATATAGATCTAACCCACAAAAAGTCGAAAATTGAGATTTCAGTGGAATAGTGCCCTATTGGACGTAATACACAGCCCCCTAGATTTTGGTGGTGCACCGGCCATTCCAAAGTATATTATTCTTTAGGTAAAGTTTTTCTGTTGGCGACTAGTGATCTCTCTGCATCAAGATGTTGGATCGATGCGAGTATGTTATAAGCGGTAGTGCGTTGACAAAAATTGGACTTCACAGTGATTCACAATTCATAATAAATTGTTGGATGTAAGTTTTTTTACAGAAATAAATTAATTTACACTGATTAGTGTTTATTTTTCTATTTCCTGAAAACTTTTCCTTTTGTGAGTTAGATCTCTATTCGGGGTAACCATTCAATTATTCAAAATGGCTCTTACAAAACCTCAAAAGCAATTTTAACGGCAATCACAGAATTAGGAAAGCCTTCCGAGACTTTTGACATCATTCATAATAATTTCAAAGAACTTGATGCCAATATTTATAAGAAATTATTAGTAAAAATGTAGAGTATGTAAGGCCTTCAACAAGGTATGAGATTCAATTCTTGAATTAGTTTCTCTCTTCATAGCTGCCAACTATCGCCGCCCAAAGTACATATTTTTATTTTTTTTCTTCAATTATTCGGTTTCCTAATAGTAGAACCGATATATTACTTAAAGAATTTTAAAGAAGAGTAACATCTCTTCAAAAATTTGGAGGCGTTTTTAAGAAAATATTTCAGCTTTACTGTAGATGCGAAATTTGAAGCTCTTTTTCACAAAAATCTTTTGAGTTTTCGAAAAACTTCATTGGAAATCTGCAGCAAAATTACTTTTATGTCATCTTAAACAGTGCATTTAACACTGACCGCACGAAAGTTTTTGGAAAAAATTTGGGGCCGGTTTTGAGAAGTTGGCGTTTGAATGTTTCTGAAAATACAGAATTTTGAACTTATTTTCACAGAAAACTGATGAGTATACGAGAAACTTTGTAAGATATCGTTTAAAGCAAATGTCCTCATAAGGGCAATAACGAGAAGAAAACGATGCTAATCTAAATGTTAACGACATGAGAAACAAGTCAAAAAAGAACATTTTTGTAATTTTTGGATAAAAAATAAAAGCCATTTTGCTCTATTCTATGTCATATTTTGCAGAACATTTAGCACTATCCCTGCCAGAAGTTTAAAGAAAAAATTTAAAGCGTTTGAGAAATTCTTGTTTCTGATAGTTTTTTAATACTGTATTCGTATTGCACACAATATTGCGCGAAAACTACTAAAAATTTAAAAAAATACACTTGACCTTAATGAAAGAACTAGGAGAACAAATTTCAATTGAAGGAACAGTCTCTATCTTTGATTTTGTAGTTGTAGGGAAAAAATTTCAAAATTTAAATATTCAAAAATTAATAGTTAACAGTAAAAATCGGACATACGCCACCATTACAAGTAAGTGCATTTCACTCTGTTTTTTCCAAGAAATTTAAAACAACTTGGAGCTATTTTTGCTAAAATTTTTAAATGTCCCAGAGGCTTCTTATAAAATATCCGCAAATTTAAAGAATGTTTATCACAAACGCAGGGCTTTACATGGAGCCAGATCGATCAGAGAATATTCGTTTTGGAAAATACCGTACGAATAGTTTAGTAGCTAGTGTTCACAGACGGACGGTCGGATGACATTCGGATGACCGACAGACGGGCAGACGGAGGTTTTGAAAAAAAAAACACACACATTTTTTGGTATAGGTAATACAAAATAGGCAAAGATATTTAGAAATGAGAAATCTCAGCCTAACCTATTTATCAAGTAGAAGATATTTACGCAAGTACTATCGGACAAATCATTGAAGTGTTTATCTCGTCCTCAAATACCTGATAATGATAAGACAATGCAACCATTATGTGCGGTTACATTTCAATGGGAATCCATTCAGCCCTGTTAGATGCTGACGTGACCGAGATGCACAGTCTCTGGTTCGACAACAGGGTGAGGCTGTGTACAATTCTTTGACCAATACCATTGGTCAAAGAATTAATGAAACGTATTTGCTTTGAAGGAAATAGTAGGGAGGTTCCGAATTTCATTATATCTTCCTTGAAAATAATATTCCAAAACAGGTCGAAGAAGACAAAATGTCTACTGTTTTCCCCTTCGGAAGTCGAATTATATTTAAAATATTTGGAATCGAGATCGCTCTAAATATGTTAATTCAAAAGTATAAAAACATACCAAATAGAAATCAAGTTTTTGCGCAATATTGTAAGTAGCTTTCGCGCAATATTGTGTTGTTTGCGTGCAATATGTGCAATGTTAAAAATACCAAAAACAATATTTTCTCAAAAACGGTTCCAAATTTTTTCTTCAAAGATAGTACTAAATGTACCCTATAATATGACATGTACGCCATAATGGTCTATTCTTTTTTTTTTTTAAACGAACATGTAATTTTTCTTACTTGTTCCTCTCGTCGACAATATTTACATTAGCGGCAATTTGTTCACATTATTGCATTTATGAGTAAATGTGCTTTAAAGTTTAATATAAAGTTTTTCGAAAATTACAGTTTTCTTTGAAAATGAGCTCAAAATTCCGCATTTTCAGAAACGTTCAAACGCCACTTTCTAAAAATGGCTTCAATTTTTTCTGAAAACGTTCCCAACGGATAGTGCTAATTGCATTGTTAAAAATGATATCCAGTTCATTTTGCTATAATCTTTTATTTTTTCATAAATTACACATACGTTTTTTCTAAATACCGCTCACGCCGATAATATGCACATTTCCAGCGATTGGCAAACACTGATTTGGAGGTTCAAGTGCCTCAATGGACTTTAAATGAAGTTTTTCGAACTCAAAAATTTTCTGTGGCAAAGTATTTCAAATTTCGCATTGACAGCAAGGCTTAAATGCCATTTTCTTGAAAACGGCTCCAAATTCTTCAATGAAAATTACCATTTATGACGAGATTTTACTCTATTTAATATTCTTAAAGTAATATTTCGGTTCTGCTATTAAGAAACCGAATAACTGAGAAAATCCCGATAAAAAGTACTTTTGGCGGCGATAGATGGCAGCTGGTATGAGGATGTGGCAAGACCGTAAACCCAGCCCACACCAATGAAATCAGAAAACTTTACTACGGGAAAGTCTGTGCCAGTCTGTAGCACTACTAGTTACTTCCTCGTAAACGTACGTATGTAAGGAGTACGTAGAAAAAGTAGGGAGTATAGAGAAAGTTATGTAATACGGCGGAAAATCGATTTCGAGATTTCAACGGAAATAGACGTTTTGGAGTCTTCTAATACCGAAAAAGTTGTCTTTTTCAAATCGTCAGTCCGCCTGTAAAGGCCCCTAGCGCCTAAACCATACGTACGATTTCTTCCAAAATAGATATTTCCCGGTCGATCTGGCTCCAAGCGAGACGTTGCAATTTTGGAAAACATTCTTCAACATTAGGGGTACTTTAGATAAAGCCCCCGGACATTTTCAAAATTTTCTCTAAAACGGCTCCAATTTTTTTCTTTAAATTTCTTGTAAGAATAGAGAATAATACACTTATTAAGATTACGGTTTCCCCTGAATTTCCCCATACTTCACGGTTACCCCTGAATTTTCGAAAATTGCAAAAGTTTGAATTTTATTCGGCGTTTTCCTCCAACTGCGCAGAATCAAGTTGCAAATTACGAAAGACAGGGAAACTCGTCAGGACAGTAGTTACAAAACACCACCCAGATCGCACTGCAACTTGCACGTGGAAAGAAAGAAACGCACAGTCTCACTGAGAGACGAAATATAACAAAAAAATGCAGAACAGCTGATGTGTGTGCATAGAGTCAAGGCCAACCGGTGCGGTGCAATATTTCTTAAACGTCGCGCGGTGCAGCAGGTCTTTGTTAACTGTCGATTGTTCCCGTGCCGTAATTATGCACTTACGAGTGTTGCGTACTCGGTCAGAAGGTTAAGTTGCATTCCCACTGCATTTCCTGCAAGATATCTCATACCTTTAATATGCACATTTCCCGCAATTTGTAAACACTGTTGTATTTGTGAGTTTAAGTGCTTCAAATAACGTCAAATGAAGTTTTTTCGAAAACGCAAAAAGTTTCTGTGAAAAAGAGCTTCGAATTTCGAATTTACAGTATCGTTTAAACACCATTTTCTTAAAAATGGTTCCAAATTTTTTAACACTAGAAGGACCGAGTGTGTCAAAATGACACATCTGTGACACATACTACAATGTAGTGCTTGAGTTTTAAAAGTTAGAAAACTAATTCTTGGTAAGTGCTTTCTTTAGTGAATGAACTCCATGTGCTGTAAATCTCAATCCTGTGATTTTCCTAGAACTGGAAAAAATCTTAGATATACCTAGAAGGACCGCCATGTGTCATATTGACACAGTATACACTTCCAAGTCTTGATATTTCATTTTTGTATCATACTTCCGTTTCCCATTGTAAGTAGTATATCTCTGGTTTTCAGATTGATAAGACTATGGTTACCTTCTTGAAATTTGATGCATGACGATGATAACGATGCGTTAGAAATCGCCGGATACATCCTGTTCTTTTGAATCCACAGTATGTGTTACAGAGAACTTTCCGTGTGCAAAACGTGATTGCAAACCGTGAGTATGTGTGTGTGTGTGTGTGTGTAAAACTTTGCGTAATGAGTACAGAAAAAGGAATAAATACTTCTTGAATTTTAAAATTTTACTAAATAAAACAATGAAAGTGGCAGTGACAGCAATGGAAGCATTTCTGAGCAAGCAAATGACATGGGTGATGAAATCAAGGATTCTGGTGTATGTTCTAGTAAAGAAGTAGAACAAGAACAAGAAAAAATGTCCAATATTGTCCAAAAAGTAGGAAAAGCAGCAGTCGGAACTTAGTGAGCGAGGGGAAGGAGGTTTGAACACGAACTGTTCTTCTGTGTCACTGGCAGAAAAGCTGAATATGAATAAAATAGGTGTAATGAGAAGGAATCAGCACAAGATATGACACTTGAAAATCACACGTCAAAAATATCAAGGCAGTTTTTTCATAGTGAACTTTACAACTTTGGACAAACCAAACTTCGATCAAACTCTCACATATTATTATTGCAAAAAGAATAAAAGTGCTTGAACCCTGAGCACCTTACATGACATCATCAGCACACACAACTCTGGGAAAAAGAAGACGACGTTTTTTTTTACAAAAGTATAGGCGGAGATAGATACATTGAATCAAATGGTTCGTAAATATACAGTGCGTCCAAGGAGGTGATGATGGCCAGTTCACATTTTATTGACGATCCTAGATATCCCAATAGCAAATGCATAGATATTGTTCAAGAAAGATGCAAGAAAAACATCTACTTATAGACTGCAAATTATTCGCAAGATAGTAGATGAAGTATCGTCTGAAAATGTTAAATATTACCCTTCCCTCTTGATGAAAAGCACTGTTACACCTAATCATATGAAAAGGAAACATTGCCAAAGAGAAAGCAATTATAGCAACTTTATTTCTCCTGTATGTTGTATGAGTTGAAAGTTTGTTTACGGAAAATGCTGTGAGAAAAAAATCAGGATGCTTACACTGTTTAATTTTTTTTCTTTTTCCATTAATATGAATATTACATTTTTATAAACTAACAAATATTCATTGTTTTAATTCATTGCTCAGTATCTTCACTATTATTTCAAATTCTGTAAAGGTTTCTACAATTTTGTATTTTGTATCTTCAAACTTTTTGAAATATAATGTATTACAATGTTCCAGAAATATGTGCATTTATTCATTTATCCACTTTACATTGCAGTACGTAAGAAAAATCTATAATAATAGCTTTTCAAGTGCTCAGGAGATCATGTGTCAAAATGACACACAACGGTCCTTCTAGGTAGAACGAAATTCCGGTCCTTCTAGTGTTAAAGAAAATTGCCATTTATAAGGAGGTTTTACTGTTCTTTAATATTAATAAAATAATATTTCCGTTCTACTATTAGGAAACCGAAAAATTAAGTAAATGTCAAAAAAATGTACTTTGGGCGGCGATAGATGGAGTATATGGCAAGTCCGAATAGCTAGCCGATACCAAAGGAAATGGAAAATTAATACAGAAAAGTTTCTGTAGCACCACTAGTTTGAATCTAGGATAGGTTTCATGTCTGGGTTCCGCTATCTCATATCTTGAAAACTTCTAATTCCGAGCCATCAGTTTTCGCTTTTGCATGCCTCCTTCAATTTATCCCGTATCCATCTCTGACGATGGCTTCGAGCTACTGCCGGCTCTGGGTCCCTGGGACTAACATCCGTGAGATGGCCAGAAGTCGACAAGGTGACATTAGCTCGGATTCTAAGCAGGCATGGGACATTGGTAGAACAAGGCAGATTAAGATTCATTGCATTTCTTGTTCTATCCATTTTGCTCATTGGTTTTAAGTGAAGATTCGCAGGACGCAAGTTCGAGATCACAGATCACCCTTAACCCTTGGGTTGTTTCCTGCCATCCGTTACTACGACCCACAGTGGCCTCGGGGCATCCCCCCGCAGGGCCCAGCAAGGGGTCCCTCCCCTGGGTGTCAACCCAGTTTCTCCCCTGTACCCTCCATGGACCGACAACAGGAAGTACAAAGGTTCATGACCCTTCCCTCTCTACTTACTTCCCACTCTCCTCAAAATGGAGTACTTCTTCGTCTGACCCCTCACCTTCAACCTATTCAGCAAGGGGGGGCCTACCGGTAGCTAGGCTACCGCCGACATAGCTCTCAGGCTCCCTAGGAGATGTAGGTAGTCCTACTGTACTCCCTAGGAGCAGTTATTATTATTATTATTATTATTATTATTATTATTATTATTATTATTATCAATATTGTCAATGTCATCATCTTTCATTTGATGTTAAATTTATCTTTGACGCTGGCATTGTCTTACTGCAGGCCTCAGAGTATTGTATAGAATTCTGAGGATCTTACTGTGCTTCATTTTCGCCTCTTATACCTTCCACCGAAATGTGTGCAGAAAACATACGTAGTCAGGGTTGCCATCCGGCCGGTTTCTGGCCGGCATGACCGGAATTTTGAATTGAGGCCGGCAGCCGGCAAAACTGTTTATAGCCGGCAAAATTATACTGTACATAATTTTTTTTTTCAAGTTAAGCAAAGAATTAGTGTACAAGATACAGAGAATACAGATATTATATCCAAATGCAAATTTACATGTGTACCAACACTACCACTTGAGATGTGGCAGCATTGTTATCCTAATTGATACAGTCGTAATTTGGCGCGAAAAAGTAGTCTTTTTTTTTCACGGAGTGCTGGCTACTGGCCAATTCCTGCTGTTTATTGAGATTTGGTTTCTTCTAATAATGAACAATTCCATCGATTCGTCTGAACAGTCCCCTGTTCAGAAAAAGAAACGTTCTCGGAAGCGTGACAGAAATTGTGCGTTCAATAATGACTGGCTTTTAAACGACGAGTTCAAAACATGGTTATGTCGTGGTGATGATAACGTTGAGGCTCGTTGCAGTATTTGTTCAAAGTCATTTACTGTTAAATACGATGGCATTAAAACTGTCACTAGATATGCTAATAGTAAAAAGCACAAAGAGAAGATTATGTCTATTAAAAAATGCATTAAGTGCGTTTTTTCCCAAAAAAGTGGCGACCGTGACTGCAATTGAAGCAACGAAGATTTTTCACGGCGTGAAACACGGATTGAGCTACAATTCCAGCGATTGTAGTAAGTATTATTATAAATATCCAAAATCAAACAGCATCGTTGTAAAACAGAATCCAAAACTGCTGAACATAATGAAATCAAATACCAAATATGATTTTAAAAATAAGAAAAATAATGCTTAAGTCCGCGAATAAATAACTGTGATTATTAGATTTTAAATAAATTGTAAATATAAAATATATTTATAAAGATTTTTTCGTTGTATTATTATTTTGCAAATTATTCTTAACCCCCCCCCACCGGTCATTGCAGTGGCCGGCGGAACCAATGTTGAAAGGTGGCAACGTAGTCAATGTAAGAGTCACATGTGATTTATGTGAAACCATGGGTTTTAGAATAAGGACCAAAAATCTTGTGATTCCAATAAGATCTACCTATATTTATTTTGAATGTTTTGTAAACTTTTATTGGAAAAAGAACCCTGATACCATACAGCTATATCAAGTCACAACAATGACGCTTAATTCACAGAAATTCGCGACACCAGAACGGAATTCAATTGTTGTATTCCCTGCATTGTCGATTCTTTTTTTTTTATTTAGTATTCTGCTTGTTCGACATTACTGCCTTCCAAGGAAGTGTATTATAATGGATACATAAGAACTTTTAGAGTCCGTCACTCATTGCGTAACTGCCTTGTTTGGCTAACGATATTAATGTATTTGTAGCTTTTGTTATCTTTTGTTTGAAAATAGCAAATATAGTAATGAAATTTATTATTTATTTAAAATAATCTAAATCTTTCTTAATTACGGAGGTTTAAATGTCTCTAGGGAAACGAGATTTTAATTATGTTTGGTGCATTATAAGATTGGCCTAAATTAAAAAGTGAAGAACAAGGAGCTTCTGGAAGAATTTTAAAAAATTTGAATTTTTGTTTTTCTAAATGTTTTCTAATTGGTTCTATTTCGAATTCTCTGTGTAATTGTGCGTTGCTAATAAACCATGGGGCTTTGGTAATTTTTCTTAAAAATTTATTTGGTCGATTAAATTGTCGATTCTCCCTTAAGGCTAAATGTACCGCCATTAGTTCAATTTTCCGCCACCACGTGGCAGCACCAAAATTACTCAAAATTACTTTACCGATAACGTCTGAACAAATGGTCCGATTTTCGATCTGTAAACGGCATTTGACTCCTTTTTGTAATAGAATTTACGGTACAAAGCCCTTTTTCCAAAAATCTTGCAGAAACTCGATTTTGATTTTTTTTCTCGTACTTCCGGGAACAATTTGAAAAATGTGGGCTTATAGCGCGATGGCGACAAGCTTCCAGAATTCAACGCCGTATCAAACATGCAAATCGGATAAATAGGAGCGACGTAAAGTCAAATTTCGAAAAACACCTCACCCCACTCCGCTTTCCACACCGCCCCCGTCATCCGCCTAGTGGGGGAGGGGCCGCTGACTCAACGCGGAGACCACCGGCACTGCTAATCCCGAGGGCCTGCGGCGGACGGGCAGGCAAGGCAAGGCGTTATGCTTTCGTCACTTCGCATCTCAATGTATTTTTTCCCCGCAAATGAAACTAGAGCAAACGCAATTTGAGAAAATGGCGTTTAAGCATTTGTGCAAATTCGGATTTTCAGTTCGTTTTCACAGAAAACATCTGTTGTTGAGGAATTTTTAAGACATAATGTATAGCACATATACTCTTAAATGTAATAATGTGAACAAAACGCCATTAATGAAAATATTTACCAAAATGGAAAGCTAGTCAAAGAATTACATTTTTGTAATTTTTGAAAAAACAAAAGAATAGAGTAATATGGCGTTTATGTCATCTCATAGAGTACATTAGGCACTATCCTTTTAAAAAGAAAAAAAATTGGAGCAGTTTTTGAGAAAATCTTGTTTTTGTAGTTTTTTTTTAATTGCATATATTGCACGCAATATTGCGCGAAAACTAAAAGTTTAAAAAAATGTACATGACCTTATTGAAAGAACTAAGAACCTTATTGAGAGAACAAATATAATTTTAAGGAAAAATTTCTATCTTCAAATTTGCAGTTGTAGGAAGACGCCGAAAAAAATTCGAATTTTTGCAATTTTCCAAAAATTAGAGTCAATAATGAAAATGAGATCTATGCCACCTTTATAAGTATATTTTAGTTTATTCTTACAATTAATTTAAGGAAAACATTTGGAGTCATTTTTGATTGATTGGTAGTGATTTCGGGCACGTCAACTACGGAGGTCTTTAGTACCGTAAGTGTAGGGCGTGTTTATTTAATCGGGAGGTGGAGGTGATGTTCCCCGCTGGATGGCGAGATCCGGCGCTGACCTTCCGTCTACTAGTTTTCCCCAACCAGGTATCTGCCATCAGCGGGGCACCACCCCAGCCAGAACAAGCTCTAAATCATCGACCTATCTACTTGTCGGCTTGCGGGGTTCTTTCCTAACCAGGTATCTCCCACCAGCAACTCGGAATATTCCTGTAAAAAAGAGCTTCAATTTTCGCATTTACAGTAACGCTTACACGCCATTTTCTTAACAGCGGCTCCAAGTTTATTAATGAAAATTGCCATATAGGAGGATGTTTTACTCTTCATTAATATTCTAAAAGTAATATTACGAATCTACTACTAGGAAACCGAATAATGAGAAAACTTTAAGAAATGTATTATGGTTGGCGATATATAACAGCTGGGAAGAAGATGGGGCAAGATGGTAAAGCTGGCATAGAACAAGGAAATTAGAATACTTTACTACGAGTAAGTCGGTGAAATTCTGTTGCACCACTTTTTCAAACTTGTCCGAAAGTACGAAAACATTTTTAAAAATTATCTTCAGCTACTTTACTTGGAAAATGGGATTAACCAGGTGATTGGTTTAGTGGTGAAATGTCGTTGGCATTTAAAATTAAATGATAACAGGTGTTGTCATTGCCAACAATGTTGTTTATTTCAAGAGCAGCTTTCGATGACTTAGCCATCATCATCAGTTTTCTGCTGTCAGGAAGCTGTCTGGTAGTCGTTTCGTGGCTTCCAGACAGCAGAAAACTGATGATGATGGCTAAGCCATCGAAAGCTGCTCTTGAAATAAACAACATTGTTGGCAATGACAACACCTGTTATCATTTAACCAGGTGAATTCTATCAAGGAGACAAGCCGTTTTGAGATCAACTCGTGGTGCTACAGAATGGCACAGACTTTCCCATATTAGTTTTCTACTTCCTTTGGTTTTCGGAATTGCTATACTGTCGCACCAGCTGCCATCTATCGTCGCCCAAAGTACATTTTTTGATATTTTGTTAAGTTTTCGAATTCCTAATGGTAGAACGGAAATATCAATTTTAGAATATTAAAGAACAGTAAAACCTCGCTCTGAATGGGAAGTTTCTTTGAAAAATTAGGAGCCGTTTTTAAGAAAATGGCGTTTAAGTGATACTAAAAATGCGAAATTTGAAGCTCTTCTTCACAGAAAATTTTTGAGTTTCCGAAAAACTTCCTTTGAAGTCATTTGAAACACATTAACTCACAAATAAAATAGTGTTTACAAATTGCTGGTAATGTGCATATTAGAGGTGTGAGAGATCTTTCACAAAAATTACATTTGTGAAACTTTTGAAAAAACAAAAAAAAAATACCCCAAAATAAACTTCACGCCATATTAAAGAGTGCAATTTGCACTATACTTTCGAAAACATGGAGAAAAAATTTGGAGCCATTTATAAGAAAATGGTGTTTGAGCGTTACTGAAAATACCGAATTTTGAGCTAGTTCTCATAGAAAACAGTTCAGTATTCGAGAAACTCTGTATGACATTATTTTAAAACACATTTACTCATAAATGTAATAATGTAAACAAAATCGCTGCCAATGTAAATATTACCTACGTGAGAGACAAGTTAAACAAATATTTTTGTGAATTTTGCAAATAAAAAAGAATAGAGCAATATGGCGTTTATGTAATATCATAGACTACATTGTGCACTATCCCTACCAAAAGTTTCGAGGTGTGAGAGATCTTTCACAAAAATTACATTTGTGAAACTTTTGAAAAAAACAAAAAAAAAAAATACCCCAAAATAAACTTCACGCCATATTAAAGAGTGCAGAGTTTTGATCATATTTGAAGAAAAAATTTGGAGCAATTTTTGAGAAAATCTGTTTTTTATAATTTTTTTCAAATTGCACATGTTGCAAGCAATATTGCTCGAAAATACTAAAATTTTCAAAAAAGTGTACCTGATCGTAATGAAAGAACTCGCTTTGGAGAACAAATTTTATTTGAAGGAAAAATCTCTATCTGCAATTTTGTAGTTGTAGGAAGAGGCCGAAAAAGTTGAAACTTTTAAAATTTTCAAAAATTCAGAGTTAATCGTGAAATTATGACCGATTCCACCTTAATAAGCGTGGTTTTACTCTATTCTTACAAGAAATTTAAAGAAAACATTTGGAGCCGTTTTTGAGAAAATTCCGAAAATGTTCGGGGGGTTTCATGCAAAGTACCGCTATGTTTTATAGATTCCTTTTCAAAATCTCAAAGCTTTGACTAGAGTCAGATCGACAGGGGCTTCTTCATTTTGAAAAAAAAAAACAACAAAAACATACATATGGTTTAGGCGCTAGTAGTGTTCACAGACGGACGGACGGACAGACAGACAAACGTTTTGCTTTCAATTCGTTTTTCGGTATCAAGGACCCACAAAAGACGGATTCTGGCTACACCACGTGTTAGGGGATTTTTTCTTAATTTAACAACTACATTTATTTCCTTTTCGTTATCAGGGCCCTGCAATGAGTTTTTTTCTTCCGAAAATCCGCCGTTTTTTCGCGCAGCATTAAATCACTTTCCCTATACTACGTAAACAATTCCGTATATACGTACGTATACGGGAAAGTAAAATCGAGTCGTAGGATAAAAGAGCTCGTGCGTAATCTCTGCTCATTCTTTCGACAGTGGAATGATAACGGAAGATCTCAGATGTAACAGATATCTAAAATTATATGTGAGGAGATGGAATTAATTGTCTGAATATCACTAATATTCCATTTTCTTTTTGAAATCGGTTCCAAACGGTAATCTATATTTTGAGTAATACTTCAAAGAATTTTTTGATCATATTTGAAGGAAGACGGGAGTATGTGAACAAGATAGTGTTATACTACTATTCACATTATCTATCTATACTACTATCAAAATGAAACAAGAACTGATTGCTATTAAATATGATATGAGACCGTTTACCTCTGTTACAGCATCACTAGTTTCATTTATGGGGAAAAAATATATTGAGATGGAAAATGACGAAAGCATGACTGCCTGGCTTGCCAGCCTCGCGCAGGCAAACAAGCCTGGCCTGCCCAGAGACTCCCTGCCAGTGGCCGCGCAGGGAGCGCGTGGGCGCACGGGCGGATGGCGCGACGGCGCGGCGTGGAAGGGGGAGGGGTGTGAGGTGTTTTTCCAAATTGACTTAACGACGCTCCTATTCATCCGATTTGCATGATTGACACGGCGTTCGATTCTGGAAGCTTGTCGCCATCGCGCTATAAGCCCACATTTTTCAAATTGTTCCCGGAAGTACGAGAAAAATTCAAAATCGAGTTTCTGCAAGTTTTTTTGGAAAAAGGGCTTCGTAGCGTAAATTCTATTACAAAAAGGAGGACAAATGCGTTTACAGTTCGAAAATCGGACCATTTGTTCAGGACGTTATCGGTAAAGTAAATTCCTTCTGATAGTGCTGCGATCTATTGAATTTTCCTACAAGTTTTTATCGGTACATTTAGCCTTAATGAGCTAGCAACATTTATTTCAAATATTGAAAATAAATAATATCTTCAAAGATTAATGTTAAAGTTTTGAGAAACTTTACTGGACATTATTCAAAGCACATATACTCATTAATAAAATAATGTCAACAAATCGCCGCTAATTAACTACGTTAGAGGCAAGTCAAAAAATTACATTTTTGCAATTTTTGAAGAAAAAACAAACAAACAAAAGAATAGAGCAAAATGGCGTTTATGTCATCTAATAGAGTACGTTTATCACTATCCCTACCAAAAGTTTAAAGGAAAAATTTGGAGCCGTTTTTGAGAAATTCTTGTTTTTTGCATTTTTTAAATTGCACATGTTGCAAGCAATATTGTGCGGAAACTACTACAATTTTCAAAAACATCTATCTGACTTTAAAGAAAGACATCACTATGAAGAACAAATTTTATTTGAAGGAAAAACTTCTATCTGCAATTTATAGTTGCAAGAAAACGCCAAATAAACTTCACATTTCCGCAATTTTCAAAAATTCAGAGTTATCCGTGAAAATCGGACCTATACCACCTTCAAGAAGTGTCTTTACTCTTAATTTTGGAGAAAATCGGTTGAGCGGTTTAGTCACTAGCGTTGTTCACTGACGGACGGACGTACAGACGTTTTGCTTTCAATTGTTTTTTCGGTATCAAGGACCCCAAAAAAGGAATTCTGGCTGCATCACGTGTTAGTTTTTTTCTTAATTTAGCAACTGGATTTATCCATTTTTTCTTATCATGGCCCTGTAATAAGAGTTTTCCTGCCGAAAATCCACTGTTTTTTCCACAGCATTACATGACTTTCTGTATACTATACGTACACGTATAGTATACGGGAAATTAAAAACTTTTGTTACTCATTAACTAGTTCAAATCTTTGATTCTATGTGTGTGCGTGTGTGCGTGTGTGTGTGTGTGTGTGTGTGTGTGTAGGATTTCCGACCGCATTTGCCTCCAAAAAGGTGACAATTATATAATTATTTCATAACGTTTCGGTGTTATTTAGAATTTACAAAAAGGAAAATGTTTAAAAAAACTATGGAACCAATCTGACTGAATGAATCTGACTATGAACCAGGAAACAGTTCTAAATTGACGTGTGTTAGCAGCGTCGCAATATGTTGCAAATACCCATGCGTGAGAAAATATCAAGATGATGCCCCGCGTTTGTCAACACCTTGTCAGATCGTTTCCTTTCACAGAACTGATACGAGTGACTCGTGGGAAGAAGACTGAATGGAGGCTCGTGGGAACCGCCATTCCCAGAATGATATTTCCGAGCGTTGAAACATCGAATGCTACTGAAATAGATGCAGAAATCTTCGATTTTTATCAGAGGGAGAAACAGCGATTTTGGTCATATCTGACTACTTAGTATAATTAGAGTCAGGAAGTTTGGTAAAATGCCCTTTTACTTGCCCTATGTAATGCTGCGGAAAATTGATTTCGAGATTTCACGGAAATACACAATTTGGGGTCCCCTGATACCGAAAAAGTATTTTTTTCAAAATGTTTGTCCATCCGTCTTCCGTCCGTCACTCTATGAACAACATCAGAGTCTAAACCATAAGTACGATTTATTCCAAAATAGATATTCCCCGCGATTTTGAAAAACGTTCTTCAACATTTGATGATACTTCACATGAAGTATCACCGAACATATTCACAATTTTCTTAAAAACGGCTCCAAATTTTTTCTTTAAATTTCTTGTAAGAATAGAGTAAAATACATTTATAAATGAGGAATAACCCCGATTTTCACGTTTAACTCTGAATTTTCGAAAATTGCAAAATTTTTAATTTTTTTCGGCGGAATTAAAGATAGAGATTTTTTTCTTCAAATAAAATTTGATTTTCTTAGTGAGTACTTCTATTAAAATCATAAACTTTTTTTTAAAAAAAAGAGTTTTCTCGCAATATAGCGTGCATTATGTGCAATTTTAACTGGCCGGTGCTACCAAAGCACATACTTTCTCGCACTGTTTCTAAATGGTCCTAAATGCTATTAGTCCACTACATAAACCAGCAAAAGTGTTTTCAGCCAGCAAATTCTTTTTCCGCTCTGCGACCCGAACTCAGGTCCTCCGAGTCAACTACAGCCAACTTAGAGTCAACCTCAGTGTCTGTACTCATACCACTACGACAAACAAGTTGCCCCCGCAAATGATCTGCTGGGGTTTCGGGCTGGTCCACCCTTGCTATCGTATTGCATGTTGTGGCCGATACCAAGGGTTGTGCAGTTTTTATTAATTCGCTCTATAGTGGTGCTCTCACAGCACACTTCCTTTTATTATTGGAGAAGGGAACCTAACAATAAATGCCTTCTATCCTACCTTCCATCCATTATTTGAAAAACTCAAATGATAGTATTGAAAACTACTATAGTTTGGAAGAAGTATATATGAAATGTTTTAAAGATACATAATTGAGGGTTAAAGTGTGTTAAGCCAAAATATCACTTTCTTATTATTTGTAGGTTGTAACAGTCAACTGAAATATATATTACTATAATGATCCCATGAAATTAATGACATATTTTTATTAAAAACACTTAATAATTCATTATCAGACCTCAGGTTCGCCCTTCCTTATACTCGCACAACGTTTCGACAAAGGACTTTTGTCTTTTTCAAGTATTAAAGCAAATATTATCATTCATGACTCAAGTGAGAGGTCAGCATCAAATTTATAAAGTCCCCTTGAACATAAATACTTACGGACTTGGTGGGGGGGCGCTTCGTGAAAATTAAAATATCGTTTTCAAATTCAAGGCGCCGCGATCTTAGACAGATCGATTGGAGAATATCGGCGTTTATGTATTCCTACATACATCAGTAGAGTGGATCACAGGCACAAAATAAATTTAAGGGGAGGCATCTGTGAAATTCGATGAAATTTCTTGAAAACTTCAATTTTTGGTTTTCATCGCTATAAATAAGATTGCACTTTATAGATTATTGTGGCCGAGTCAGATTCGTCTGAGGTGCATTTAAATGCCCGAAATGATGATTTAAATTCGCATGCGCGCTATGTGCCACGCCCCCTTTATGCACATTAAGTGTTATTTTCCTAAAATTAGTAGAATAATATTTGAATTTCCCGGTGTTTTTTTGAAGGAACTTGTTGTAGAGACTTTGAAAAACATCTGAATGCTGGAAATTAGTGAATGAAACATTATATTGTTACAGTGAGTGTCATTCTTCAATAAAGTTTCCTGGTCTTATTCCTCCTTGTTTCGTAATGGTAGTATTCCTGTAGAAGTTTCTTTAGCGTTTTGTGATTTTTATTTTAATAACAGTTTTTAGTTACTTCAAGTTTCCTTCAGTATTTATTAAATCTTTTCGCTACAAGTATAATTTTTGGTGAAATAGTTATAGGTTAGGTCGTAGTTGTTTCAATTTTTTATAGGATAAAATGGAGAAGAAATACCTAGTCATAAAAATAATATGAAAATTGTTCTATCTTCAGAAGTTGTAAAAATAACTCCTATGTACAGAAGATTCGATTTTGATGAAACATTAGAAAGCTGCACTAGGGGAAGAGCCAAAATGCTAATGAATCACTTCATGGTGTGTTTTGGTTCATTTGTCCAAAAGAAACATTTGTTTAAAAAAAATGGATTATTGTATCACAGAAGCTATCTATGAGTTTAACATGGGATGCCAAATTACTCAAAATGTTCAAGATTCAATTATAGGAAGTCCATCTAGTGAAACATCACAGAAAATAACTGTAAAGCGTGATCTATGTAGATTCATACGCATTGTTGAAGCTAGTAAACCATCTGTGAAATCTAGCAGGAAAAAACTTAAATTATCCAAAATTAGAAATAAATAATTCAAAAAGATAGCTGAAGTCCCCATTTAGGCTGGTGGTAGTTTTTAAGGTGATTCTGAGCCACAAAATTCATGTACATCTTTAAATTCATTTTTCCACGAATTAGTTTTTTAGCAAATTACAGTATTTAAAACATCCCTTGCAGAACAATTTTTCAAATATACTGTTAAAATTTTTACAGTAGCTTAGTATATTAATAAAGAATAAAACTTACTTTTCAGAGTGCCCAGATCGATTTAGTTTTAATTCTGTGTTTAAGTAAACATAGAAGTAAGGGAAAAAAATCAGCATATTTGCTTTTCAAATATTTACAATTTTTTAAATAAAAAACTGTAAATATAATTTATGTAATATAAGCAACTTTTCTTCTCACAGATCTGAAGTTTGTGTGGTTAAAATATTAAAGTGATCTACAAATATTTGGACATATTAGAGCGTTTTTTAACAAAAGTTGCAAAAATATTAAAAAAACTTTTTTTAAAAAAACTTTTTTATAAAATGCAAAATAACTTGGTAGAATTGTTTCTATTAATGTGTTCATTATGTGGTAAAATTCTGAGATTTGAAAAAAAAAATCCTTTCAGAAATTCTATTTTCACAGATGCCTCCCCTTAAGACGGCAGAGAACGGATGTCGGGAAATTTTCTTTTACAAATCGAACGATTACGGAATGGAATAGGTTGCCTGCAAAAACCTTTGAATCCTTTCCTCAAAGCGTTCAACAGTTTAGGAAATTAATTTAGGGTATTATTAAGTAAATGAGGGAGAATAGTGGGTTATATAGCGATGCATAAGTGTTCTATTGTGAAGTGAGGTGTCGTGCAGTGTATAGCAGAGAAATAAAGAAGGAAATGTTTTCAGGTCTTAGTGAAGTGCAGTGCAGTGCAGTGAAGTGCAGTGTGATCCTGATTGTATAAACATTCAGTGCGGAGTTAAGAGTATAGAAGGGTTTTTTTTCTTGCTTTTTCTTTTCTCTCTTAATGTAATTTAATGTTAAATAAGTCAGTTTTTATATTATTATCATTATTTTACCATTATTATTATTACTATAATTAGTATATAATTTGCTAGTTATATTACCTTATTATTATTGTTATTATTATTGGTGTTCTATGTTACTGAGAGACTGTGTATTTTTATGTTTTTGTAATTAGCTGCCACCGGGTTATACCCATTTGCAGTTTAAATAAATCTATCTATCTATATCAATCTTACAAAAATTCGGCGCGCGCTTGCTTCTCGAACCATTTGCATGCGTGAAGGACAACTAGTGTCCCCCTCCTTGTGATCTCACTTTCACTTTTTTACTCCGCCGGCTGTAAGCTCTGCGAGTACGTCGCCGCTCACACGACCTTGACAAGCTTGCGGAAAAGGTGTGGATCTGCTGGCAGTGCGTGCACGAGAAGCAAGAGAACGAGTTTAACTGTACAGGAGGAGCGTGAATTGTGTGTTTGTTGAGAAGAAAATCCTTTTGCTGGTTAGCAGAAAGTTTTAATTTTTTTTTATTTTGGGGTATGTACTGAACTGTGTTTTGTATGTGTATTTTAAAGTGTACACAAATTGGCATTGAATACAAGCGAAATAAAAATGTAACTGTAATTCAGGACATATTATAAAAATGATTAAAGTACATGTAGTGTGGTCAAGTCATGTGTTGTGCTAATTGAAATACGTTCTTATGGTCTTAATTGAAAATTTATTTTAAACGATTCTATTTCGTTTGTTTTAGTAAACGAGCAAGTAATTCAAATTAAGGAAATATATACAGTAAACTCTCATTAACAGGAATTCCAAGGGACCGAAATAATTGGAGTTCGTGTTATAAAAATTCGTATTCAACTAGTATTAAGTGTCCGTATTACCGTAATCCTTTGCCGGCACCGAAGTTTTGTTCGTGTTACGGCGAAATTCTTGTTAAGCGAGTTACTGCCAACGAGGGTTTGTTGTATATGCATTTACGCTCTCCAAAATAATTTAAGAAAGTCATCGCTGAAACGCCAACCTCTTTATTCAGTAGAAGCCCGCTAATCCGAAATTTCGGAAAATCCGAACAAAATTCGGGATGGAGGAAAAATAAATAAAATAAGTAAAATGCTTATTTGTAGTGTAAAGAAAAGATTTTATAATTACTGTAGAACTGAACAACTAATTACTGAAACAAGTCGAAATGAAATGTTTATTTTACTGGAAACTACGGTGTATATGACATGCTTATGTACCAGTAATTTTCTCTTAGAGGAACCTGCAAAATCGGTTATCTTCTTTTGCCGTAATGAATTAAATCTGCTTCATGATACGATGTGATGATGGGATCGCTACGCTACATAGCTACTTTTTCATATCGCACACTACTTTGCATTGTCTGGTAACCCTCTAGATGTATTTGTATATATACACAATTATATATATATAGTACATTTTTTCGGATAATCCGAACATTTTCGAGTTCGAACAGACCACACCCCCAGGTAGTTTGGAATACCCGGGTTCTACTGTAGTGCCAAAAAAGTGCTACGAACGAACGTTGGCGTTAAAACAGAGCGTTCAGGTCAGTAGACAATTTTTCTGACAGCTTCTATGACAAATGAGCGTCGCCAAAGACAGCATCGCTGTGCGAAAAATATTCTTCCATCGGTCAGCTGAGTGGCGGTAACAGCTGGCCGGCTTTTTGTAATTTAGTTAAGCTTCGTGTTATTTGATCGCATGAAGATTAAAAAGAGTTTTCACGAGTTTCATTTTATTCCGCTGTCATGAAAAATTGTACAAATTGATACAAATAATTTCGAAATGTAGTTGCTGACGTGTTTGACTGAGTGACTGAAGCCATCAGACAGGAGAATGATTTCAAATATTTTTCATTTATTATATTTCATTATATTAGAATTTCAAATCAATTTGTGCTGTGTAACATGTTGCAATTATGATAATTGATGTTTATAATTTTTGTTTGATCATTATAATCAGTAATTGGTCACTGACTTATAGATTTGGTTTGTTAATTGTGAAATTATGGTAATAATACTTAAATAGTGTAATATATTTGTTCAGCAAAACATGATAGATAAAAGAATGCTTAATTGAAATGTTAGACATGCATAATTAACATGATGAATCACCATTAATTGCTATTTAATTCTTTACTTTCATAATTTGGATTTCTTCTGCTTATACAACCTTAAAAAATATTCAGACCATGTTCAAAGGTTTCTGTAGGAAAAAGTTTCAAGTTAGTAAACCAACAGTCAGTTCTTAAAATTTAGAAAGTACATTGTGGGTTAAACAGTGCTATGAAATATTTTGATTCACTTGTTAATATAAGGATATTATAGGATGTTAAATTATAAATTCAAATTTATGATGAATGCATTTTCTTTTTCACTATGGAAATTTTAGACTTAAAAAGTAAAAGTTGAAAAGATTAATACCTTCAATAACTTTGTTATTCATAAATTAATTAATCAATTTTGAATATGGGTGAAAAGGTAACATAAATGCAAACATATAAGTGAAAAAATAAATCCCTTTATTTCTGTTGTGATTTCTTTGAAAGATACATCTGTTCCACGAAACACCTTTGCAGTTAAATAAATTTTATCTACTTTGATTATTTAAAGTCAAACTTTATAAAATTTAAATCGCTTTCCTAAGCTCTTTTAAGATATATGCCCAAAAACCCTTGGTCTACTATTTTCTAGCTCCACATCCAGTCTGTCACATTTGCCAAGATGAGTAACGTGTTCTGTTTTGAAAAGAAAATTATACATTGGAAATTTTACAAACAAACACTATTTTTATTGTAACATCTATCATAACAATATTTGACGATTTGTCAAACCTGATGTAATAGTCTAATTTTATAATTTTTAATATTGTAGTGTATTAAGATGTTTCACGACACTTAGCTCTTAAATAACAAATATACTGCTCAAAATTAATTAAAAGAAATAACTTTTCTTTTACTTAAATCTTCTTTTTATAATTCTGTTTTATTAACTACAGATAATTGACAATGTTCCTTTTATTAAAAAGGAAATAGAATTATGTAATAGGATCAATCCATTGAAAATGATCCAGCACTGTTCGCTCGACCATCTCGAAAAAAATCAAATTTTGTACATAAATTTCCTTATGTTTTGGCTGTTCAAAAACGTCTTTAGCTTGTTTATTATTCCTGGTTTACAAATGGCGGCCATTTTTGTTTCATGCCGTGCGCCATTTTTCGCGTTTGCAGACATTCACTCTTTTCTAAATTATTCAGCTCTAGAATGTTCTAGCAATCTAGAATAAAAAGCCTTCGATTCAGTGTACTCTGGCCTGGAAATCGAAATATTATTTATCTACCTTCTATGTTTTTATTTGGGAAGTATTTGCAACCAAATCTATGGAACGCGAATGAACGAAATTCAATTTTCAGAGAGTAATTTCTCAAACAAGGAAGAGAATCACGGCCTTAATTTTTTCTGTGCATGTACACACAATAGTATAGTTCCTTTTTGTGATGTTGAAAAGGTAACAATTTCTTTCATAATTTCTTTAAACATTCTATTCGCAATCTTTATGTTCTAATGCTAATCTTTATGTTCTCTGCAATTGTTCATTTTCTTCCATTTATAATCCATCTCGTGAAGCAAAGGAAACAAGCAGACAAAAGGCCCACCAAACAAGTAAAACTCCTTTCATTTAGCTGAACTTGTGATTTCTAAGTGAAGTTGAAGCGTCTGGGACATTTTCCAATTTCTCAAAAAAGAAATGCTCCAACCTCCAACGTTTTTAATTAAATTGTGTTGTTGGATAGGGTGAAGGACATTTAAGAGAATGGTGCAGGGGTCATGTTCGTTAAAAACATTGATTTTTCGAAAATTGCAAAAGTTCCATTTTTTTTCCTACAACTAAAATATTAATTTTTTTCCTAAATGAACTCTGTTTCTTAAAGATAGATTTTGAAATAAGGTCATGTACAATTTTTCGAAAATTTAAGTACTTTTCGCGTAATTTTGCATGAAAATACAGGCGAGAAGGTACGTGCTGTTTTAGCCCCACTAGTTTCATTTTGCATGAGAGGAAACTTCCAACTACCGAAAATCCAAACTAATATTTTTCCCTCGGTGACACATTGTTCTCGTGGGTGTTTTTCACTCGAGCTAAGAGTTGTAACTGGAATCGAATCCTACTAATTTTCAGTTGATTTGATATTTACTGTCCTCTGTGTGATAAATAGTACACTGACAAATCTGTGATGTCAACTAGGGTCCCAATAATTTTGTTGATTTCGGAGTTTGCGATGTTCCACGCAAGAAAGTATTTTTCTCAACAGTTTCGGTCCGAAACCTACTTTTGACATAATGTTCTTGTTCGAAAAGTCGTAATTATCGCAATGATGCCCAGGTAGCATAATGCATTGACGCTACAACAATAAAGCGCACATTGTCTTTAATACTTTAACTGTCCCAATAATTATGCGAACCACTGTACGTTCGCTTGCTGGGATTTTCCCCAACCAGGTATCTCCCACCAGTAGGGCACCGCCCCAACTGGATCAAGCGCTATAGCTAACGACAGGTCTCCCAGCATATGTGGTAGTGTAGTCTTAGTGCATATGCTTATGCATTCGCGCACGTGTGAGAATGTGTGTGTAAGAAAGGAGTGAGAAATGAACAAGGAAAGAGAGGGGAAAATATCGTGGTCCTAGGGCCTAGGGTGCTTCGCCTGAGAAACTACGGAAAACTACCGCTCAGAACAGCCGATCGCTAGAACTGTCCTCCAGACAGCGGCAGAATTCGACCTAGCTGACAAGCTAATGTCAAAATTTCTGCCACCGTCGGGACTCGAACCCTGGGACCTCCTGGTCACAGACACAGATGAGAGAGAGGGGGGGAGATAGGGGAAAGGGAGAGAACAATAATATCACTTTCTCTGACTTATTTTCCAGAATGTTTTCTGAGCTATGGCTTCTGGTGGAAAACATCCTCTCCATGGTAGTACGTCTACCCCAAGCGCTGCTGGCGTACATCCGTGATTGGCTGCACTTCCGGGAACTGGCCAATCGCTTTCCCGGACCCCCCACGCGACCGCTTGTGGGCAACTTGCTCGACTGCGGACTCTTCCCGAACCGTGAGTTCCTTCCCTGCACTTTTTTTTTAAAATTTAAGATCGCCTCAACATGTAGGTCAGTGTTGTCAAGGTCGATGAGCAGGAGTCCGTGGCACGAGTGCCACGACGAAATCACCTCTCTACGCAGTTCATTACCCTGCCACCAGAGACAACGCCATTCTTATAATAAAACAGCGGGGTTAATGTCATTCGTAATAGTTCTCTTTCCCAACGCTAGTTGCGCACAGAATCTCGTCGCATACTACGGTGCCACTGCCACCAGTAGAAGACCTTGACACCACTAGTTCATTAGCTACCACTATTGGGTTTAACGTTATGATAACTGTGACGATGACATGATATGGTGATGATAGGGGGTGAAAGGACGAACACAAATACAAATACAACCATGCCCGAGGCGGGACTCGAACCCGTGATCCTTCGGTCCGAGATCGCTACGAGACTACTGCCTTAAGCGATCTCTGCCAGCGGGCGTCGGCACACAATATTTTTATTTGGGCCGACCCTAATAACATTGAAATTATCTGGTGTTCAAAGCAAACGAGAATTCGCTGTTTCAAATCGACTGTGTACGTCGTGGATTTTAAAAGGAGGAAATTTCTTCTTGCATCACGATATTCTTGTGACATGTGAAAGTACTTATACATACGCTGTTGTAAGTACTTCGACAATTTTTATCCGAAGCAAATCCCATATTCGCCATTTCCTTTTTCAAGATAAATGATTTTCGTTTGTGAAGGCATTAAGTACTTTTATGCGTTTTGATATATTTTTAAGTTGTTGAAAAACGGTTTCAATGCATTTTTGCATTTCAAATTCTGCGGCACTGACAAGAATCTTTTTTCAGCATTGGCTGTGCTGAAATGGGTAACGGAAGATGTGATGTTTCGTTACCCTGCCGGACAAATAATACTGGGACCTGTGCGAGTGTTTCTTTTAAGTGAAGAAAACGATATTCAGGTAATAAACTTTTAAAATAGTGCATACTAAATGCGCTATTTCAAATTCAATATTTCTTTACAGACTTTCTTAATGAATTCGAAGAACAAATCACGACCGAAGCTGCTTGATGATGCTCTCGAGTATTGTCTCGGAAGAGGATTAGTTACAATAAATGGTAAGTTACCACCTCAGGTGGATAGCTAACATTTAGATGAAAATACAAGGTGCGTTCACAAAGTTTCCAGACTTTTTTTTCGTGATTGTAGAAGGCGCGCAGTTCGTTTCCGCCGAAAGGGTAAAGTAGTGGGGAGGATGGAGGGGGTATATGTGTGGACCCTGTGTGGTCTACACACGGTGTAAGATATATAGGTGGGTCAACTAGCCGTCTTTGGGGCTAATTTTCTGAAGCCAGTTTGAGGCTAGTTCCTCTCTTGTCCGTACGGTGCACAATCAGTTTGGGACACGGTGTAAGATGACATCTTAAACTGTGGATATTACACAGTTTAACAAAACATTTCCTACCCATTTTCGTAATTGTTCACTCTAGACTTTACCGATTCCACCGCGAAACGACAAATCACTTTGAAATTTGATTTCAGCTGGCCACAGAGCTGTCGAATGGATTTATTATTTATTTATTTGGTCAAAAACAGTAAAAACTGTATATGACGTGTGGGGAAAGAGATTATCTGCGCACATTTTATTGAGGTCCTGAATTTAAAAAAATCACGACCAATCACGTCCTTGTCCAAACGAGACCCAAAGATTGCAGCTCTTATACTCGTATGCGAGAACTGTGAGAACTAACCTCACATAAGCTTCAGTTTTAGACTGGGTGTGAACACACCTATATGCCATATCGTGGTTCAACCATTCCACACACATTCTTGTTCTACCAGGGGGCTTTAACCCCGGGGTGGGCATCTGAGCTTTTCACTTTTATTCTCACCCCCCACCGACGCACAAGTTCGCCGCCAGGCTGGTATCCGGGTCCCGCAATATACCCTCACAGCTACCTCCCTATTCAGTGCCTGGGTTGGGGCTGCCGTGCAAGCTCAGAGCTTCTAACCATCCAGGCTAAACTGAGATTTTTCTAACTCTGCCTCTGAAGGCCCATCTCCACAACGGAATATGTCACGGTAGTTCTCGTCTTTCTCAGTCGCATCGCTAGGTATCGCATGATCGCAACTGTATCAAGCAGTGCTTGCGACTGTACGCCACTCTAGCAGCAAGACCGCGAAAGACGGGAAATACCGTGTGGTATTCCGTTGTGGCCATGGGGGTCGAGAGGCAGAGTTATAAAAATCGCACCATAGTCCAGAGTCCCGCCCAGGCTGTTCCAACTCAGCTGCCCGCGGGCGTGCACACGAGCACAGGCGGAGACTGGCGGACACAGACTGCTGTCAACATTCGCTGCCGGCGCTTGGCGAAGTATGAGCCCTCGGGGCGTGAGTTGGCCTTAGCCTTTAGCGACAGTTCGTCGCTGATAGCCGAAGCAGGGAACTGGTGGGTTGGGGAGCAGAGGCCACGCCGGGGCTCGTACTCAGAAAGAAATCTTCAAGTTCACACGAAACGTAAAATTCGATTCAATTCAACAATATGTTACGAAATTAATTTTAGACATATTTTTCTTAACAAGAGAAGCAATATTTGCTGTCAGTCCTTCGGCTGTTGCGATGCGTACAACGCTCTTCAATATCTTGTCCTGAAGTTTGGGTTCTTTCTTTGATTTTTACTCTTTTCATTGCAGAGAAAAGTTGCTCACAGTAATACGTTGGCACAAACATAGATATAATCTTAGCTGCATTTTATAAGTAGAGGGTTCTGTAAATCTGCATCGACGATAGCAAGGTATCCGTTGAGACAGAAAAAGGGGTTGTGACTTCCTCTGCCAGCCATCGCACCACTCACATTGCGTCTACGAAGGGAAAAGCGAACGTGATAAGAACGCTTCCCCTCCACAACCTCCTCCTGGGCTAGCCAGGATTGCACGCGGGCGCCCGTGCCCGCGAGAGGCCGAATTGGAACAGCCTGGTCTATATACTCTCTGGTCTAGACAATGAGCCTCTCACATGCGCCGGGACAAGTCCCTCATCTACGCCCAAAGTATCGGGCCACTGCCATGACGAAGCCTAGAGTCCAACAGGGGCCCACCCGAACCACGGTCCGGGTGACTCGGGACCCCTCTCCGTCTCTTCACTGCCTCCATGAGGCTAATGACGTGAGTACCCCCAGAACCTTGGCAACTTGACAGGGGGGGGGATCTGGTCCCCGTCGGACTTCTGTTCTCCGATTTAAACAAAGCTGCACTTCAAGGTCACAAGTTGACGTCATTTAAGTATATTTAATGAACTAAAGGGTCTAACTTATCCAGTACTTCAAGGTATATTGATGTATACAAGAAAGAGAACCTTTAGAGGCATGTTCAATAGAACTCATAAAAATCAAGAATATACTCAAATATTTAAATTTAAAAATATATTCCATGCTATTGTCAGAATACAAAATAAATCTAATATTCAGTGTAAAAGATGTCAGCGATTTGGGTACACTCAAGCAAATTGTCATTTATGACCTAGACTCATTAGTTTGGGTGGGCCCCTGTTAGACTCTGGGCTTCGTCATGGCAGGTGACCATCATTATTCAGAATGTCCGCTTTCAAAAAATATTACACCTTTAGTTAATTATCAAGGTAAACACACTTCAAACAATAAGGGTTGTAAAATATATAAACATTATATTAAACAATCTTCTTCACATTCCTTTAATGAACAAATTAATATATCAAATATGAAATGTCTTCCTGCATTAAATTACATGTAATTGCCTTCACTACCAAACCATTTCATTTCCACATATATAAATACTACAAATTTACATACCTTCAATAATTTCAATAACATTCAAACAATTTATTCAAGTGTAACTAAAGAATTTTCGTATGTATTTGCTTATAATTCTTTAATTACTAACATAGTGAATCAAAGCTTTGCTACTTTTATCTCTCCTATTGAAACTTTAATAAGTTCTCTAAAACTAACTTACTTAATGCTGGGAACATACTTTCATGCAATACTAATAATTATAATTACAACAAATGTCGTAGAAATTACGTCCATCAAGTGTCAGTATCAACAGCTCACTATAAGAAATCCACATGCAATACATGTACATTGCTTAATATGCATTGCCAGATGACATTAAACAATGAAGGTCAGTACACAAATTTAAGTTAAAACTAAAATCTTTTCTGCTGCATAACTGTTTCTATACAATTCCAAAACTATTCTGATCATCAAAAAGAAAAATAATATTTATTTTAAGAAATAATGATATACAGTGAAACTTCTATATAATGTTCCTCCGTATAATGTTTTCCTCTATATTACATCAATTTTTTCTGACCCCGGACCAAAAGCCTGTATGCACAGTCTTCCTCTTTATAGTGTTTTCCTCTGTACAGTGTTCAGAATTCATGGTCCCTTAAAGAACGTTATAAGGAGATTTCACTGTATAATGAATTAGTTTACATTTGTATTGCGTAATTTTTAAAACATGACTTAATATGCCTTTAACAAGTAATGTACTTCAGTTTCTGGGTCAATGACCCCCATCTCGATCAGGTTTTGTCCAGTTTCCCTTATTCCATTCAGCAAATGCTAAGATGGCCTCTTTGTTTTGCTTCTGCTAAATGTAGCTTCACTATGCACTAATTTTGTTGAGCACTCATTTTGCTTGTAGTGCTAGGAGTAGAGCTGAGGGTGATTTACAATTTGTTAGCAATGCAGAAAACTCAAATCTGCTGTTCGTTTATCATTGCAAATATGTTTTCGGGAACGAAAATGTCTAGTTTTTCAAATACAGAGTGTCTGG
This sequence comes from Acheta domesticus, assembly GCA_031308135.1. Lineage (NCBI taxonomy): Eukaryota > Metazoa > Arthropoda > Insecta > Orthoptera > Gryllidae > Acheta > Acheta domesticus. The sequence continues at coordinate 3,695,782 of JAHLJT010002630.1, forward strand.
GGAGGAAACATCAAAACTTTGAAAATAAGCTCTTAAGACAATTGTAAGCATATTTTGTCTAATAAACTACGTTGATATTTTGAATGGTTGAGCCGCAATAAGCACTCAAAAGTTGGTTTGAAAAAATTGATTTCTAGGCAAAAATCTGCATTATAGAAGCGTAGAAACACTTCAGAAACATTTATATTATTTATTATTTACAAAAGAAATGAATATATTTTTTCATAAAGAAAAATTAAGCGAGAAATAAAAAAGCACCCAATTTACACAATTCGACTCCTTTTTTATTTCTCGCTAATTTTCTGTCTGAGCAAATATATTAATATCTTTTGTAAATAAACAATTTACATGTTTCTGCAGTGTTTCTATGCTTCCATAATGAAAATTTTTGCTAGAAATCATATTTTCAAACAAACTTTTGAGTGCTTATTGTAGCTCAACCATTCAGAATATCCACCTAGTTTATTAGACAAAATATGCTTAGAATTGTCTTAAGAGCTTGTTTTCAAAGTTTTGACGTTTCCTCTCTGGACACCCCGTATTGCTTAACTTGTGCTTTTTAAAATTTTATTATTATTTGGTTTGTTTTTTATCTTTTATTCATCACTCAACTATCGTATTTATCAGTGGCGTAGCGTCAGGGGACGCTGAGATGCTGAGCATCCCCGTATATAAGAACCTTAAATACTGTATTGATAATCTTACAAGTAGTCTGTTGAGCGAAACACGTTTTGTATTAATTTTAAATTGATTTCCTAGTGATTGAATTCGGCGGGCTGTTGAAGCTGGCCTCTGATTGCTTGTAAGCTAAAATACTTCAGCGTCTGCCGCCAGATTGCGACGAGCAATGACGCATGCGCAGATGGCGAGATTCCCCTCTCCCCTCTTCACCCCTGGCCCAGAGAAACCCGACTGCTTTACGCTAGCGTCTACTGCGGAAAGAACCTCGTTTGTGCACGAGAGCGCAGCACACTTCAGGCGTTCAGTAAATTATCTTTCTCTCTCTCACTCGGGAGTCCCCGCTTGGTCATGGGTACAACTGTAGAAATAGTACCTGACTACTATTTCTTAAGTAATATGCAAGAAATTGTATTATCACTTAAATAGACTACATATTATTTAAGTCTGCAATGTATAAATTAACAAATGGTCTTATTGCCATTCGCGTATAAGAATTAAAGCTGAGCCATTGTATAATTTGCTTTCAAGACATCGGCAGCCCTGACTGCTGTGAGGATTTTGTGGGAAGCGCCTACACCGTCGTAAGCAATCGAGATCG
>JAHLJT010002630.1:3698060-3733498 GCA_031308135.1 Acheta domesticus
TGCTGAATATCGAATGGAAGTGCTTTTGATGTGAAAGCCATGACAGAAACACTTGGAGTTGATATAATACTTGGTGAGAAGACATTTTCTTCAGGAAATTCCACCACTGACATCAGTAATTCGTAACTTACAAAGCATTTTGTCTCCAAACAGAAACTCTTATGGGACTTCCTTCAAATCAACAAATGAACCCTGACCAAGATCTGTTCGAGTTTATATTGACGTAAGTTATATTTTTAAGGCACAACTCTCATGTTGGTAAATTGTTTCACTCGTGAATATTTGTTGAAATGCGTGCATCATAGACACCGTACCTCTAAGTGGAATGACATCCTTAGACTAATTCAGACTGAAATGAAAAAAGTTTAGTTTTATTAAAATACATTTTCCCGTCGTGTTGTTTAACATACAAGCATTTGAGCACGTAATAAATGTTCTGAATTGATAACAAAGAAACAAGATTTAATGGAGCACATAATCGGTAATTTTGTTTGCTGTACACTTTTGTCTTAATCTACAATTTCTTCTTACGATACTTCTATAGAGATTATATAAATGTTGAGAAAAACATGTATCCTTATGTGTGCGTGTGTGTGTGTGTGTGAGCGGTGGTTTTACGATAATGAATAGTGTCTGAGGTTTTGATTCTCGGTATTCACGCACGTTATTATATCGTTAGTCCCGTAAGTGTAATGCATGCTATATTCCAGGAGTTGGGAGCGTTCCTTTCTCACTGGAAAGTAACTTCGGCGGTGAATTTTCTCGCGGCTTGCAAGTTTTCCCTCGCTGTGTATGTAGGGTCGCCCCTGCCAGGACAAACTCAAAACTCCCGACATATGCGGTGGTGTAGTGCATGTACGAGTATGTGGTGTGTTTTGTATAAGGGGAGTGGAGGAGACAATGATATGGAAGAATAGCCGCCGGCCGCTAGAAGTCTCCTAGAACACTGGTTGAATTGAACCAGGTCTGTGGCTTGAGTCGAAAATCACGACACTACAGAACTCGAACGCTAGGACCTGTCGGTCGTGGACGCTTCACCAGCAACATTACTGCTTGAGCTGCAACATTACTTAGGCGTAGTCGCAGAAGGTTAGTTAGGTAATGCCTTATTTTACGTGGCCAGACTCGGGCCATCAGGCCCGCTCTTTCCGTCTGACCACGCAAATTTTACAAGGCTCCTTTCCCCACCTAGCGGAGAAAGAAGGTATATCTCGGGCGATTTTGAATTTAGCTCAGAGGCTTGAGGATCTTTTTACATGCAAGTAAATCCACTAACATGGGACAGCCGGCTTTACTTCCCCTCCGAAGGAAGGCGTACGAAGGAAGGAGTTTTTCGCTCTTAAAAAAAATCCACGGATTCGATCGGGCTTGAACCCGCGAACTTGGGTATGACAGTCCGGTACGCTACCGTTACACCATCGAATCCGCTAAAGGTGCTAACGTGTAATAAGTAGGGAGCGGATTTCTATGATTTTGCGTATTTTTGTCCGTTGATTCGGAAAATAGCTAAGTGAAATTTCTTGACATTTGGTTAGAATTGGACGTTTGTAGATTAATATGTTAGTGCATATTTGGGTATATTTGACCGATTTTTTCGTTAGTGCATATTCGTGTAATTATAGGAGCATATTTTGCACATTTCGTTAAAATAGAGACTTATCTCTAAAAACATTTCATGTTTTCTTAGAATCCATTTATGTGCGAGAGTTCATAAATGAATTATAAAGATTTATTATTAATTTTATTTATTATTTTATTTTTTATTATTAATTTAATGTATTATTATTTATTATAAATTATAAATTAATTATAATGATTATAAAGAGCTTGTCACAGTTTGCATTTCTTTTTTCTTTTCTGTAGATAATAAAATACATGTGCAAAGTGTAAGATATTTCTTTACATCATATTTTGTAAACCAGGCAGGAAAATGAATTAAGATATTCAATGTACACTAAGGGGCATATTTACTGCTATTACTTGTCCTGCGAAGTAATCTAAGTTATATATTGTTTGCATAAAATATCTTTGCATTCCAAGATGATGCTTCTGAACTTTATCAAGAAGTGTTTGTAAAGGAGATGAAATATTGCTAATTTTAATTGCATAGTCAAGTGCATAGTTAAGAATTTGTAGGGCATAAATGCACTTTTTAAAAACGTATTTAAGATTTTTTAGGGATAAAAAACCTCTCCCTAATAATAAGCATGCGTGTGCAGTGAAGTGATGCATTCTAATCCTTAGTATTTATTTTACAGAGGGCAGAAGGAGATCTCCCATCGCTTAAGAAGTCCGTGGCTCTATATTGAAACAATTTATAAAATATCTCTATCAGGACGTAAAGCTAAGGAAAATCTAAAATTGGGTCGCAGATTTCTTGCTAAGGTAAAAAATCCCTTATTATTGTAATGATATATTTTATATTAAAATTGATGTAGGGTCTTCTTGTTGATCCTGGCTTATGATTAGATGCGTAGATGGTACGATTTAATATGTAATATACATAAGGATCAATCAATGTTGATTCCAGGAATTAAAACTTTTGCATTAAATGCATTTATTGTTAGCTCAACGTTTCGCACATTCAGTACGTGCCTTGTCAACAGCAATACAATTATGGCAACGGTGACAGTGTTATACAAATTGATATAAAAACAATGGAATACAAAATTATTAAAATAAATATTTGTGTTGGCTTTACATGAGAGCATAACAAACCAAAACACCTTGAAGGCTTGTCAAACCTAGTGGTTACAATTCATCAATTGTGGAGAGCAGCACACTTAGATACGTTAAGGAGTGATAGCAATTATAAAGATTTCAAATAATGGAATGAACAGTGGGATTGGCAAAAAATATACAATTGCGGAAGTTGGTTCAGGATTAACGTCTTATAAATTTGGTCAAGTTTTTGTAAGTCGCTTTTGGTGTTCATCGCATTATTTAACAAGATCCAATGGAGTGGTTAAATTCTGTTCTATGTTTGGTCAAAGAGGTATATAAATCTGTATCTTTGTTGATGTACTTATGCTGTTATATCCGTCAGCTGATATATTGTTTAGTTTCCCCAATGTACACCTGCTGGCAATCCTTGCAAGGAATGAAGTATACTACATTAGAATTTATCTCCTAGTTTGGGTTTATGCTTCTTCTTGTCGTAAAGATGGCTAGTCTTATTTAGATTGTAAAATACAATGTCCAAATTTTATTTTCTGAAATAGGCCTTTATTTTATTATTGACAATAAAGAATGATGGGTAGAAATTGTTATTCAGGATATTTTCGACTATCTTTATATTTTTGTTATGAAATTAGCTAAAGGGTCCCCCCCCCCCAATAATATGGTAAAAAGTTTCCCTCAACTAAATTACATATGAGTGGTTACACTATAATTCTACCATAAAAATAATATTTTTGAAAGGTTTTAAGCCTCCGTCCCACCACCCACACCCCTATGCAGCCAAAAACGTGTTTTTTTAATTTCTATTTTTTTCGACAACTTAACACTATTTTATCTGACCGAAAAAAATATGATAAATACGAACACAATTTGAACTATCAGAAAAACATTTTTCAATATTTTCTCAGGTCCAAATTCAAACACAAAAAAATATGTTTGAAAAAAAATATCAAGAAATATTTTTTACTGTGTCTTACAAGCCTGGAACAGGCTCGAAAAAAATTCAAAGGTTCCTCTTAAAACATGAATTGTTGTGCATTTTTTCAGATCTTTTTCGATTGCTGGGTTGCAGTTAAAAAAATAATAACCATTTTCCCGCTTTTAAAACACCTGAACTTTCAATATACTTTGAAAATGACTGCAACGGTTATGTGCATTTATTTTAGTCTTTATTATACATTTATATACATTGTTGTAGCACCCAATAAAGTTTTGATTTTGGAATGTTCTTACAAATTTTCATTTTTTAAAGCTTTCTAGCTTTATATGAGATTATCATACGCTACGGAAAGATAATAGTGTTTGGCAGTTTATTAAATAATAATTCGGTCATATTTGAGGGATAATTGGGGGACATGTGGAAAAATGAAGGGGAATATGTTAGACCCAGATTTACAAGAACTTTTTTACTTGTCTTAGAACACCAACACTGGCACGAAATAATCTTAAAACTTTATCTGAGAATGCTTTTGAATTTTTTCATATTTTTGTAATAGCTGGGTCATAGTTTAAAAAAAACTAAGACATTTGTAGTCAACCACTTGTCTGTTCGGTAGTTGCCACGTCCTAGACACGTGCGACTTTGCTCGAGGAGGAAGGCCACAGAATAGCATTGACTACCGAGCCTTATTCAAGAAAAAAATACTTGCGTAAAGGAAAAGACAACTTTTTCTCTAGTCTGAAACATCTACAGGCGTGAGACCACAGGCTTCCGCAGCCATTGCGTTACTATTTATCTGTCCGGGAGACGCCGTGTTCTAGGCTCAGTAGTCAATGTCTCAGGAGGACGAGTAGAACGAGAATACATGCATGCGTAATTCGAATGCACTAATTGAATGAATACAACCATTATTTGCAGAATTTAATGATTTCAATGTGGTTCAATTAATCAGAAAAGAGTTATTAAAATAATAAATATGTAAATAAATACATAAATAAATGCACAACAAATCAGTAAATAAATAATGAACACATAGAATAAATAAATACATTTTGGCAATCTGACACCGGTTGATAGACGCCGCGTAAAAATGTTTCTAGCGCTGCCGAAGAAACGGCTGCCCCGCTGCGAGAAGCGCGGATATCATGAAAGGTCCTGATACAAAATGCCTATAAACACTATTTACAATATTCCATAGCACTTCAAAATTTGTATAAAAGGTTTTTGCATGGAGTGCTATCAGCTGTTGAAATTTCGTGTCAATCCTATTATCCAACATGGTGAGTTTTTAAGTTCTTTGAAGGTCCAATCATTTTAAGCACACACATATAACACCTTTTATTAAACAATGTTTATTCAACCAACGCTTGGAAGGACATTGGTCTTCATCTTCAAGGTCTAGTATATAAATATAACAATCTAATAGTGCATTCCATAGTACAATGTTAATTGTATAAAATTTTAAATTATACTTTAATAATAATAAAACATTATAATAAATAAATTATATTTAAAGTTGTTATATGTGTGTCTGCCTAAAATTATTGGACCTTCAAAGAACTTAAAATCACTTTTTAAAAAGGCAGTTTTCAAATAATTTAATTTGGAATTACTCTGTGCAAACAACACGGTGAGTGTTGCGTGTTAAAGACGCAACATGGAAGTTTAACAATTTATTTACAACGTTAGGAAGAGACGGAAATATAAACTCTGGTAACTTCAGTGAGGTTCTGTCAGTGTTGTGGAGGTATCAATGCGCTGACATTGACCTTGGCTAGCCCAAGCGGCTATTATCGGCGAAATCTTGTGGGGAAAAAACTAGCGTGTTGAGGAAAATCCGAACACAAGGAAGATGTGTGACTTAATACACACATACACACGCTCTGACCGATAAAATGTTGCAAGAGAGCACAGAAATGCTGCCTAAGACAACGATCGTGGGATGTGAACTCTGTATTTGGACGGTGTTATGCATCAACCGGCTATGCGACATCATGTAAGTTTTGAGATAATCGTGTTCAAAGGTTTTATTACATTTTTATTTATTTATTTTAATAAACGGGCTAAACCCTCTACAAAAAATACAAAGCATATATAAAGACATATTAAGTTCAAAACATGGATACAAAATAACAAAACTACAGCACGTATGGCACATAAAGAGAAAAACATTCAGGTACAAAATAACAAAAGATTAGGGCACAAAAATCACATAAGGAAATTATACAGAGATTTAAAATTTAAAGCATGGTTACACAATCAGCGAGTAAATTTCAGCTCTAAAAACTGTAATTAAATTATTTTATTCATTGAAGCGCCAAACTACACAAACATGAGTGGAATATTGGCGCTTACCTGCATTATGGGAAATTAAGAACAGCAGATTTGAAGCAGCAGATGTTTATAACCGGTGGTTGCGAAACATAAAATCCCTTATGTGGCTGATGGCGTTTACATGTTTCATTAATTATAAAGCTATTTTTACAGATTTGGCGTCAAAATTTTGCGTACATTTAGAACATGGTCCAATGCAACCGATGGCGTCCATATCTCATTTTTTTAAAAAATGGCCCTTAGCCCGTTGATGCATAACACGGTCCATTTGCTTTCATCAGATACAGTCTCTGGTCAGGGCCGGTTTTAAAGCAGAGAACAAGTTGCACGTGTCAATGGTCTCACGCGTTTCGAGGCATTGCATTTTAGTAATTCTTCGTAAATGTTACGGAAACTTCGATCGTAACAAAGAAATGAAAAGAAAAAAATATTTTATGAAGTTTAAAAATCAAAAGATTTCCGGAAAATAATGTTTACAAGATTTCCCGCATTCACAATTGGATATATTATTGGGTGTATTATATTTTTATCAATTACAAGGTGAAATGTAGAGCAAGTGACGGAGGATTTGCGGATCATGAAGAAAAAGATGTATTACAGGATTAATATGCAAATAGAAAAATAAAGAAGAGGATGGGGTACCGCATGCGAGAGTTCTCGCACGGGTATGCTAGTCGTATTTTAATTAGTCGCTCGCCTTTTGGCTTTACCAAGGAGGTATTGCTTATATTTCAAGCCGAATAACGCGAAAGCTATTGTAAATGGCCTTATTTAAAGATCTAATATTGAAGTGCAGATTTCGGTTACAGGAAATGTATTTGTGGGAGGAAACTAAACAAATTTTAATTTCTGCAGTTTTTCGAATAATTCAGAATTGAATGAATATCCTATCTATGCCATTTTATACGTATTCTTTATTCCACACGATAAACAAAATAAATCCTAAAATTTAAAGCAGTTTTCCAGATAATTTTGAAAATATCCTTGATTTTCAATGTAAGCACCCCCCAAAATAAAAATGTCCGTTTCAAATTTCGGGTATCGCTTTATCAGCCACATCGATCAGGCAGTATCAATTTTGAAGAAAATTTTGACTGCGGTTTATTCGCTAGCGTTGTTCACAGACACACAGACAGACGTTGTACCGTAAACCAATTTCAGTATCGAATATCCCCAGAACGTGGATTAGAAGGAGTAGAAGTAATATACTACATATAATTATAAGAATTGTCCACTTTTCACTATCAGGGACAACAAAACGAATTTTTCTGCCAAAAAATTACCGTATCTACTACGTACTACGTATGCACTACGCCAGGGCCGCTTAACCATTTGCTCCGAGGAGGAGCTGTCGGTTGCTCTCTCCTCTTTCGCTGCAGAAAGAGCAAATGACATCATCAAATATCGATCGGCAGCATGCGGCACAGTGGGTCGCGTCGAATTTCTACGGGGTATTTTCCATTGCTCGGACTGAAAACGTCTCACTGCTCTGAGAAAGGATATTACGACAGAAAAAGCAGTGAAATAGTTTTGTAACATTTATTGGAACATCTACTAGACATAAACATATAAGTGTGATTTGAAAAATTAAAAAAAAACGACAATTTGCAAAGTAGCATGGAGAGAAAATATATTTTCAGATTACGCCGCAATGCCAAATTTTAAGTTGCAAAAAAGTACTCAATAACATAAAGAAATTTAATTTCGGCGACATTACACAGTTTATCATGCTGCTAAATATGAAAAGTATTGTAGTTACCCAAAAAATGTTATTAAATAAACTAGTAATACAAATTCTAAAAGTAAAGGAAATTAAAATTAAAAAATTGAAGCTAATTGCAAAATCAAGTATTTTTCTTGCTCCTTTTAAATGATTTTTCTCGCAATATTCTTTCTATGATTGGAACAGATGACACGGTGCTGTTGAGCCGTAGCATGCATTTCAGATTGTGATCTGTAATAGTACTTCTCATACGAGATTTACAAATTTTCAAAGAAGCAAAAAATTGCTCACAGTTATGTGTTGATCCAAACATACTTAACAATCGAGCAGCATGGCGATGCAGTTTTGGAAAACGGTATTGTGGGAAGTTCTTTACCTAAATGCTCACGTTGTAGTATCGGTATGCAATAAAATTGAACTCTTGTGTATTGTGTTATTTTACTGTCAAAACTACAAAAACATCAAAATACATCCAAAACGTACTCCTAGTGAGGTATTGTTATTCAGAGCACTAAAAACTTCCATTCGTTCTTCTGCGTACTTTTCATTTTCATCAGCGTGATTAACTGTATAATGTCGTGTGCTCTGGTCCGCGAAGGATCCTCTGGTCTGCGAAGTGCTCGCGTCGAGTTCCACGTTTCCGCGACTGGAGTTACCGGGACACTGTGACAGAGGTTATCGCAAGGCGCGCAACGCTCGGGCTCCGGTGTCCCGCTCTCGGCAGAAAATTCGGCTCCGCGCTGACGATTTGCTCTGCTTGAGCAGCCCTGCACTACGCTAAAAAGTTAAAACAATTTTTTTTAAATTTTAAGTCGCATCAACATCTATAGTTATTAGAGACTAAATAAAAAGACATTACATAACGTTTGTATCGGTTATAAAAACAGTGCTTAAACAAATACCTAACAGTATGTAAATATTAAATTGTACCTAACACGATTTAAACATATAACATTTTCAAATACAAAAACTGCAATTGTACAGTTGTGAAATATAATTTGTAGGGTTATTTTTCTTTTAGGATATTATTTGATTTACAGAATTGCAGAACTTAAAAAAAAAATAATCTTCGGATGTTAGGATTAGTTGTTGCTTTTGTACTTATATTGTACTTGCGTGTGTTGAGCTAAAATAGAGTAAATGTTGGATTTTCACTCACGTGGGAGGGGGATCTCTGGTTAGAAGGTGCTGTGACTAAAATTACAATGACCAGTTGTTATTCATGATTGATTTTTTTGTTATATAAGGTCGCATCAACTACTAGGTCACTAGCGACCACTATTGGATTTAACGCTATGGTATGAGAATGAAACGATATGGTGATGATATGAGGTGATTATTTTTTTAATAAATTTTAATTTTTTATGAATTTTGTGAAGACCTTATAGTGATCTTTGCATTTGTTTGAGAGCTCTGATAATTTTATCTTCCGGTCTTTATTTGATATATCTTTTGGGATGAAAGTTAACGATAGATCTACTACCATGTCAGGTATTATCCATGGTGAAATTTGTGGTTTTCGTTTCTTTTCACTGATATTTAACAGCATCAATAGGTTTTTGAAAAAAAAATCTTTAAATAAATAATTACTAATTACAAAATGAAAATGAACGCTTAATGAACACAGTTTTGAATCAGTGGCGAATCCAGGGGGAGGAGGCATGGAGACTATGACCCGTAAAGGTCTAAAGAAAAACTGTTGGTACCATTTTATTCACCAACATTTATTTAAATATTTATGTTATAAATATGTAACTATTTAAAAAATAATTTCATATCATACACTACAAAAATATACAATATAATACCCAATAAGTTTATCATTTAACAAAAGTCTTTGATGCCCCCTCCTAAAAACGATGGGCTGGATCCGCCCTTGTTTGGAATAATTATTTGCTTTTGTTGTTACATGTTACGTTACCTCTGATTGTGACCTTATTCTCATCAAGATATTTATTTGCAGGTACTTGAACAACGAAAAGAATTACTTCGTGCAAAAGCTGAGTGTTCACTGACAAAGAGGAATTTCAAGACGCAAAATGGCACACTGGAGTCCCCAAATAATATTTCTAAAAGTGAAGCACAAGTTGAATCAAGTAAAAAGGAATTCAGTATATTGGTAGACGCATTGCTGCAGGAAATTGGAAGTTCTCTTTCGTATGAGAGTGTTCTAGATGAACTGCTGACAGTTTTTCTAGCCGTAAGTTACTTACCAAGAAATACAAAATATAAGAAAATTAGGATATCTACAAATGCAATGTAAAAAATAATGATGTTTCCTTTCCAAATTCTTCTGGAAAAAATCACATTTCTGTATAAATACTCAATACATTGAGGGAAACCATGTAATGAATCTAAAGTATATTTGACTCCCAAAACGCGTGAAAAGATACAAAACTTCATTATATATATTACGATGTGTTTTGAATGAGAATGAGAATGTTTTCGTTTACGTGGCAAGAAGAATTCAAAATGACAAGCACTTGTATTTCATCGTAGACAAGCCGTGAAGAGTTTCGCTTATAGAATTGGTAGAAAGAACTAGTGAGAACCCGTGCGATTAAATAGCACGGTTAGTCAAATAACAAACTGTTTTCTGCTTAAAATCACGTTCACGTGCTTACACAACCTACACTAAACTGAAACAAACAAAAATGCTTGAGATTGCCACATTCACTTGTCCATCGCCACCGTCCGACAGTGTAATTTTTCTTCCGAAAGATCGCGCGGCAATCAGAAATTACAGATCCTTAATTACTACTTTTTTTAATATTTACGTATTTTTAACGCACTTTTTCAATATGAATATGCAGCTGAAAAGAATTACGATTTGTCAATCTATTGCTTCTTTATACAGATCGGTTTCGTATGTCACCCAATTTATTGAAAAGACCAAACAGCACTTTGAGAAATAATATATAAGAAGATATGGCAACAAGTAAAAACTATCGCGAATAGTCAACTTAACGCTAGTTATGTAGTTTTGTGGTCTAAAGATAGCTAAGAAATTAGAGACAATTCAATTTGAAGAACATTTATATTTCTTGAGAGAAATAGCAATTGAGAATTGAGTTGGAGGAAAAGAAAATGATCGTCGAAGATTGCAGTTGAACTAGACTGCAAGTCCAGACGATATCTACGTTTTATTTGGGAAAAAGGCATAAAAACTTTTTTCTTTGGGTGTGTTGTATGTACTAAGAACTAGTTAAAACCCCAAGGTTTTGATCTCCCAGATCCTGCTAACTCCAGGAGGCCTGACAACCGGTATTTTTTTCTGACTTGTTTCGTTTTTTTATCTGTAGCTTCTAATCCTTAAGTTTTGTAGAAAAATTATTCAAATCAATTTTGACTAGAATAAAATTTCCTATAACTTTTTTAAATCAACATTTTTTTAAAATCAATTTCCGATAGATCTACAGCTTTTCAAGAAAACGCAATTTTTTTCATTTCTCAAAGATGTGTTCAGAAATATACAAGTTTGTGATATTATAATCAACCTATAATAAATATAATAATTATTACATGTGATACTTTTATCTATCAATTTATTTATCTGATTATGGAAAGGATTATGGACATTAGGAAACTGACGATGGTGATGGTTGAGCCATCGAAAGCTGCTCTTGTAATAAACAATATTGTTTAAAACGACGCCTTTAATTATTTCATTTCTGGTTTGGTATTATGTTTGTCTTGTTGTTCTGGTATGAGGTACTCATAAGTAGTCTTCTCTTTCAATTTTACAATATTTTATCATAAAAAGTAGAAGAGTTGTCTGTTTTTTTGTTTTGTTTTTTTTTAATTTGTTCTTGCAGGGTTTCGATACAACCGCCGTCACTCTACAGTTCGCACTTTACTTTTTAGCCAAAAATCCTCTCGTTCAGGTAAGTTACTTTTTTATTTGACAATACTTTCAATTTGAAATTGCAAGGTTAAGTAACCGTATAAAGTTGAGTAATAATTGAACCTGTTAAGACGCGTCGAAATGCATTGTTTTATACTCGTGCGGTGGGAGAGCTCAAATTCTTTTACTTGACGACTTTCTAAAAACAGCCTTTCTCATTCTTTCAATGTAGAATTATGAAATGAAAAAAGAAAATCGAGACTGTCAGTACATAGCACGAATAGTTTTCGCGTAATTTTGCGTGAAATTTTTAATTTTGGGTACACAAATTTGTTTCCAAAACGGAATCACTTTTTTAAATTAAATGTTGACATCAGATACGGTAAAGAACGCTCAAGAGAATAGTATAGGTCTCATTTTTCTTGAAATACCCGAGTTTTCCAAAATTACAATTTTTTTTCTCCAAATTTGCAATTTTTTTGGCGTCTTCCATCAACTACAATTATGAAGACATTTTTTTCTTAATGAAATGTGATCATCAAAAACAGTTCTTTAAATAAGACCAGGTTCAATTTTTCGAAACTATGGGTATTTTTTTGCATAACAGCAATTTTGCGTTAGTATTCTTTGCATTCAAACATAGGCAATTCGTAAATTTTAAACAATTTTTTTCTCAGAAACGGCTCCAATTTTTTTCGCGTTTATAGCAAAGAACGATTAAAATATGGTGCTGGTTCCTTTTTCGGCGCACTCTGTGTTTTCGAAAATTGGAATAAATTCGAATTTCTCACGTTTCGTTTGAGGCGGTGTCAAATTCTCATCAGGCCGTCGCGTCGTATACCGTCAATATAATAATAACCTTAATGAAAATTAGTCCAATTAGGTTTTCTTTCTTTAAAAAATATTTAAATGCAATATGGAAGGTAAATTGAAGGAATCTCATCTTTCAAAGCGGAGTTTTATAAATTAAATTTAGCCGATTAATGTATGAATGTGTACTATCTTTTCTAATATTTTTACTGTGATCAAACTGTGTTATTGTTTTTTGAGTATTTCAGTATTATGACTTTCTTGTTTTTTGTGTCTTATTTGTATTTTTGTCTCTTGCTTTTTTTGTTTTAAATTTAATTGCTTATACTTTTTTCTTTCAGTAATATTGTGCTGCATTTTATGCCATCAACTATTATGTATCTTTTTTTTGCATAAGAGTTACCATCCATTTAAGAAGAAATAAAGAAATATAAGTTGTCAATTAAATTTATTCTGGCCACTTTTTTGAACACGTGTATCTATTTTAAACTAATGAACATCATCTCCAGTGCTTTTACACTCAAATACACCACAGAAATCATTGCTAGATCTGTCGGGGAGAGTCCTTTGTCCTTTCCGAAATAGAATGTTCCATAAATTTATGACATCAATAAAGATTGTCAATTTTTCTTGAGTTTTTATTGCAACAAAGTTCTCTCTGTATAATTAATTAGATTGTCAATACACATTTGCCCTCATTGTTCCATTAATTTAATTCACTCGGGTTCGATTACATACTTCACTTACAGCTGGTTGTCGTGCCATTCATACGAATAGACAAATTGTCTGGAAATTCTTTCTTAATCTACTAATTCAGATTGAACTTTACTATTAAATAATCAGCTTTGTTCAACCAATAACTTAGTATTTATTCATCAAAATTATATTATATTGACATTGAGCTCATTAAAATTTTCCTCGTCATGACTTTTTATTAACTAACTTCATAGAATGATTAAATAGTTCTTATTTCCTCACGGCACCAATCGTCGCGCGCTTGTCGTTCTTCTCGGATGGAAGTCGCCACGAAGATTCTCTTTCTTCGTATCATGTTTCAGCTCCAATGTCCTCGGCGGCAGGATTTTCGACACTAGCTTGTCAGCTAGGTCGAATTCAGTCGGTGTCTGGAGGAGAATTCTAGCGGCCGGCTGCTCTGATCGGTAGTTTTCCGTGGTTTCTCCGATCAACACCAGGCGAATGCCGGAGCAGTACCCTAACAAACGGGCCACGGACCGCGCGCCATCTTTCCTTCCTCTTCCTTGTTCTCTCCTCTCCTCTTACACACACACTTACACTAACATGCAATACACTACCACACATGTCGGGAGACCGGTCGGGAGCTTACAACTTGTCCCGGCTGGGGCGGTGCCCTGCTGGTGGGATATACTTGGTTGGGGGGAAAACCCCGCTAGTCGACGGTAGGTCGGCGCCAGATCTCGCCATCCAGTGGGGAAAAGGTCATCGCCACCTCCCGAGAAAAAACACGCACTACGCTTACGGGACTAATGACCAAAGTAGTTGACGCGCCCGGAAACAAGAATCAATCAGTCAATCCAATGTCCTAGTTCAACATTTAATTGCGAAGTTCCGAAAATTAATTCGACTTCTCCGCTTCGTCACCGCAGATGGGCGCCTGCTCCCGAATACTGTCCTATATAATTCTTTGATATTACGTCCGTCGATACTAATATTCGTCTATGTTTCTTATTTTTACTCGCAGCTAATAATTCGACCGACGCTTTCTGCCACCGATGTCTCCATCAGGCCTTGCTCGGCGACCTCCATTCGATCTCTGATGTCATTTTATATATTTCACCTCGCCTGCGTCTTCCTAGATACTCATTATTACAGGTTCAGCTTCCTATTTTCTATTCCCAATACAACGAAAGTTCCCTCTATGTGAATGTTCCCAATATTGCGACTGTTTTCGGTATGTCACATTGTATTATCTTAAAGAAAGTCAAATATATATAACAAGATTTTGGTATGTATATAAGAGCAAAACTCCTACATCGTTGGACCGATCTCCATGAAAGTTGGCACTTCTACTAAGCAGGTTTATGTGTTGTTAATTCTCTTGTAACTCCACTATATGGCGCTACGTATCCACTACATACTATTTACGTCAAATGCAACCTGCAACACACTCGGCAGCATTTTGAATCTATATCGTTAAATAACTCCTAAACGAGACGTTCTAGGACCTTAAAAACTAAACTTTTGCGATCTAAGGCCTCAAATAAACGTTTCTCACACATTAATCTACAAAATGAACTCTTCCTGAACATTCTATTACATTTTTGCTGGTACGGCGCTTCCCGATATTACCTCACCTGCTCAGAGACGTGCAGAATCGGCAAGTAAATGCGAAATAGAGTGACAGAGAGTGGCAGAGACAGAGACACATAGACAGGGACAGGGTGAGGGAGGGAGAGGCAGTGGAAACGGAGATGGGAGGGGAAAGAGGGAGATGAAGGGCAGAACGTCTGCCGGGTTTTCCTAGTCTTAAAAAAAGTCAAATAAACTATATATTTTTCAGGAAAATGCGGTGAGAGAGCTTCGAACTATTTTCGACGCTGCCGGTTCTACGGTAGTGACTCCGGAGGCGTTGCAACGCATGCAGTACGTGGAGATGATTGTGAAGGAGACACTTCGGTTGCACCCACCCATCTTCTTTTACCAGAAAGAAGTAGGCGTGGACACCCCTCTTGTTTCTTGTAAGTAAATGAGCGAAGGCGAACGTTATTATTAATGTTGGCGTATGAGTGGCAAAAATTATCCAAATTGGGCGTCGTTCATGTAATTTAATTATTGATAACAATCTTTGGCGCTAATTAACAGCGCCAAAGATTCAAACGTCGCGCGCTGGAGATGGTCAACATTTTCGTAAAATCCGCGCGCTAATGTCCAACAAGGCAGCAGAGTCATTTCTTTCAATGATGTGCTTTGAGAGATAGGGAGTATAAGTTGATGTAGATTAATGTAAACGAATGTTCAATAAACTGTTGTTTATATTGGGCGTACCAGTTTTTCGGTATACATCACGTAATTTTAAATCATAAGCTTCAATGTTTCTTAAATTTTGCAGGCGATCTCGTAGTTCCTGCAGGAGCTCTTGTGTCGATATCTCCGAGGACTCTGCACATGGACCCCAATTTGTACCCTGATCCTCATGTGTTTGACCCAGATCGTTTCTCTCCCGAGAACTCTGCCAAACGACATCCCTACGCCTTCATGCCCTTTGGTGCTGGAATGCGTACTTGCATGGGTAAGTCCTTTGAAACCCAGATTTTAAAAAGACTGGTGTAAAGCTATGATAACAATGTTACATTAAGTTTTATTAACAAATGTAAATAAAATGTAAATACTAATTTGGAAATTAAATAAAATTGACTGTGTTACAAGTAGAATTGTAGAATTGTTAGAAGACGAAATTTAAATATTTAAGAATTATTAAATGCGACCTAAGATGAAACTGAAAATTGTTTCGCCTGCCTACTTTTGGAACTTGTCATTACATTTACGTTTATTTTGTGTTCCATTGCGTTTACAGACAATCAACTGAGTTTTACTTTATTGCATCACAAGGACTTGTTAAAATTTCTTTTTAAACTTATCAAGTTTTCTCCCATCTCGATCAGGTTTTTGTCCAGTTTCCCTGATACATTGAGCAAACGCTGAGATGGCCCCTTGTTTTGCTTCTGGACGTAAATGCAGCTTTACTCTGCGTACGTTTTTGTTGAGCACTCCTTTTGTTTTTAGTGGTAGGAGTAGAGCTGAGGGTGAGTTACTATTTTGTTAGCAATGTGTGGCGTCATACGGGTGTAATCAAAACACAGACGACAGTGGGTTGTAATAACAGTGAGTTTATTCATAAACTAGACCGTAGTTACAAACAACAAATTTCACTGCTTTTCAATAACTAATTAAATAGATCCCACTACTAGGAGAGATTTTAATCGAACGGCTACCACACCGCTCTGCATCTGAGACCTAATGCATGTCTCGCTCGTCACGACCATGAATTGCCGGCTCGTTGCCCACGTGCGCCACTCGCACAAACTTACGCACAACCGCACGCCGACGCTGCTGAGAAGCAAGAAGAAGGAAGCATTGTTCTCGTGCCGTTCTCGTTCTCGTGCCATAGACCCGTCGCCGCCCCCATTGCCTCCGCGCCGTATCCGCGCTAGGCAGAAATTCCAAATGCGTCATCATCTGCGCCCTTTGTTTAACACCCTGCCATGTGCCGCAGGTAGTCACCGTTTCAGCGCGCCACGACGCTACAAATGCAGAAAAATCGCATCTGCATTTCGTTTACCGTTGCATGTATGTTTTCTATAACTGGAGAAAGAAATATCTAGTTTTTCAAATGTTGCTAATCTCGCGCTTTCTAAAATTTTATTACTAGATCATGTTTATATTTTACTCATCTTTCAACTATCGTATTTATAGTTAAAATGTTGGGAAGGGATTGTGGAACTTCAGAAAACGAGCGCAAATATTCTCCCCCATACGCCATATAGAGTTTTCACTGTTTTTTGACCAAATAAATCTGTTCAGCTGTTTTTTTTCAACTGCTCTTGCTAACCGCGCACCAACGATTTGCGAAGTCATAGCGATCACACTTATCACCGATCGCTTGTGTTCATCGTCGCAGACCGAATATTATAATGCACTGCAATATGACCTTTAAAACGAGGCACCTCAACTGTGCAATGCAGTCACGTCGCGGATTTAACACGTGTATTACATTGCATGGTGTTCATATTCTTTTGTCCAACACCCGTATTTCTCAAACTAATTAATAACTCGTTTCGAGTTACAAAATAAATATTTTTGTTAATAAATGAAAATATCGAAAAGTCATTTAACAGAATATGAAAACGAATGGTACATCTTATACTTCCGTTTTTCTTTCTCGGCGCACGGGGGGGGGTCATTAAAATGGAAATATCTCACGGTATTTCGTGTCGTTCTCCGTTGTGCCGCCAGGAATCGCATGGTCAGCCAGCACGGCTCGATATTCGCGGATCATGCGATTCCTAGCGGCACAACCGAGAACGACGCGAAATACCGAGAGATATTCCATTTTATTGACACACTCGCGTGCACCAAGAAAGAAAAACCGAAGTATATAGTTAATAGTTCATCATATAAACTATAAATTAATGTTAAAATGTCAAAAAGAAAATGTGTTTGATTGACATCAAATAGAAAATGAAAATTTAAATATGAACACTCAAATACTTTAATAAATTATGATTATTTAAATTATCAAGATAGAAATAATACGATATGAAAGTGATTATTTTCAAATAATAGATGCAAAATAGTAAAATAATTACGTTACGATAGCACGTTACTGTAGCCGGCAGAAATGATCCCATCCCATCAGAGTTAGAAGGTGCCGTTGGTAATGTGGCGCGACTGAAGGAATGTGTATGGTGGAAAACTATGAAGTGTACAAAGAAATTGTGGGGAGGATCGTGGTTAGAACCGAAAGATTCAGAGAAAATGCCCTGGATGAAGGCTGAATCAAAGCCGAAACGTTGGCAGGTTAAAAATGGTTTTGTTCAATGACCCTATACTCAAGAATCATTCCATAATAATGATCCCATCGCATTCCATCCCTTCGTGTCCTTTTTGACTAATAGCTGAACAAGCTGTTGATTCTCGTAGCCGAATGGACTGCAAATTTACTTTGTCGCCGATTAGGCTACCAATTTCCCTAGTAACCGAATAAATTGCAAATTTACTTATCTTGAAACCTGGTTTGTTGAAACTTTGACAATGGCAAGAAGAACAAAAATAAGCTTACATTAGTTTGAGATATCTATAGAAATATCATTATTAACTCCATATCAGTGATCTTTCAATGCACTTGTACTGCAGTGCAGATAAGATAGCTGTCATACTGTGTTTATTTTGAAGTGAAGGCGAGAAAATAACGCATCGAGGCCGTAGGTCTATCGTCGACAAACGTTTCTTAGCAGATCATCAGAGCAGGGTCATTGTGATTAAAATGGATCGGTTTTACAAACATGTAATGTAGGGAGGAGCATGTTTTTAAGGAAATGAGGACTTAAGACCGTGATTCTTCTTCTTATTCTTATTCTTTCATACTTAGTATTATTCTTTCATGAATAACAAGATGAGGGTTAAGGGCACAAATTTGTAGTTAATTTACCTTTGAAAATATATTTTATTATATAGAAGCAAATATTTAGTCTACAAAACTTGAAAAAAAAACTTTTTTTTTCTGTATTCATAATTCGACTAGAATATGGCTTAGGATAGAGATCACAGAGTTATGAAAACGTCCTCAGAATTCATTTCTCCCCACAGCTCGTCACACACAGTTTTTAACTGTTTTTTATGTAAATAAATAAATGCTTATAGTATGGTGCTAAAAGATCGTACGTACTACGTTTTTTATTGAGCTAATGTAGATACGGCCTGAAGAAACGAAGATATTTTCCTTGTATAATTTTCTCGTCAAGATTTCAAGTCTTAAGTCAAAGAAAATTTAAATAATTACTTTTTTAATTTACTTCATAAATGTTCACTGTTTACTTTTCTCTGATTCTGGGTGTTTTAATTATAAATATATTATAGTAAAAAAACCCTCGTCGTTTCCTCCCTGAGACATCCATGCTTCCCGTACGGGAGGATGATATGCAACACCGATGCAAAAATAAACTACTTTGGCACTTTGCCTTGATCTAACCTTGCTTTTTCCCGTCGGTGTTTACGCAGGAAAGGTAAAATGTGTCTTGGGTAAACATATAACAGTAATATAAATTAACAAAGAAGAGAGTATGGCGGGTATACCACAACTTATTCCTTAGAATAAAAAGATTTTTTGTTTTCTTTTTGCAGGAAGAAAATTTGCAATGTTGGTTTTGAAGACAGCAATCAGTAAAGTTATTTGGAATTACCGTATACAACCAGATGAATCGTATGAACCACAGTTACTTTGGGGAATCACCATGGTTACAAGCAATGGGATGAGAATTAAACTCCAGAAGAGATAAACTTGAAGAGGAGAATAAATTTGCAGAAATGAACTTAAAAAGTGATTCCCAAACCCATTGACCTCCATTGAATCCATGATTTGCTTCATCAATATCTTTAAATGTTTTTCTGATATTTAGGGCATACAACGTAAACATAACATGCAAAGTTGTACATAATAATAACTTAAGGATAACAATTAAGCAAAGAACATGAAACAAATTTAAAAAATACTTTTTAGCTTTGTATTTTATTTTTGTAGTATTTTAATTTTAAATGAAAAAATATAAACAAGATTTCAGAAACAAAATCACAGATGGCTTTTTCACAAAACCTATGATTTTCACTCTTGTAATGATTGCGCTTTTAATGCAATTTTTAAAAACTATTTGACATTAAATTGAACAACTCAATTTTAAAATACCTCGTATTTAACTTGGTTCTTGTTTCCCGAGTGAATTATTGAATTCACTAAAACTTAATTCCATTGTCGATAAGAAGTAAATGCCAATAAAATTGAATTGGTAACAGCTTTTCGTAACACTCCTCTCGGATGACTTTTAAATTCCAAAACAGTATTCACATGAGTTTTGAATTGAACTTTGTACTTGAACATCCTCCTTCACTGAAATCAACTGTCAAATAATATCCAAATAAGATATATTCACATAATAGCAGTTTTATGAGCAATGCTAGTACTTTTAAAAATTCCAAGCTTTCAGTTTCATTGAAGACTTCGTTGCAATGCGTTTTGTGTGACGTTGAACAATGTAAAATAATACCAAGCAAGCAAAAAGTGTTACAAGGTGAATCAGTGCAGAGTTTACGGGAAAACTCCACCACTGTTTTAAACTAATGGTGCTAAAGCAGCTCACAGTTTCTCGCCCTTAGTAATGGTTCCGTATACTATTTATATCTGTTCCTGTCTATTGTGCCGTAATTCTTCCATGTGGGGATTTGTCGCACGTACGCGAACATTCAGGAATCACCACAGAAAAAATCGCACGGTGTCGGATCAGGAGAGCGTGCAGGCCACAAACCACGTGTGATAAAATTCTATCTCTATAAATATCTATATCTGCGCTGTTGCGGAATCCTGAAAATGACCGTAATTACTCTATTTGTCGACATTTGGAGGAAAGGCTGCAAAATACGATGCACATAACGTTTGAGTTTATTCCCAGAAAAATAAGGGCTCAATTATTCTTTTAACCTTGATTGCGCACCAAACACAGACTTTGACGTCGTGTGGCGGACGCTGGTGAGCAAAGTGTGGGTTTTCTGTATTCCAATTAAGGATTGCAATCCAGCACTGTCTCAAGTCCCGCGGGAGTTTTGTTGGATTGGCGTCAATTCAAGTAGGATCCCGCAGAGGTTACCGTTTTTATAGTGTTAAAAAAAACTATTTTCTATGGTAATAATCAAATATTTATTAAAAATTTCACAAATTAACTACCGCCTTACTGTACTTAATTGACTAGTTATTTTAGTTTGGCTATTCGTCTACTTATTTATTAATAAAAAGTCCAAAAACAATAACAAATATAAATATTTGGTAATTCTTTTTTATAGATTTTGTAATCTAGTTAACTAAAAACATTCATTATAATCTTCATTTAAGGTAGTTATTATCAGATCAGTATTTTATTAACAAAGAGTATCATTTTAATATAACTCAATTTTACTAATTTAATTTGTCTTACTTATTAATCAATCAATTAAGTAATGTAACAAATTTAGAAATAGCAAAGAAAAAGTCACTTCTCTTTTTTGATAATACATTAAAAAACAAATAGCATTAATGGTGTTAGATAACAACCAACCTACTACTAATGGAACTACTACATATGTAGCCAGCGACCGCAAAGGCTCTTTCTGCCTCCACACATGTAGGTTTGTTACTTAACTAAATAGGCGTCCAACAAAGTCAAATCCTTCCCTTTAGCTCCATCACTTTCAAATGCTGTCATTGTTTTAAAATATATTTTCGAAGTCTTTTTCTTTTCTAGTTTCGATCTGTTTAGTGTAATCTTCATTATCTTGCTTTAGCTGCATTTCTAATTCATTTTGTTCAGTTAAATTGTTTTCCACTTTCTGCGACTGTAGGCTATTAGGTGCATTTACATAATCTACAACTAGAAGTTCTACATTTTGAGCGTCTTCTTTAACGACTTGACATAAAATGTTTTTCATTTTTGTCGTAACTTAATTCTTTTTCGGTATTACAAATATAGAATTGGACGTTTTTCAATTTTCTTGGTCATACTTTTTTGGTTGATGCGAAAAAATCAACATAGCTGTAATTTCACTGCGTCTTTCTTTATGCCTTGCACGGAGCGCCTCGGATAGTACATTGCTTAAAACTGTATTTTGCTTCTCCAGCTTCCCTAAAAATAAATCGAAAAGTTGGGTCTGCCGTTACTAGGGTAGACTCTCTTCTGCATAATACTTCGACGCTCAATTTGAAAGTGCTGCAAGCTGTCAATTAGGCTTTTGATTTTGTACCATTCTTCTTACGTAAATTTTATGTCAGCAGCTATATCGATAAGAGCCTTCTCAATGCACACTTTGAGACTGTAAAATGTTTCTAACAGTATGAAGGAAACTGTTCCAGCGAGTGCGGCAATCTAGGATTAAGCATAATTTTTCTCTTTTTCTTTTACGTATTTTTGAAAATCATATCATTAGTTGAGTGTATCTTTAGTTGGCGACCGAAAAATCTTTACCACTTTTCGAACTTTTTTAATAACATCATTATAGTCGGGAATTACTTCATCGGGTTGTCTGTCAATAGTTATGCTCTAACATTGTTCATCATTTATTTCTGCCTATGTCTTTCGTCATCATTTATATCCAAATCAATGTCTTTTTCTCTATGCATCACTTTCAACTTTTTTTGGTATAAAATATCAACCACAGCTAATTGTATACCGTAAGCGAAACCATTGCTGATAGTAAGATACAAGTTTGCCAACTTGATGGAAATGGTTTTTTATTTTTTTTACTGCAGCCCATCAATAAACAAATCTGAAATAAATTCCCTACAATGTGTTTTTGAGATTTTTTCGAGCCTGTTCCAGGGTTTAAGTCACAGTAAAAATTATTTTTTGTTATTTCTTTTTCAAAAATATTTTTTTGCATTTGAATTTGCCACAGACAAAATATCAGAAAATGTTTTTCTGATAGTATGAATTATTTTCTTATTTTTTTCAGTCAGTTAAAATAGTGTTAAGTTTGTAACAGATTATTAAAAATGCATGTTTTGGTTGTAGAGGGGGGCGTGGCACGGGGGCTAAAAAATTTCCAAAAAATATTATTTTTATGCTGCAGTTGTAGTGTAACTACCCATGTCGTTTGGTTTAGGGAACTTTTTTACCATCTTATCCGGGGGTAACCTTTGAATGAATTTACGCGATTTGATGCTTGCTGTAGTATTTTAAACATTACGCAATATTACGCACACACACACACACACTCACATACACGTACGTTTAGGACAAAGTAAAAAAACGCGCTCTTGTAGCAATGTCATCCAGGCCGACAGATTCCACTTTTACTATGTAATTAGATGCATTAAATCCATAATTTAAAACAAAACTACCTTTACCTTGAGGTATGTAAAAAACCTGTCTAGTAGATATTTTCATTGCTGTCTGGTCTATTATAACATGGGAATGTAAAAACAGTCTAGTAGATATTTTCACAGCTGTCTGGTCTGTTATAACAGCCCATAAGCTCCCACGGCGCCCATGACAACCAGGAAAGTTGGCATAATCCCCATAGCCGAGCTGTCTTTCCTGATCTGAATCGTCGGTTCAAGGCGAAGTGCGAGCACGAATTTTTATTCACGGCGAAAAATGGAGCAACAACGTGTTTCGTATGTCAGAAGATGGTGTCGAGAAAAAGTAATAGCAAAAAGTAAAATAAACATTTAAAAAATTATGGTCAAGTGTATTACAATAAGATATTTCTGAACTAAATTTATGAAATGTGTATTATTACTACAACGAGAAATTGTTAAATTTTCTGTTCTTGTAATTTATATTACAAATATATCCAAAATCAGTTACAACAGTAAAGATTTGACCGTGAAATGTGTGGAAGTTGTCAAGCAATTTATTCTGAAATAATAGTATACATACAAAAACCTCCCCTCTCCAGAAACTACAGCCGTTATTTCAAGTTTTAGTTCAACATAATTCAACACATTCCGTATTAAGAGCCGCAGGGCTTTCCTCCCACAGAGGGCTGGGGCAGGTCACTTGCCCCAAAAGTGAAAGTCTTTCACTAGAAGCCGGTGGGGCGCAGAAGGGCTGCCATGGCCGTCGTGGGGCGCGTTGCTGGGGCCCTTGTGCAAGCGCATGTTTCGCGATCAATTGCTGGCGTGACGTATATGATGCAAGTGCAACGGGCGCACGTGCCTATCTTGCAGTTACTATCGCGTAGCCGTAGCGCCTGATAAACAGTCACCGTGCTGATTTAAACATCTTTAATCCATCTCGCTAAGAGAGGGGTTCGCATAGGGGCAATACATAGTTTGTCAACTCGCAGAAGGAGAAACTACCGCAGAAATCACAGCCAAATTGATTCTATTCAGGCTAGGTATTCAACTTCACAACGAACGCTGGTTGAATTGGAAAGAATCACTTTTTGCTAACAGTTTGCAAATCAGTAATAAACGTATGTTTATCTTAAATATCAATTAAATTCTTGTGATTATATCATACTCAGAAAATTAAGTTCTGCACAATGCCGACAAGCATTGTTCTGTAATCAAGTGTCATTATTCTCCTACCGTGTTGCTTTAAATCTCGCATTTCAACATTCATCGTAATATATTCAGAGGAAAATTGAAATTTAGTTGGCTGAAATATTTGTTTTGCTCAAACTTACTGTAGTACATTTTTAAAATATAAACGTATAAAGTTTCATATAGACAGGTTTTTGTGAGGGAAAGAATGTGAGCAGATCATAGTGCATTGACCTGGCACGAGTTGAAAAGCAGTGGAAGATTTCAAGTCTTTTCAGTGACCTTTGCACCGTGCGACGTCCATCCGCCTGTTTTTGGAGTCCCACGAGGACAGTCTTTCAGGTACGTATGCCCTCACGGAAGCAAGATGCGTTAAAAAGCAGGAAAAAAATCGGACCTAGAGAAATATTAACCCTCAACCGGTACACGGGAGTGTAAAACACCCCACTCAATATTTATGTTTTTCTGGAAACTGGCAAATCTGACCGCTTAAATTAACGTAAATACGATTAATCAATTCATTTATCGTAGTGATTCATTTCATAGTTAATGTGTTATGTTCGTCAGTTTCTATTATTTTGAAGTGAATTTGCACACACCCACTGAGACATTTACGTAAGTATTTTTAATTTGACGCACTTGCATTCTGAGAATTTAATCCATTTGTTATGAGGTATAATTTCAGATAAACGTTTTGAAATATTAATTTACTGGTTAATACGTAATATCGCTTTAGTTTCGTTAGGGAAATGGAGTTTGCAATGAGCACAGATCGCGCAGATGTGTGGAGTGCACTGAACCTAAATTAGCAAGAGTTAGTAATAGAAAGGGGTGAAAAATATGTTCTGAAATGAAAATCTGTATGTTTGTGAATTCAAATATTCATTAGTTTGTAAAATAAAAATATTTAAGTCACAGAACCTCTAAATCTTGTATTATTTTATGCGTGTGTGAGACCTCAGTGTCCTTGTGTAACAAAATATGCCGGTAGAGGGTTAATTCCAATACTGAATAGTAAGAACTGACAACGCTGTAAAGTGAGTGTTTTCAATTCCCTAAAAAGCACAAGAAACTATAAGCCTTATGAAAGTTTTATACGACTGGTCTTTCTGGGCGCTTTGATCATTAGCCTCGTCCCTTATTTTGCATTTTATAACAGCCGATCATCTCTTACTGAATTTTCCGTGCGGCGCACAGTGGTCTATTTTGCTCATTTACGGTGACATTTGCCTTGACACCAAAGTTGTTGAAACTTCAATGTATCGATTCAAGGTTAGTGAACAGAAGCTTGAATTGTTTGAAAAAACATGAGAGACCCTATTCTGTGAAGGCCTAGAGCGATAAGACTTCTTGAAACTCGGCCGTATATTGCGAAACGCGTTCAGTCGAGAGTAGACGTCGATCGGAAGAGTGTGTTCTACGTGTACCTACACGTATCGATAGTATATTGTTGTAAACATTTTTGTACCTACTTGACATCAAGTTCTTCAGGTAAGTTACGCACTCACTTTTAAGTGAATTTAATGTTATATAAGTATAGAATTTATTTTCTAAAAATATAGAGGAAAAAATGAACGTTTATAAGTTTTAATACGGAATTGATTTAAGTAGAACAGAACTGTTACATTTTGTGACACTACGGATCTTTTATATAATAGAGAGTATTTATCCACCTTTACATTGACATTAATTTTAATGTGCGGATATCTGCGGAGGCTGCGTCATTTAATTTTCTTTCTCGGTAGGTGCGCCGCTGGGAGTGGACGCGACTTCAGTTGTATTAAATTCTTTCTCGCAAAAGTCTTGTTCCCGAGCGAATACAACACGTGTGAGGAAGGGTATTGTAGATTTCGTTTAATCAATAATACTAAATATTTCAGAAGAGATTATTACCAGTAAAAATCAATTTGTTTACTATTAATATTTAACGTCGTTGGAACGCAAGCGCAACACAAACATTTTTTTGAAGCACAATAACGATTGGTTAAGAGAAGAAATGACCTTTATTTCAGAACATAAAAGTGATTTAAGATCCATAAGTCATAAAACACACACATTAAGCGGTAGGACAAAGAGAAGGCGTACAAAACACTTAGTCGAGAACTAGCGTTTGCAACACAAACGGTTTTACAAACAAGACAAACGAAATGTGGCTCAAGTTACAAAAAAGGCTACGACTTCAAAGGTCCTCGTTCTTAACAATTAAGCGCTTGAACATGCCAAAGAAAAATGTTCAGAGTTACACTTCAGAAGAAGCCCTCGCATTAATTAAAGATGCAAAATTGAGCAAATCACAATATATTCGATTAAGAAAAGTTCGAAAGAGAGAAATTATGACCCGACCTACAACAATGTGTTAAAAGTAAACAGCAGTGCTACCCCAAAGATATAGTTATTTCGGTGACAAAAGCTGAAGTTATAAAGACTACTGGATCATACTGCACATCCTTTATGCTTAGTACAGAACGAAGTTCTCAGTACAGTTGTTAGTGAGCACAATAATTCCAATTTGGAAATCATATACAATTGCGATTTTGATGGAAGTTCCTGCCACTCACACTATAAACAAAATTTCTCGAATGCAGAAATGCTACTAATTCTGATTTGTTGTTAACATCAATTTTTCCTTTAAAAATGATAACAAAACACTAACAATGTGCAACAAATAATTTGGCAAAATCCTCGTTCTTCTCCTACACGATTTTGCTTGCCAATGAAATTTCAGTTTGTAAAGGAAACTCATGATGTCATTGCTTAGGAGATGAATACGCAGAAAGACAAATATTATCACCGAAGCCAATGCATTACAATTAATGGAAAGTAAAGTAATGTACATCATTCACTGCTGAAGACCACGCTGGATGGAAAAATAGCCAACATATTAGCAGAAAATTCATCTACCCAGAGTTGCTACATTTGCAACGCCAGACCAAATGAGACGAACGATATAAGCGCTTGCTTCGCAAAAGCCTTGCAACATAAGCACATTTTTATATGTATTACCCATATTACATGCACACATTTGATTTTTTGAATACATATTATATCTTATAGATTAAGTTTTAAAACTTGGCAAGTTCGTTGGCATGAAAACAAGCTGCATTTGAAGAAAGAAAAAATCTAATTATTTTCAAATTTCGAGAGGAAACTGGTTTACTTGTGGATATTTTGAAACAGGGTGTCGGGCTTATATATGATGGAAACACAGCTAGGTGATTTTTCAAGGGCCCGAAAAAGCGGCAGAAATCACTGGGATCACGAACCGGCAATATCACGGTTTTCAGTGATTTTACAAACCATGTCTTCCGATTACAGGTTAAACACTGAAGAATTTAGAAAGTACGCTCACAAAACGGAAATTTTTGTGGAACATTATGCACGGTTCAAAATGCCAGCAAGTGTCCACAAAATTTTAATTCATGGAGTTGACGTCATGGAAACACTTTTGCTTCCTATAGGACAGTTAAGCTAGGAAGCATTCGAACCAAGGCATGAAGAATGTCGCTACTTTCGCGAACACAATACTCGCTAAAATAGTAAACGAAATATGGAAGACCGCCTTCATGCTCACTTGGTATCTTCTGATCCATTTATTTCTATTGTGCATCCAAACATTTGATTGCAGTACGGCGCCTTATGGAGTATTGCCCTCTCTTTCTATCCAATACAATTTTACATAAGACTCTCTCTTTCTACCGCAAGCTGTGTTGCCGATTCAGGAGGCTCGGGGTTATTCGACACGTCCATTTTGTTTCACGCGCAAATACTTAACAAGTTCATTCAACGATAGCTTCAGTTGTGTTAATCTTAGACAATTGAGTTTTTTACCAGTTATTCCCAGAACTCTTATAAATGTGATGGTTATTTTGTAATTTAGTTTTATGGTTTAATTTCCATTAAATTAATTATAAATGATAGACAAATGCTTATTCTACATTTTGACGTTCTTAAACTTTCACTATGCGAGAAACTTTTTATTATTGCAGAAAAGCACAAACACCCAGCGGATGAAATGACAAGGGAAGTCCAAATTTGATATGAGACCCAACCACATTTCTGTATGAATCATGGTTCTTGAGTTAGACGGTAATAAAAACAATATTTCGTGCGCTCCGAACGAACATTTCATGTCGTTAAGTGATCTTAAATACTTCTCAGAGATTCTCAACAGGCGATGTGAAAGGAAAAATAGAGTATTTATTATTGACTTTCACTTATTAAAAACAGTGAAATGCATTTAAACATATATAAAAATGAATTAGAAATTTTACTGTTAATATTAATGCCAAAGACATTCAACCAGTAGTTTGTCGTAAAATGTGCTTTCAAATGCAAATAGGTGACGAATTATTAGCTGGGTGTTCAAAAAGAATATTACGCATTGTCCCGCACAACACCCTTGCAGTATTTGATACCATCCATATCATCTCCCCTTGTGAATGTATTTTGCCTTTATTTTACATAAAAAAGTGGATGTATTGGACGTATAAAATGACTTGGGACTAAAAATTAGTAATATTGACCTTGATATCGATGTCATTCGCGCAAAACAATTCAAGCCTCGTCAGTATGTGATGAATTAACAATGTTCCAACTGGATTTGGACTTGTTTTGCTATTGATATTTCAGTTTTAACTCTCATTTAAAGACCTGTTTTTTAAATAATAATTCTAATAAAAATAATACATCTTTTTTATCAAAAATCTGTAATTTCTAACATTAAGCCATCTATTTAACATGTTTTGAAATTATTTCCGTTCAAGTGGTATTCAAGGTGCTGAACAAGCTGGCAAAATTTCATGTCAATCCAAGTATTAAGCACGGCGAGTGTTGCGTATAAGCGCCGCTGAGAAGTGACAACGCTGTTCTCCATAAGCTCTGTACTGCAATCAAATGCTTGGACGCTCTATAGTATCAGAAATTTACCTAAAAGAAGAAGTAATAAATTGCCACAGCCAGTCTTCGATATATTGAAAGTGCCTACACAAACCCCAGAATTGCCACGAGTTCACCAGGATTCAGAAGACTCATCACAGGGCCAAAGATTCTTCAGAGAGGATTTTGAAGTATAAGTCATGTGAGTGAGTGCTAATCTTTTTTCTTTTGTAATATAGATTAGATTTGTTTGTAGATTTGATCATAAATATAAATTAGAACTAGAATGCAAAGAACGGACGTAGGCAAATTCTCCTTATAAACAGAACAATCGTAGATTGGAACGATTTACCTGCGGCAGTTTTTGAGCTCTTTCCTTGCTCAGCGCGTGGTTTTAGAAAATATAGGGAATTAATCAATAGGGTGAAAACGTGTATTGAAGTGAAAGGTGCGATTTTGGGTAGTCTACTAAAAAGTATTGAGCTATTAGTATTTAGGTAGTGTTATGAGGTGCAGAGAAGTGAAGTGAAGTGATTTAATTTCGTTCTGTTTATTTCGCTAATCTAATGCGTCTTTATAGGCTATTCTGGCAAAAGTTGGTATTTATTGATTTATGTTAACGAGTGTTTTGTGTTTTGTGTTAGAAATGTAAAAATTATTATAAGTATTGTATATTATTATGTTGTAGGTAAAACTGTTTATCCATATTTGTCTGAATATGATTGTGAGTGAATACGTGCAAGGTGGTGTGTATGCGAGAGTTCCTGTCTTTGTATGATATGTAAGTAAGCGTGTATGTTTGCATGTATGAATGTTGGTCTAATATGTAAGTTTATATACTTAAATGTTAGTATATATGTATTTTCATTTGTTGCATATGTATGTAAATGCATTTGCATGTTCTAGGTAATGACGAAGATAATTTGTTTTTTATATTGATTTTTTATATATTGTTCGTATTGTTAATTGTGTTTTGTAATTGTAAATGTACTTTTATGTTTCTGTATTCTGCCACCGGGCAATATCAGCCCAATTGTAGAATAAACCTTATATCTATATCTATAGTTTTTCTACATTTCATGTAACTTTAACCATCATTCTGTTACACTGATTTAAATAGAAAGTACAAAATTCTATTTGTATTGGGTCACAAAAGAAGTGTTAAAACGAATACAGAATCTTGTATAAATTACCCAACAGTAGATAGGAGTGTTAAAATATTCAAAAGCATATATTTAACAATGTAGTGTTATTCAGTGGATTCAATTCCAAAAGCGCAATGTCCTCGTAAATGTTCAAATTGGACTACTGTGCGGCGAACGTAAGTACGAAATTTACTTACTGAACCCTCGCGACAGTGATTGTGCAACATCTATTGTGTGTCGTGAAGTGCAAACAGTTATTTTCTGTTTCTGTGTGAATCTGTAATTTCTTGCATGGGTCACCCCATTTATAATTGAATAGTTACCCCGAATATAGATCTAACCCACAAAAAGTCGAAAATTGAGATTTCAGTGGAATAGTGCCCTATTGGACGTAATACACAGCCCCCTAGATTTTGATGGTGCACCGGCCATTCCAAAGTATATTATTCTTTAGGTAAAGTTTTTCTGTTGGCGACTAGTGATCCCTCTGCATCAAGATGTTGGATCGATGCGAGTATGTTATAAGCGGGTAGTGCGTTGACAAAAATTGGACTTCACAGTGATTCACAATTCATATAAATTGTTGGATGTAAGTTTTTTTACAGAAATAAATTAATTTACTGATTAGTGTTTTTTTTTTCTATTTCCTGAAAACTTTTCCTTTTGTGAGTTAGATCTCTATTCGGGGTAACCATTCAATTATTCAAAATGGCTCTTACAAAACCTCAAAAGCAATTTTAATGGCAATCACAGAATTAGGAAAGCCTTCCGAGACTTTTGACATCATTCATAATAATTTCAAAGAACTTGATGACAATATTTATAAGAAATTATTAGTACAAAATGTAGAGTATGTAAGGCCTTCAACAAGGTATGAGATTCAATTCTTGAATTAGTTTCTCTCTTTCATAGCTGCCAACTATCGCCGCCCAAAGTACATATTTTTATTTTTTTTCTTCAATTATTCGGTTTCCTAATAGTAGAAACCTATATATTACTTAAAGAATTTTAAAGAAGAGTAACATCTCTTCAAAAATTTGGAGGCGTTTTTTTAAGAAAATGTTTCAGCTTTACTGTAGATGCGAAATTTGAAGCTCTTTTTCACAAACATCTTTTGAGTTTTCGAAAAACTCAAAAATCTTTTGAGTTTTCGAAAAACTTTATTGGAAATCGCAGCAAAATACTTTTATGTCATCTTAAACAGTGCATTTAACACTGACCGCACGAAAGTTTTTGGAAAAATTTGGGGCCGGTTTTGAGAAGTTGCGTTTGAATGTTTCTGAAAATACAGAATTTTGAACTTATTTTCACAGAAAACTGTTGAGTATTCGAGAAACTTTCTAAGATATCGTTTAAGCAAATGTCCTCATAAGGGCAATAACGAGAAGAAAACGATGCTAATCTAAATGTTAACGACATGAGAAACAAGTCAAAAAAAGAACATTTTTGTAATTTTTGGATAAAAAATAAAAGCCCTTTTGCTCTATTCTATGTCAATTTTGCAGAACATTTAGCACTATCCCTGCCAGAAGTTTAAAGAAAAAATTGAAAGCGTTTTGAGAATTCTTGTTTCTGATAGTTTTTAATACTGTAGTCGTATTGCACACAATATTGCGCGAAAACTACTAAAATTTTAAAAAATACACTTGACCTTAATGAAAGAAGTAGGAGAAACAATTTCAATTGAAGGAACAGTCTATCTTGATTTTGTAGTTGTAGGGGAAAAATTTCAAAATTTAAATATTCAAAAATTAATAGTTAACAGTAAAAATCGGACATACGCCACCATTACAAGTAAGTGCATTTCACTCTGTTTTTTCCAAGAAATTTAAACAACTTGAAGCTATTTTTGCTAAATTTTTAAATGTCCAGGTGCTTCTTATAAATATCGCAAAATTTAAAGAATGTTTATCACAAACGCAGGGCTTTACATGGAGCCAGATCGATCAGAAAATATTCGTTTGGAAAATACCGTATAGTTTAGTAGCTAGTGTTCACAGACGGACGGTCGGATGACCGACAGACGGGCAGACGCAGGTTTTGAAAAGAAAAAAACACACACACACACATTTTTTGGTATAGGTAATACAAAACAGGCAAAGATATTTAGAAATGAGAAAATCTCAGCCTAACCTATTTATCAAGTAGAAGATATTTACGCAAGTACTATCGGACAAATCATTGAAGTGTTTTATCTCGTCCTCAAATACCTGATAATGATAAGACAATACAACCATTATGTGCGGTTACATTTCAATGGGAATCCATTCAGCCCTGTTAGATGCTGACGTGACCGAGATGCACAGTCTCTGGTTCGACAACAGGGTGAGGCTGTGTACAATTCTTGACCAATACAATTGGTCAAAGAATTAATGAAACGTATTTGCTTTGAAGGAAATAGTAGGGAGGTTCCGAATTTCATTTATATCTTCCTTGAAAATAATATTCCAAAACAGGTCGAAGAAGACAAATGTCTACTGTTTTCCCCTTCGGAAATCGAATTATATTTAAAATATTTGGAATCGAGATCACTCTAAATATGTTAATTCAAAAGTATAAAAACATACCAAATAGAAATCAATAGCGAAAGGCAATTATATATATTGGACAGAGAGATAATAATATATGGACATTCGATAAAAGTTTTTGCGCATATTGTAAGTAGCTTTCGCGCAATATTGTGTTGTTTGCGTGCAATATGTGCAATGTTAAAAATACCAAAAACAATATTTTCTCAAAACGGGTTCCAAATTTTTTCTTCAAACTTTTCATATAGATAGTACTAATGTACCCTATAAAATGACATGTACGCCATAATGGTCTAGTCTATTGTTTTTTTCAAAAGTTACGAACATGTAATTTTCTTACTTGTTCCTCTCGTCGACGATATTTACATAGCGGCAATTTGTTCACATTATTGCATTTATGAAAATGTGCTTTAAAGTTTAATATAAAGTTTTCGAAATTACAGTTTTCTTTGAAAATGAGCTCAAATTCCGCATTTTCAGAAACGTTCAAACGCCACTTTCTAAAATGGCTTCAATTTTTTCTGAAAAACGTTCCCAACGGATCGTGCTAATTGCATTGTTTAAAAATGGATATCAAGTTTCATTTTGCTATATCTTTTATTTTTCATAAATTACACATCGTTTTTTCTAAATACCGCTCACCGCCGATAATAGGCACATTTCCAGCGATTGGCAAACACTAATTTGGAGGTTTAAGTGCCTCAATGGCTTTAAATGAAGTTTTTTCGAACTCAAAAATTTTCTGTGGCAAAGTGTTTCAAATTTCGCATTGACAGCAAGGCTTAAATGCCATTTTCTTGAAAACGGCTCCAAATTCTCAATGAAAATTACCAGTTATGACGAGATTTTACTCTATTTAATATTCTTAATGTAATATTTCGGTTCTGCTATTAAGAAAACCGAATAATTGAGAAAATCCCGTATAAAAGTACTTTGGCGGCGATAGATGGCAGCTGGTATGAGGATGTGGCAAGACCGTAAACCCAGCCCACACCAATGAAATCAGAAACTTTACTACGGGAAAGTCTGTGCCAGTCTGTAGCACTACTAGTTACTTCCTCGTAAACGTACGTATGTAAGGAGTACGTAGAAAAAGTAGGGAGTATAGAGAAGTTATGTAATACGGCGGAAAATCGATTTCGAGAGATTTCAACGGAAATATACGTTTTGGAGTCTTCTAATACCGAAAAAGTTGTCTTTTTCAAATCGTCAGTCCGCCTGTAAAGGCCCCTAGCGCCTAAACCATACGTACGATTTCTTCCAAAATAGATTTTCCCGGTCGATCTGGCTCCAAGCGAGACGTTGCAATTTTGGAAAACATTCTTCAACATTAGGGTACTTAACATAAAGCCCCGGACATTTTCAAAATTTTCTCAAAACGGCTCCAATTTTTTTCTTTAAATTTCTTTATGAATAGAGACTAATACACTTATTAAGATGGCCCCTGAATTCCCACTTCACGGTTACCCCTGAATTTTCGAAATTGCAAAGTTTGAATTTTATTCGGCGTTTTCCTCCACTGCGCAGAATCAAGTTGCAAATTACGAAAGACAGGGAAACTCGTCAGGACAGTAGTTACAAAACACCACCCAGATCGCACTGCAACTTGCACGTGGAAAGAAAGAAATGCCAGTCTCACTGAGAGACGAACATAACAAAAAATGCAGAACAGCTGATGTGTGTGCATAGAGTCAAGGCAACCGTGCGGTGCAATATTTTCTTAAACGTCGCGCGGTGCAGCATGTCTTTGTAACTGTCGATTGTTTCCCGTGCCGTAATTATGCACTTACGAGTGTTGCGTACTCGGTCAGAATGTTAAGTTGCATTCCCACTGACATTTCCTGCAAGATATCTCATACCTTTAATATGCACATTTCCCAATTTGTAAACACTGTTGTATTTGTGAGTTTAAGTGCTTCAAATAACTTCAAATGAAGTTTTTTTCGAAAACGCAAAAAGTTTTCGTGAAAAAGAGCTTCGAATTTCGAATTTACATATCGTTTTAAACACCATTTTCTTAAAAATGGTTCCAATTTTTAACACTAGAAGGACGAGTGTGTCAAAATGACACATCTGTGACACATACTACAATGTAGTGCTTGAGTTTTAAAAGTTAGTGAAAATATTCTTGGTAAGTGCTTTCCTTTAGTGAATGAACTCCATGTGCTGTAAATCTCAATCCTGTGATTTTCCTAGAACTGGAAAAAATCTTAGATTATACCTAGAAGGACCGCCATGTGTCATATTGACACAGTATACACTTCCAAGTCTTGATATTTCATTTTTGTATCATACTTCCGTTTCCCATTGTAAGTAGTATATCTCTGGTTTTTCAGATTGATAAGACTATGGTTACCTTCTTGAAATTTGATGCATGACGATGATAACGATGCGTTTAGAAATCCACGCGGATACATCCTGTTCTTTTGATCCACAGTATGTGTTACAGAGAACTTTCCGTGTGCAAAAACGTGATTGCAAACCGTGAGTATGTGTGTGTGTGTGTGTAAAACTTTGCGTAATGAGTACAGAAAAAGGATAAATACTTCTTGAATTTTAAAATTTTACTAAATAAAACAATGAAAGTGGCAGTGACAGCAATGGAAGCATTTCTGAGTGAAGCAATGACATGGGTGATGAAATCAAGGATTCTGGTGTATGTTCTAGTAAGAAGTAGAACAAGAACAAGAAAAAATGTCCAATATTGTCCAAAAAGTAGGAAAAGCAGAGTCGGAACTTAGTGAGCGAGGGAAGGAGGTTTGAACACGAACTGTTCTTCTGTGTCACTGGCAGAAA
>JAHLJT010002630.1:3733598-3820154 GCA_031308135.1 Acheta domesticus
TTTTTCCCCGAAAGTAATATTCGCCCGATTGACCTGTCTGATCTCGTGCCCCTTGACTTTGGAACAGATATTTTATTTTGGGGGGTTCTTTACATGAAGTCTCTGGACATTTTTCCAAATTCTCAAAAAATGGCGCCGACAATTTGACTAAAATTTTTTGTTGCATCGCCAGAAGGTCGTTTAAGAGAATGGAGCAGGTTTCATGTAGGTTAAAAATTC
Source organism: Acheta domesticus (assembly GCA_031308135.1). Lineage (NCBI taxonomy): Eukaryota > Metazoa > Arthropoda > Insecta > Orthoptera > Gryllidae > Acheta > Acheta domesticus. The sequence continues at coordinate 3,733,818 of JAHLJT010002630.1, forward strand.
TAATGTTTCGAAAATTGGAAAAATTCAAAATTAACTCGTCTAGCTACAACTACAATTTAAAACTAGATGTGCAACACATACTTTCCCGCGTTATGGAAACAGCTATGTAGTACTGAAGTATTGCACTTTATACTACTAACTTCTTAACTATTATTTGAAAACGTGCAATTCAACCAAGAAGCGAGAACTCACTGTTTCCATCCACAGTGTTGTCAGAACTATGTGAGTTCTACAACTGCACAAAATAGAATACAAAATTTTTGTAAACCTGTATTGGAAAAGAAGCCTGATACCCTGAACAATATAGAAATGCATTCCATAGGGACATGAACAGAGAAGACAACAAAAGTTAGTCAAAATTGATGGCGCCATTTTTTAAATATTTTGAAAATGTCCCAGGGGCTACATGTAAAGTACCCTCCAAAATTAAAATATCGGTTTCAAAGTCAAGGGGCCGCGAGATCATTCAGATCGACTGGGAGTATCAATTTTGTTGAAAATCATTTGAACGGCTTAGTCGTTAGCGTTTTTCACAGACAGACAGACAGACAAGGCGAGGCCAGTTCCGTGGGCGCTCAAGGACAAGGTGGAAACAGAATTGAGGAAATGGGAGGCGAAGGAGTCATTTCGAGGGTGTCCACCAGCCAATGGGCCACGCCGCTGGTGTTGGTAAAAAAACAGAATGGTGCAGTGCGGTTGTGCGGGGACTTCAAGTGCACAGTCATGCAGCTTAATGTAGAACAATTCCCCATCCCTAGACCGGAGGAGTTATTCCAGAAATTGTCGGGAGGGTAAGTTTCTAGAAAATTGACTTGCGTGATGCTTATCTTCAGATCCCCCTGGACGAGCAGGCGAAGAAGATTTGGTTATCAACACGCCCTTGGGACTGTTCAGATTCACCGGCTGCCCTTCGGGGTGAACTCGGCAGCCGCGATCTTCCAGAGGTGCCTGGAACAGGTAACTGCGCAGCTGCCGGGATGCGTGAACTATTTAGACGACATCATCGTCACGGGAGCCACGAGGGAGCAGCACAGGCAGAATCTGGAGTAAGCTGTTGGCGGTTTTGCGGGACAATGGCCTGAGAGTAAACAGAGAGAAGTGTGAGTTCTTTAAAGATGAGGTGACATTTTGGGACATGTTTTGAATAAGGATGGTATCGCTCCCACCCAAGAACATGTGAAAGCCATACTCGACCTCCCCCCACCTCAGGATATCAAGCAGTTACAGGCTCTGATAGGCAAGTGAACTATTATAATAAGTTTATAAAGGGGTTCTCTTCGATTGCGGCACCATTAATCGCTTTAAAGAGGAAAGGGGTTAAATTTCAATGGACGCAGCCGTGCCAGGAAGCTTTGGATAAACTCAAGAGGGCGATGGTGAAGGCGACCAGGTTGTCACACTTCAGGCCAGAGAGAGTGACAACGGTGGCGGCAGACGCGTCGGACTACGGAGTGGGGGCGGTGCTCTCCCAGAAAGATGAATGGGGAGTGGAAAGGCCCATCGCGTTCGCATCAAAGACTCTGAATAAATATCAGCGTAATTATTCTCAAGTGGAGAAGGAAGCTTTAGCTTTGGTCTTTGGTGTACGCAAATTTAATGACTCCCTTTACGGATCCAAATTTCACCTCATCACCGACCACAAGCCCCTGGTCCACTTATTTCATTCGGGGAAGAAGCTGCCCGAGGGTACTGTGAAGAAGCTGCAGCGCTGGGCACTGTTCCTGTCAGCTACAACTACACATTACATTACAGGTCTACAGGGCAGCATGGGAAAGCAGACGCGCTGTCACGGCTTCCGGCTGGACCAGACGTGGAGTTCGACGCCGGGGAAGAAGAGTGCTTGCAGCTAGATCTGGGAGGCTGCAAGCGGTGCAGGACTTTCCTGTGGATGCGACGCGGGTGGCGGAGGAGACGGCGAAGGACCCAGAACTAAGGTGGGTGCTGGCTGCATGCGGCACGGTTGGCCAGCCAGGTTGCTGCGTAGTAATGCGCGATGGTGGGCCAGGAAGGACAGACTCTCTCTGAAGGCGGGAGTGCTACTGTTGGCATCAGAGGAGGCGGCACGAGTGGTGGTGCCCAAGTCCTTGAGGAAACAGGTCCTTCAGCTTCTGCACGAGGGTCACGGGGGCCTGGTTAGAACGAAGCAGTTAGCGAGGAAATACTGCTTCTGGGACGGCATGTCGAGGACATCCAAGACCTCGTACGCAGGTGTGAGTCGTGCCAGGTGAACCAGGCGGCCCCCAGGAAAGACCTCGTCTCCTGGCCCTCCCCGAAGCACCACGTGGAGAGGGTGCATGCGGATTTTGCGGGCCCGTTTTGGGGCTCACTGTGGTTGCTGTGGTGGATGCATTTTCCAATTTTCCTTTTGCGTGGAGATGCGGTCCACCACAGCAGCAGCAACCATTGACACGCTGGAGCGCATCTTCGTGGCGGAAGGCCTGTCGGAGACTCTGGTAACTGACAACGGAGCGCAGTTCACGGCCGGAGAATTCGCAAAGTTCTGCAAAACCAATGGCATTCATCACATTGTGCGCGCCGCCGTTTCATCCTCAGTCGAATGGAGAAGCAGAGAGGTTCGTGAGGACGTTTAAGACAGCCATGGGTAAGGCGAGAGCGGCCGGCTCCACGAGGGACCGGGCCTTGCTGCGGGTGCTGGCTTCGTATAGGGCACTGCCGGGCCGGGATGGCAAGAGCCCGGCAGAACTACTTCATGGGCTCCAGCCGAGGACCCCAACTCTCCCTGTTACAGCCCGGGGGAGGAGTGTACCTCAAAGGGCTCCCCTCCCAAGTATAGAGTGGGGGAGAAGGTATTTTGTACCACTTTCAAGGCGTCACCAGCGTGGGTGGCAGGGGTGGTGCACAAGATACATGGTTCCAGAATGTACGAGGTGAGGACGCTCCATAAGAAAGTGATGAGGCATCAGGGGCAAGTAAGGCCGGCGCTTCGAGAAAGCGGAAGTGGACGACCACACTCCGAGGTCAGAGGACGAATACAGGGAAGCTGTAATGCGTCAGTTCGCTGATACGTCATTGCAGGGAGGCAGTCGGAGAGAGGTGACGGGACCAGCGGTGGCAGACAGCGAACGAGGGCAGCGGGAAGCTGTGGTGCGGAGGCAGCCCGGTGGCGGAGACGGGCCATCCCGAGCAGTGGGTTCGTCCGGAGACGAGCGGAGGCCACCAGGGGACACGCGGGAGAGTCCCGAGCAGCAGCTACCGCAGAGGAGGCTGCGACGCAGAGTACGGTTTGCACCGTACGCGTCGCAATTGGGCGCGGAGGGTGTAGTGGCGGTTTAAAACATAGGTACGCCCACCGCCACTCATACCCTCGGCAGCGCCACGTCACCGCGGGAAGGCGCGCCACGGCAGCGCCGGGGCGGTGGCTGCGGCGGGGATGGAGGGGCAGCGCACACCCCTCTCCCCCCCTCGCCCACCCCGGGCGGGGACGGGGCTGGCTGCGGCCGGGCGGGCCGGCACTTGTGAGATTGCGTCCGCACCGGAAAGACTGAGCTATACAGATATTCATTGTGATCGACCCTGCTTGCTATTGGAATTTGTATTTGGTATTTGGACTTAGATTCTGAACTGTGTAACGACCTGGCAGCTATTTTGGAACTTCTTTTGGATTACGGCACCTTGGCAGTGAACACGGTACCGGTCACTTCAAAGATAACGATTGATTTAATATGACATATGTTTCAGAAATCGAATAAGAGAGTTGAAAAAATGTTTAAAAGATGCAAGTGGGGAAAACACAGACAAGTCCTGTATATTTATCGGCATTGATTTTATAAGTGCTTCAAATGATTTTCAATAAATTTTCCACATTCTACAATAGTTTTTTTTGCAACAACACATTCAGAGAATTCAAATTCCTATTTGGGATTACATCATTAAAGAAAATTTAAAGAAAAAGTTTGGAGCAGTTTTTGAATATTTTTTTTTAATTTAAAGCGCAATTTACGCAAAAATTAGCATTTTTTTCAAAAAATTGTACATGGCCTTATTTAAAGTGCTAATTTTGTACAACCCAATTTGTCTGAGACAAAAATGTCTAGTTTCAATTTTGCAGTTTTTAAATAGTTTTTTGCAATTTTCGAAAAATTGGGGAAATCAACGAAAATGATACCAACATCATTACCTTAAACGTTCTTGGCACTATTCAACAACAAAATTTAATCAAAAAAATTGGAGCCCTTGTATTTTAGCTTCGCAAATCTCCGACGGGCTTCATGCAAAGTACCCCCAAAAATAAAAATATCGGTTTAAAATCCCACGAGCCTTGATATCAATGTAAACGAGTGAGGAATGTCAATTTTGAAGAAAATTGGCTGAGCGGTGCAGGCGCTAGCGTTGACGACAGACGGACGCACGGACGGACGGACGGACGGACGGACGGACGGACGGACGTTTTGCCATCAATCGATTTTGCAGTATCAAGAAGCAACAATATATGGATTTTGACTACACTACGAGATAGAGGATTATTTTCTAAATTTAGCAACATGTTTTATCCGCTTTTTCGTAAACAGACCCCAGCTATAAGAGTTTTTCTGGCGAAAATTTGCCGTTTTCCGGCGTACGATTATACAATTTTCTCTTCTTACGAAGTAATCATAAGGCGAAAAAACAATGCAATTGATATTTAAAAGAAATTTTCAACAAATATTTATTCAGTATCATGGAGAGTTTTCTTGGAATAATTCACAACACTTTCTCAATGACAGCGTTTGAAGTAATTATTCAAAATGTTTTGATTGTTAGCTTTTTGTGATAGTCCTGAATTTCGTTACATTTGTGATTTCGTGACAAAAGATATTAGCTTTTTACTTTTCAGAAAGTTTCGTGTCCAAACCCGCTGACATGAAAATTTCGTCGAATGATAACGAAAATACTGGTTCAGGTAAAAGAAACACAGACTTCACTCTTCACTGGACACCCACATCCCTCTATAATTAGGTACACAGCACATACAGACCACAGCAAAACGTTAATTGAATGGTTTCACTACACGCATAAGATATAATCTTCATAGGTATCAAGCAACAATAATATAACTTCTAGTTGTTGCTGAAGAGCAAACTTTGAATTAATGATTATGCAAGAATAACTCGTCAGACTGCACAAACCAGGGTGTACACAAAAGGAAAATATAAGATGGAGGAATCTAAGCCTTATAAGCGTGTCATCACAAAGATGACTACCAGCAACAAGAGCTGAAATATTTAGGTGGCACTGGTAGTGTTGAAGCACCGAACCGAAAATTTATTGAATGTTCAAGAAAGTCTCATCTTGTAGATTATGGTGTGAGAAACGCTTCTTTGAGCACTTTGGACTCGTTTTAGTTTTAAAACGCTCTGTTTAGAAGTTATTTGACGACATAGATTCGAAAACATTTGATGTGTCACGGATTGCATGAATTTCACATAAATATTAGTTGCGTTTTTAAACAAATACTTCACATTTTTAAAGTCACATTTTTAGAGAAGTGAAATTCTTCACGTCTCTGTCAAATTATCTTTCTTTAGAGACCTCATTTATAAAGACTAGTTGTGTGTGAGAGCCGCAAAGGAAAACTGTGCTACTGTAAATAATATAAGAGACGATTTTCTGGATTATGTACTGCGAACACTGTAATAGTTAAATTTATTTCTGTTTTTTTTATTTGTAAAAAAGGAAAGCACCTGTGTATCCAAAAGGAATGCAAAGTTTAAACTGGAGGTTTTAAAGTAATAACTGACGGTCAGCGCAGAAATTGCAATATGTCTGTATTACTCGTTATTTATTGTATTGTCGTATTTTCTGTATAAGACATTGTAAAGATGAATGTATAATGTAGACATTTAACTAATTGCTAATGCACTTGTTAACAAGGTACATACCTTCCATCCTTACGGCGGTGATTCCGATATTCAAAATCACTCATCTCAAATCTATATCAATGCACTGAGCAAATTTCAATAGGGCCAACATGCGCAGTTCTAAGGTTTTCAAATTGAATAGGTCTAGAAAACCACTATTAGGGAATAGAAATCAACGCGATGAATATATTAAATATAGTCATTTATAAACAAAATTATTAAATTTTCTTCTTTCTTTCATTTTCTAGGCAGGGGAAATATATCTCATTGGTGGAATACCAACATTCCAACTCGCCAGCAATGGAATACAGCAAGGACTAATTACATTGGAATTATTAGATTTACCATTAATTATCTATACTAATATATAACGACACATGTGTTGACTTACAGTGCGATGATCTCTTAATGTACTGAACCAATACTGATGAAACTTTTGCACTAGCTTACTTTCAAGGTCTGGAGTACTATAGGCTATGATTTACAACAACAAACCTTAATATATTTACGAAATAATTACTTTTTTGTCATTTACGTTAGTAAACACGCACTTAGCCACGTAACAACCAATCATCTAAAAATCACTTTAAGAAAGCGTCCATAGCAATGGCCATTAAAATGCTGAGAGTCCATTAAAAATATTTTAGCGGACTTTCGGGTTTAGATTTTATCAGTGCTCGTAAATTTTGGGATTAATGTGACTTTGACACATAACACAATTTTTGGGAATAAATGTAAAACATTTTGAAAGGCATACGTGTCCTATAGTATGTTTCTTTCCCTTGTATATTGTTCACGGTCAAGTCTGCAAGTTCTTATCCCCGGCAAGCACCAAATACTCCAAAAAGAAGAATGACATTCAAAAGCAGGTATATATGATAGCCAGCCAGCCTCTTGTAAGAAATTAGTTATTTGCTCTTCTAATTTTTTAGGCTTGTAATTAGCTTAGATTTTCTCCTCGAATGTTCAATAAATTTATAACAGTGTATTTAAATAAATTTTAAATAATTACTCTTCAGTATTATTTCAAATTATAAGGAATGAATAACTTCTGTGGATACTCAGTCTTCAAGTGTATTTTTATACATTTTTTCAGCATACTAAAGTATGACTAGAGTCTAGTTGATTTTTAAATGTTTTTTATCTTTCGTTCAAAAATGCTAGCATGATCTCTTCGCCTCGCCTACACTTTTCGTTCGTTAATCACAAAATAAATCATAAGCTTTTTCTTAAGTGGTTACAGATTTAGAAGGCATCAAACTATATCTTGCATCGTCTGCTTCCTCCACAATACCATTGGCACGAAAATATCTGCTGATACTTCGAAATTCCCGTATTTTTTCTCAATCAGCTTGCAAAACAGAAAAAGAGTTCAACTGTTTAATCACACACAAAATATCCAGTACAACTATCCCTGGCTTCAGAAAACCGAAAGTAATGGCAAATTTTTATTAACTCATGAAAATGATAAAAGTTTATTTTTAATAAGCGATAAACTAGAAATAACAAAAAACATTGTATGTGGCTCGTCTTCAATTAGTCTTTATGGACTCGTGACATAAATAACTATTGTGGACTATTTTCGCCTAGCAATATATCACAGATTCAAAAGAGCATCAATGTACAATTATTTAGCTGCGCGCCACCAGAGGATGAAGACTGAGATCTACGATTGAGTTCATCTATGCACGAATTGCGTGCCTCAGAAAAGATATAACAATATACTACAACCTCCTTGAAGACAGCTGTTTGTTGATTTGTACTTTTCATTGTATAACCGGAAATGATATTTAGGAAAGATAATGGCAGTTTTCTTTATATATGAAAGTAACTTGGATATTTATTTTAATTGTATCTAAGCGTGAATGTATCTAAGTGTAGAAGAGACATAAAATTATTGAAACAACAAGTTTTTCTCACGGAAGTGCTTGATATTGTAAAACGGTGTCAATGCACACATCTTTTCTGCATGAAACAGTTACTGGGTTAGTGGGTTAGTTAAGCATGATTATTACGAGTACGTAATTGAGGGTTGAACGAGCTAATATGAAATATTTTATACATTATTTACTTGTGTTGCTTAAACTCTGGCAAATAGATTAATTTTTATAATAAGTGTTTTATTATAGTAGAGAGTGAAAGCGTACATTTGGAAGGTAAAGAAATGATTATTTAAATTCACGAGAGTAAGTTCGACAGGAAGTATAACTGAAGTAAAGAGAAATTGGAAACCTTTCTTTATAAAAACGCGAGAAGAAAAAAATATGAAAGAGAGTATGTTTTACAATGTGTTAATACATAGAAAAGTATTGGTACTACTGTATAATACATAACATTTCGCAAAGAGAATACGTGATAAACGCATTTTATTTCTGTTTGCATTTTTGTTATTGTTAGTTATAAAGTTAGTGAAATTGAGGGGCGGGAATCACAGTAAGAAAAACTATAAATATATTTTAGTGAGAACGTCAGGAACATCGGATATTTCCGATGGGTGCAAGGCAGAGAAGGGCGTGGTGGGAATACAATAGAATAGATAGTAGTAGACTGCGTCGCAGAGCGGGAATAGATGGGATTCCATTTCCTGGTTAATAAATTAAGATAAATAGTCCAGCAACGCGGGGTACTATTTCTAGTTTATTATCTTATTTTTAATTATTTATCACCATCAATTATTATAAATGTCTATTTTTATTCAATATGGCAGAGTTTGCTTCCACATTGCACTGAGAAACCAGTTTCTATCTATCGCCCACCAAAGTACATTTTTTGACATTTTCTTAACTTTTCGGTTTCCTAATAGTAGAACGAGAATATTATTATAATAATATTGAAGAACAAGAAAACCTCCTCCTTAAAGCAATTTTCTTGAAAACTTTCTAGTAATTTTTAAGAGCTTGGGAATTTAGCTCTTTTGAAAATGCGGAGTCGGGGAATTTCGGGGGTCTAATAGATATTAATATTGAAACGAAAATATGGAGACAGTATACAAGGTTTTTTTATTAATCATATAATTGGGTTAAAGTTTTTAGAAAGTAAACCACCTTTTCAGAAAGGAAGGAACGTGTCGGCAAGGACTTGCGGCAGAAGCAGCAGCATCAGCATCAGAATCAGCCACTGACGCCGCCGCCGCCGCCGCCGCCGCCGCCAACGCCGCCGTCAATGCCGCCGTCAATGCCGCCAGCGTAGACGCCGTCTACGCCGCCAACAACGCCCAATACGAAGCCGCCGCCAACGAAAACGCCAACGCCGCCGCCGAAGCCGCCGCCATCGCCGCCACCTCCGCCACCACCGCCGTCGCCGCCGCCAACGCCGCCTACTACGCCGCCTTGACCGCCGCCCACGCCGCCGCCGCCGCCGCCGCCACCGCCGCCGCCACCGCCAACGAAACCTACGCCGCCGCCGCCGCCGCCAACGCCGCCGCCAACGCCGCCACCAACGCCGCCTCGAAGGCCGCCATCAACGCCGCCGCCAACGGCGCCACCAACGCCGCCGCCAAAGCCGTCGCCAAAGCCGCCGCCAAAGCCTCTGCCGACGCTTACACCAACGTCGCCGCCAACGTCGTCGCCAAAGACGCCGCCGACACCGCCGCCGACGCCGCCGCCCACGCCGCCGCCTACGCCGCCGCCTACGCCGCCGCCATCGCCGCCTCCGACGCCGCCGACGCCGCAGACGCCGCAGTCGCCGCAGACGCCGCAGACGCCGCAGACGCCGCAGACGCCGCAGACGCCGCAGACGCCGCAGACGCCGCAGACGCCGCAGACGCCGCAGACGCCGCAGACGCCGCAGACGCCGCAGACGCCGCAGACGCCGCAGACGCCGCAGACGCCGCAGACGCCGCAGACCACACATTGGACTAAATGGCGATTCTAGACGGAACTAGCCTTAAATCATTGTTTTAAGTGATTCTAATGAATTTAAAGGGTTGTTAAGGTTTTGAAATTAACACACATTAAATATACTTCAGTTTTACTTATTAATGATTATAATTACTAATGAATACAAATTATTGTTAATAAATTGTGTTCAAAAAATTTAAAAAAATATAATGACTTCTCCGAACGCAGATATATTTTATTTTCAGTACCTAAATCAAAACATAAATGAATATATTAATCTTTTGTTTTATAGTGCACAATTTCTAAAAGATTTATTTATTTTTTCACAAGTGATAAGAAATGTTTCTTCTTCTTCTTCTTCTTCTTCTTCTTCAGTTTATGACGTTTATGTTTCACATAAAAGGCACCAATCATAAAGTTTTATTGCAGATTACCCCTTTTCTTACCCACTGTTTGTCTATACTTGCCTTTTACAAGATTTTCTTCCATACACTCCCCATGTTGACCCCTCAAACAATTTCATTGCTACTTTAACTTAATTTTTCACATCTTTCATTGCCTTGGTTGATTCACATCATTTCCATTGACAATTTGAAATTACAACATTACAATTGGCCAACAAGAACCCAACAATTTATAAGAGTCAGTCCTCTTATAGTGCGACGAGTTGTAGTCATCTCCTGCAACATGTTCGCCGCATCTCTTTTACCCGACGTATGCAGTGATTGCCTTGCTGCGTATACAATTTCTTCCTTCGAGTGCGACGTAAGTAATGTTTCGCTGCGGTTTCTTTTACCCTTCTCAGTACACTCATTAAAACTTTTCCTCGGTCGGCGTGCACCTGAACTAGTAGATGGCATAGCTTCAATCATATTAGGAGTTATTGCCCTGTATACCACTTCCGGAAACTGAATTACAGCATCGAGCAACCCAGAATACTTTTTAATGAAATGATGCTCGACGTGGTGGCATTTTCTCCACCTACTCAAAAAATGTTATAAAATACTGTTACAGCATCTTTAGAGCATTTCTTCATTGTTTGTTCTCACTCTTGAAAATCTAATCTATTCTTTACAAAAGACGTTAACTCTGCTTTCATGTCCCCTCTGTTGCGCGAAACGGGAAACAGATCACGGTAGGTGACTACTGGATGCGCGCCATCGTCTGAAGTAAAACATAATATTCTCATTTGGACGTATCTGGACGTGAAACTTAGTGCAGCACAAAGTAAAGACACGAAGCTATATAGTGACATATGTTTTACTGTAATGCAAGTTAATTTACATTGTTGAAAATCTACTTGAAAGTCGGGAAAATGTAAAATTTAGGTCGCGCGCAACGCCTACTTTACAGTTGATTTTACGAAGAGAGAAGCAAAGAATTGAAATTATATAAGTACTGTTGAAAAGTACATACTTCACTGAACGTCTTCCATATAGCAGAGTTTCGCATTCGCCTTTCATTGAGATCTGAGCGCGTTTGATTCTTCGAGTGGCTGCAGAGCGACTGCCTCACCCAGCGCTTCCTTCAAGATATGATAAGTAATTCACTTCCCCACCGTAGCAAACATGAGCCGAAAAAATATACCAACTCACAAATATCATTCTACCAACATTGATGATCAAATTCACTAACACAAAAAGTCGATATTAAAATGTTAGGTAGGGAGGTCTAGTTCCGCCTAGATTGGCCATTTAGCCATCTGTGGACCACGCCGATGCCGACGCCACCGACGCCGCCGTCACTGCCGACGCCGCCGACGACACCGCAGACGTGGCCGACGCCGCCGCCGACGCCGCAGACGTGGCCGACGACGCCGCCGACGCCGACGACGCCGCAGACGTGGCCGACGACATCGCTGACGCCGCCGACGACGCCGTCGCCGCCGACGCCGCCGCAGACATGGCCGACGACGCCGCAGACGTGGCCGACGACGCCAACGCCGCCGACGCCGCCGACCCCGCTGACGCCGCAGACGCCACCGACGCCGCCGATGCCGACGCCGCCGACGCCATTGCAGACGACGAAGCGGTCGACGCCGCCGAAGCCGCCGACGACAACGACGACGCCGACGCCACCGACGCTGCCATCGCTGACGCCGCCGACTCCGAACGCGACGCCGCCGTCGCCACCAACGCCGATCCCGCCGATGTCCCCGAAACCGCCGACGCCGCCAGCGCCCCCGACCCCGCCGTCGCCACCAACCCCGTCAACGCCACTAACGCCAACGGCGGCGCCGTAGGCGTAGCCGTAGCCGCTGCCGCAGTCGTCGGAGGAGGCGGAAGACGCATCGCCAGAGACGCGTAGGCGTTTACCTCAGCGTGGGCGTCCGCGGCTGCGCCAGCTGCTTCTCGTCGGCCGAGCTGTCGCTGCGCAGAATGATGAAAGAGCGTCCGTTCAAAAGTAAGGACAGTATGCAATGGGAGTATGCTGGATCTTCTTTCAAAAGTATTTTAGGTCTTCGTTTAATAATTCTGTTTTCTTCTTTTCAGACCTTGATAATAACATTTTTTCAATTTTTCAATATATTTTTTAAGATATATTAATAATTCATTAAAAATAAATAAATAAATGTTTAATAATTTGAAATTGTAGCTATTCCTGTTCCTTTACCTATTACTACCCTATCTCACTCAGTATTTAATTTCTCGTAGTTGTACGTATTACTTGCAAAGTGTATGTACGAGCCTTCTTTGGAAGCAAAACCTCTCAGGCGAAAAATGATAATTTAGCAAAAAAACACCAATGCAACTAATCTCCAGATTCACTTCCTGTTATCGGCCCGTAGAGGGCACAGGAGAGAAACTGGGTTGACACACAAGATTGATTAGAGTGGAGGCCCGAACCTTGCTTTAGCCAGAGAAGGAGGCTGCCTTCAGCAGTCATTGGAAATCCCGTATGTTAGTAATGCCGACTGGCGATCGGAGGGACACCTTGCTGGGCCCTGCGGGGGGATGTCCCGAGGCCACAATGGTTCGCAGTAACGGGTGGCAGGAAACAACCCAACGGTTAAGTGCGATCTGTGAACTCGAACTTGCGTCCTGCGAATCTTCACTTGAAACCAATGAGGAAAATGGATAGAACAAGCAATGTAATGAAACTTAACGTGCCTTGTTCTACCATACCTGCTCCCATACCTGCTCAGAAACCGAGCTAATGTCACCTTGTCGACATTTGGCCATCCCACGAATGTTAGTCCCAGGCAACCAGTGGCGGCAGTACCTTGAAGCCACCGTCAGAGATGGACCAGAATGAATTAAAGGAGGTTATGTGGTGCTTTTACTATTCAAAAGCGAAAAATCGCTGCTCAGAAATAAAAGTTTCTAAGATATGAGAGAGCGGAACCCAGATATTGGATCTACCTTAGACTCAAAGAAGCTTGCCAGTCAATGACGATACATACTCAGCAGTTGAAAATTCACAGCAGAACAACTAACAGACATGCATAGAAACGCGGAGTATGTTCTTCGATCGAACTATCCACATGACGAATATTTAGAACCATCTAATAACCCTGAAATTATGGTCTTCTCGAAGGTTCACGTTTTCCAAGTAAAACATCCGTCGGGGGTGAAAATGCATCTGGCCATGAGTCACACGATAAGCACATGGTTCTGAACCTCCGACGCGCGATAGAACGAGTTCGTCTACTTCCATTTGAATCTCGTGCACCGTTGAGGAGAATTTACGAAAATGCTAAACCTAAGAGTGTGACAGAAACAGCGAATTCTGTCTTAAATTAGGTTGTACAACTCCGTACCCCCATGGGTGAAAATAATTATGAAACGGATAGCAAACACACCATGTGATATCCCTCTTAGGATATCCCTCTTAACCGAAGCATCTCCTAAATCAAATCACACTTGTAACGTACAACAAATATACTCCATGTTGAACAAAAATACCATATTGAAAATGGCACCACAAAGCTATTGCTAGCTGAGAAGCTAAAAGAGAAAATCCAAGCGTGGTCTCAACGTTACAAACGTAGAATAGGTTTCCGCGTACAAAAACGATTGTTTGAAACAGGCGCTAAGATATTCTATCGCAGTCTGTCTCAAAACCCAATGGTAATGCTGTCCGTCCTTCAAAAGATGACGTCGCAGCATTTTGAGCAGGAATCTGGGAGAAAAGCAAATCCAAAACACAGACTCAATGTGGCTTTAATCTAAAGTTGATGCTGTCAATGCACATAGGGAAACAATGGAAGATGTTCACAAAGGGTACCTCATCCAAGCAACTAAGAACATGTGATACTGTAAATCCCCCGGCATTGACTCTATACAGATTTATTGGATTAAGAAATTAACAGAAATTCATTAACAACTAGAAAAGGCTGTTAATAAAATTTTAGAAAACCCAAAGGAACTCCCGAAATAGCTCACACGCGGCATCTCGTATTTGCTACCCATATCAGGAGACAGCTCTTTGGCGAAAAACCACAGGAAATAGTGCGATTTTTCTAACTGTGCCCCTCAAGCCCCTATAGCCACAATGAATAATCACACGGCATTTCGCATTTTTCTCCATCGTGCCGCTAGAAGTCGCATGGTCGCAAGCACTGCTTGATACGAACGCTATCATACGATATCTGACGGCACGACTGAGAACGTCGCCAAATACCGCGACATATTCCATCATGAAGACGGGCCTTGATAGATAGATAGATAGATATTGTTTATTTAGCCTTCTCGGCTATTTTTACATAAAATACATATTTACATACATTGCTTACATCTATAAGTATACTCTATTAACTATTTACAAAATGAATTTTCTACTTTTATGTGTTTTATAATTTTTCTTTTAAATTCTTTAATTTGTTCACAGTTTTTTATTTCTAATGGTAGTTTATTATATAATTCAATTCCTTTGTCAAATAGTCTATTTTTGCCTGTTCAGTTTTACTAAAATTAATTACTGAATGTTGTGTTTGTCTTGTTTCCCTTGCTGTTTTACCGTTCACTCTTTGGATTTTGTTTACCAAATCTCCTGTTATTTGGTTTTTAATTAATTTAAAAATAAAAATTAGTGTCTTATACTGAATTCTCTCTTTTATTGACATAAATTTCAGAGTGTCTAGCATGTCTACCACTGGAGTGTATCTATTGCATTGAATTATTACCCTCATTGCTCTATTTTGTTGTATCTGAAGTTTTTTAATTTCACTTTTTTGGGCTCCAACTAGTATTGTTGCACAGTAATCAAAATGTGGTGCAATTATGGATTTATATATCAAACATCTTGTATAGCCATTTATATATTGCCCAATTCTGTTTAACATATTAATCTTTTTTCCAGTTTTCTTTACTATATATTCTATATAATCTTCAAAATTTAATTTACTATCTATAATTACTCCCAGATATTTCATTTTGTATACCCGTTGTATTTCCTTTAAATCAGTTGTGAATAATTTTGTTTCTCTTTCTTCTATGTTTCTTCCACTATGTAAAATCATAAATTTAGTCTTTTCTACATTCATTATTAATTTATTTACCCTTAACCATTCTTGTACTGCAATAAATACACTCTGCAGTTTAAATTCAATTTCCGCTTCTGTTTCTCCAATTACATACAATAAAGTGTCGTCAGCAAATAACTGAATTTTACATTCATTTGTAAACAAATTTATTATATACTTAATTAAGTCATTTATGTACATTATAAACAAAATTGGTCCCAAAACTGACCCTTGCGGAACACCTAAATCTACGCTAATTTCCTCTGACATAATGTTATTATATTTTACTTTTTGCTTTCTATTTACAAGATACGAAATAAACCACTTTTGAACGTCACCTTTGATACCGTATTTGTACAGTTTCTCAATCAGCATTGACCTGTCAACCGTTTCGAATGCCCTCCTTAGATCCAAGAAGATAATTCCTACTTTCTTTCCTGTATCAATATTAATTTTCCATTCGTCTAAGACTGCTTGAATCGCGGTTTCACAGGATTGTATTTCTCTGAATCCTGATTGTTCATTTCTTATAATTTTGTTTCAATAAATTCATTTAATTGCTTCTTTACTATTTCTTCTAATATTTTTTCATACGTGGGTAGTTTATTTATTGGCCTAAATTCAGCTGCTCTCTTTGTGTTTGTCACTTTTGGAATTGGTATTACGGTGGAAGTTTTCCATGATTCAGGAATGATCCCTTTTTCTAATGAATTATTTATTATTTTCAAAAATACAGCTTCTAATATTTCATAATTTTCTTTTA
This sequence comes from Acheta domesticus, assembly GCA_031308135.1. Taxonomy (NCBI): domain Eukaryota; kingdom Metazoa; phylum Arthropoda; class Insecta; order Orthoptera; family Gryllidae; genus Acheta; species Acheta domesticus. The sequence continues at coordinate 3,749,742 of JAHLJT010002630.1, forward strand.
TCATTTTTGTTGTAATACCCTCGTCGGTTCCTTTTTTGTTTGTTAGCCCAAAGATAATTTTACGCAATTCTTCCTTTCTTATCAATTTAAATTTATTAAATTCACTGTCACACCATTTTTCATTTTGCTTGTAAATATTCTGATTCCCTCCATCAGCATTTTGTACTAAAATATTAATGCTTCTTACGAAATAGTTATTGAATTTGTTTGCTATATTTTCTTTACTACTTTCATACAAATAACTACATTATTTCGTAACTTCTTGTACTCTTCCCACTTGTCCGGTTCTCTCGTTATTTTAGCTGTTTTGTATACTTCATCTCTCTTGTTGCACAACATTTTTATTTCTTCGCAATACCATTTTCTTTCATTCCATTCTGTATGCACCTTCAGCGTTGAGGGGCAAAGATAGAAAAATCGCAGTATAATAACTTATCTGCCAGTACTGCACAAAGTTAGAACTGCAGCCACAGCTGACAAAATGTACACACACCTAGAGAAAAACCATCTGTTGCCAGTTGAACAAAAAGGAAGTCGTAAAGGTTCTTATGGCTGTAAGGAAATCTTGCTACTGAACAAAGTCATCTCTAATGGTGTCAAGAAACGGAAGCGTAATTTAAACATAGCTTGGATTGACTACCAAAAGACCTTTGATAGTGTACCACACGATAGTATTTTGACGACCCTGGAGATCTATCGATATACTAGACTTATTGAGTTTTGCAAGGATAGTAGGAAATTGTGGAGTAGCAGGTTACTAATATATAGTGGAAAGGAAGCAATAGAAACCAGAAGTATTCAGCTAAACAGGAGTATTTTTCAAGGAGATTCACTCTCGTCTCTGCTGTTTTGCATTAATTTGATTCTATTATCTAGAGAGTTGTCACAAGCTGACTTTGGTTACAAGCTCCATGGTGATAAAAGGCCAGTATCACATTTCTTTTACATGGATGATCTTAATCTTCCAGTGGGCGCGCGTAAAATGTCCACACCAGCAGGCGCGTGTCGTACGACATTCACTGACACTTGAAAAAATCAAATAAATTGTAGAAATATGGAATTTTATGTCGCATTATAATATCTAAAAATGATATTTAGTACCAAAAACATATCCGTTGGTAAACGTTCGTATTTAGTATCAAAAAGATCTTGTTCCGATCCAGTATCGTTCTGATGCTCGTCTATATTTTCAACATTCGTTTACTGTCTCTGTCACTATTCAATTCATGATCTTCCTCCGATCAGACAGCTCTTGAAGAATATTCTGATTTTCCTTCACATGAATTCTTTATCTGGACACTTTAAAGAAAATTTCCATTAGGCCAAATTATTACACAATATTTTAGCACAACTGCCGGCGTAAAGCTTACGTCACTATGCACTTATCCCGAATAGGGCGTTACAAAAACTGAATATAGCGTGCAAAGTAATCACTGGCTGCAGGAATGCATCACTTAAGATACCTGCAAGGAATACCAAGAACGCAGAAGTCTTTGACAACAATGAGTTGACAGCAAAACAAAAAATTTCTGCTATTGTCGTGAAATTTACGACAGCGCGCCCGCTGGAAGTTTAAAGTGTTTGCAAGGAATGAAGCGATTCTCTCCCAAATGCTGTCCGTCATCAATGATTTTAGCAATGACATCTGCATGAGCTTTGGTATTGGCAAGTGTGCAAAAATCAACTTACGGGGGGCAAAATGACAACGTCTGAGAACATTGAAGTTGATATGCACACTGTACAGCACAAACGCACAAACATGTTCACTGAGCATTGGAGATTCGAAAAGCCGAAGTGTGAGATTGGGGAGCTAGAGGCGTGGCCGCGAGCCCAGTCAGCGGAAATTGTACCACGTTAAGGCGGACGCCGTCATGCTTGTTCTTCCAGCACGCTTTGTTGTTTGAGGGAACTAAATCTTCGAACGGACTAAGGTCGGTATTTCGATTCTTATGTGCCACATCGGGTGTATTCCACCCGAATCCCACTCGATTTTGTGTTCACGCCGTTAACCGTTGGAGATAATTCCAAGGGCACAACCTCCGAATTAAAGTTGAGGGTTGGTTCCCGTTGTTCAACCAAGGAGATTGTTTCGCCATTATAAAACGTGATTGGTATATCCGTTTCATGTGCATCCTCATAGTAACTTTGTAACATGTGCAGAAGATATTTGAAGTTAAGAGTTTTTCGTGAGGGAGGACTTAACTGATTTTTTTAAAGAATTTTACATTTTTTGTTGTGCGCCGGTTGTTCGACCATTCATCGCCAATAATGTCTACGTCGCGGGTGCGCTCGCAGAAGTTATGGTACCACTTCCCACACACACTGCATTCGGTACCGGATTTCAGCGCTCTTGGACACACGAAACATCCGTAAAGGTCCGAGGTTTAATTTCAGGCCGCCAATAACTAGCAGCTCGGAGATTAAAGATAAAACACTCACCGTTGCAGTCAGCTCGAGATATCCGTCGCGCTTCGCAAAACGTTCGCGAAGACATCCCGCACGGCCAGCCCAGTTACCAATCCTTTATAACAATATATTTTTTTCATAAATGGCAACAGTAATAAATTTCTTATTGTAGTAAAAAATTAGTATATAATGTGTATTTAATTATGTTTATAGTTTGGTTTGATTGTGCTCGTTGGTTCTCTCTAAAATCGTATTTGAATTTCAGGGATGGTTGCATAACTATGATTCAGATTTTACCATATTTTTTCCATAAACCGGAACAGTAATAAATTCCATTTTGGAGTAATAAATTAGTATATCATGTGTATTTAATTATGTTTTCGGTTTCGTTTGATTGTGCCGGGCGATTCTCTCTATAATCGTATTTGTAAGTTTGGCATGGTGTCGTGCGGGTTGCATATTATATATAATATATACAATATTTGTTTAATAAACGAGGAGAGTAATGAACTTAATTTTTGGGTAATAAATTAGTAATAAAGGAGTACTAAATATTTGTAATAGTTTGAATCGATTTTGCCATTTTTTTAATTTGATTGTGCTGGCTTGACACTAACTCTAGCACAACCACTATTTTTTCATAAATGGCAACACTAATCAATTTAATTTATGGGTAATAAATGAGTACTAAATATTCCATTTGGTTTGGTGCGATTGTGCTGTAGTGGTTGTGCCAGCCTGACATAGCCTAAACTTCCAGCGGGCAACCTAGAGCACCGTCGCCTTGCTTTCACCGCTAATCACAGGGAGCTACTTACTCGTGGGTCCGCACGTTGAGAAGGACCTGCCTTTGACCACTCGATAATATCCATCTCCTTTTCTGCTTAATTGGAGAGTTGTTTCTCGTATCAGAAGACATTTTTTATTAATGTCAAGTCAAATACACAATACAAGTTCCCTTTCGAAACCAATCGCGCACTGGGAACGCAAGAAAAACGATTTTTAAATAAGCAAGTGCGGGATGCGGCTTGCTTACATAAGCTCACTATCTCCACACAACGTGTTAGAGGGTTCGAACGGTTGAAGTTGGCACAAACTTCTTTTGTACGCACGCATGCCAGTCTTCAACAGTCCCTGGCTGCAATATTCCCATTACGTGAGGTATTTACGTTGGGGTTGGCACCTACTTCCACCAACTTAAATTGTAATCAAAAGTCCCTAAGCCAATGCAGTAAGTATGGCGGGTGATTTCCGGGAGGTTGGTATAATTGTGTGTTTCGGGTGATATCTTACGTGAAATAAATCTCACGCCACGATGACCGAGGAGAGAATGAGGCAACGTTCAGCGACGCACTATGTGACATCTCTGCGCTGCATAATGGGTAGTAAATGTTTCTCGTTCTTCCCATTCACTCTCTTTATAATTTCATAATAAATATTTTCTCAATGTTGGATAATAATCCGTATCTGTGAAAAAATACAAGATAAATGAAAAACTTATATCACACCTTGAAAGCCACCCCCTCAATTGCAACATGTCTAATCAGAAATCAAACACTGCTAATAAAAATTATTTGGCAATCAATTTCAGAATCATGAAATATAGAGAATTTATGCACTTAAAATAGGGAATATATATATATATATATATATATATATAAATATAAATATATTGTAATGATTTCGTCTATTGCCTATTATTTCATCTATAAAAACCCCTAAATCTCCCATACACAGTTTTCGAAATAAATGTAAACATCGAGTAGACTATAGTAGGAAGCGGCCCAACTATACATGAACCATAGCTAAGCGGCCGGCCTGTACTTAAATCGATAGTGACAAAACAAAAGAATGGCGCGCCGCGGAAAAATCATATTTTATAATTTTTGAAAACGCGTACAGAAATAAAGTCTGACAAAGTAGCGAATTAGAGACGGAATAAATCAACATTTTGGTGTTTCTTTGGACGCAATCGGACAACGGGTACGCTTAAATTTTTATTATGTAGAAATGGAAGAAAAAGTTCACGTGAGACATTCAAATACATTAGCATAAATGTCAAGATTTTATGAAGAAACCGTAATCTGGTCGACGAAAGGCGTTGCAAATCAGCATAATTTAAAATTAGCAAAATTATGGAATGCTTAAAAGACTTATAAAACGTCGGAATGATTTATTTTGAAGAAATCTTGTGTTAATAATGTCGAAAACCAATTGCCGAAGCAGTGCATAATTTCGACATAGATATTCATCATTTTCGGCATATTAAGCGTTCAAAACGTCGATTTTGGCAAAACTCGGACGTTGAGCACAAAATAGTAATAAATAAACGTAATGGCATGTCAAAATAACTAATATTTTATATTTTAGAAAATTTTATGAAACAAGAATAGAGGATGCAAGAATGGAATTCGCCGGCATTTGTAAAAAACAGTAGACAACACGAACTTAGGTGGTGAATCAACACTGATTTTGCGTCACATTTGAGTTAGAGCTCGTGGAGGCAAGACACCGAATTCATGTTAGGCTGTTTTAAAATTTTGTGTGCAAACCGGAAGTCTCTAGTGTTTCCACTGTACAACTTGTGCGAAGTCGTCTATGCTGCAGAAAGACAAAACCAGAATTACAAATATACTTCCAAGAAAAGTTTTTACATCCATCTTGAAGAAAATATATCATCAAATTTGGGGTCCTTAATGACAGTGTGTTGAATGATGTGTAATGATAGTGTTCTCGTTAATAGAAATCTCGGCATTGTATTTCGGCGCATGCACAGTACAATTCTGTCCGGAATAGTCTCTAATGTCTCCACTGTACAACTCACCTAATGCGAAGTCGTCTATACTGCATAAAGACAAAACCAGAATTACAGATATATTTCCAAGAAACGTTTTTATATCTTGAAGAAAATATATCATCAAATTTCGGGTCCTTAATGATAGTGTGTTGAATTTAGTTCCTCTCGCATGTTTTATAGCAAATGGGGAACAAGCAATAAAACCTGAAAACTAATTCTGGCTTTGTTCTTTAAATACACATCGAAAATTACTTTATTTAATAGGTAATTTTTTCCTTAATTAAAAAGTTCCATTGTGAAGAAGGAACACTTTTAACAAAAACACAATCGTATTTACAGAAGGTCAACCATAATAAAATTTGCTTTCTTAATGTGCTTATACAACATCAATTTAAGAAATCATTTGTTTGAAAATCATCTCTTTGAAGTAATTTTATTTCAAGACTTTTTAATGTACTACATAACTTCTATATTTACGAGAAATCGATTGTAAAATTGATTTATTGACACATTAAGCGAGTATATTTATCTTTTGAGAGAACAATCGATGTCCAGTTTATTACCTTAAAATAAATAAAATAATAAATAATATTATAATTTTTTCTCATAAAATTGTTAAAACAATAAAAAATGATGTATTAACTTTGAATTAAAACAAACCGAAGCATAAAAGTTCAAAAAGATCCAAAAAGATTTCGGGTAGTCATATTTATAACATTAAAAATTTTTGTTATAAATGTGACTCCTTCGTCAACGTAATATGATTACCGGCAAGAAATGTAATGCAAGATATGTGTTAGCACAATTCTGGTCGGCGCGGACATGTTCCTGCGACTTCCGCCCACCTGGGCACTCTTTGTGGTACTCCCGCCAAATTATGGGAGTTCCATGCTCCACCAGTGTGTTATGGGGGCGCCAACTCCAAAGTTCGCGCGTCCCACTTAAAAAAAACAACAATAATTAAATAATTCAGACATTAATTAATGAATTAAGACATTAATTAATCATTGTTCCCCCGCGTCTCTACGCATGGGACGCTTTCTCCCGCCGCTGACACCGATGACGTCACGTCGACATCATTGCCGTCACCGCCGCCGCTGCCGCAGCCGCCGCCGCCGCCGACGACGAGCGGAACAGCATATTTGAAATATTTTGCCGTAATTTCTTCCTTCTCGAAATTTAAACGAATTTCCACTTCAACTATCCCTCCCTTAACCTGAAACTCCAATCAACTACCGAATTGGAAGGTGGAGAAAACTACCGAAAATTACCAAATACTACCAAAAACTACCGAATACTACCGAAAACTACCGAATACTAGCAAAACTACCGAATACTACCGAAACTACCGAATACTACCGAAACTATCTTCAGATGTATTTTAACAGCACCAAAATATTTTAAGTTCTCACAGCGACACTCTTTACTTTGTTTATTTCTTATGGGGGCAACCTATCCCAAAAATCTTGTTTGGCAGCATACGAGTACACTTAAATCATAAGTTATTACTTAAAACGAGCAAAAACACCAACTTTATATGCTGTTTCGTTTGCTCAAACGTAACAATAAAATCACGGTTTTTATATATGAAAATATCAAATGGCACTTGCTCAAGGTATCAATTCATTACGTGAAAATGTGGGACACAAGTTTTGTTCAGAATGTTTTGTTCTTTGAGAATATTTTTTGTGCAGCTCGATTATTTTTTATTCTTTGGTTTCTTCCTAGCAGAAAAGCTTCACGGAGTAATGGACCATCAGAATACGAATCTCTTCCAACGGGTTTCACACTGCTACATAAAAACAAAAAAATCAAGATGTAGTTGGAACCTACAACATACTCTGAGGAGCAGTAAGTTGGCCGGACATAACAGACCCCATTTGCGAAACGATGGGTGAAATAAAAGTTGATCCGTTATCGCAATCTGAATCGTTTAGTTCATATGTACTTTAAGAAGAGCATTGCTAAAGTACACACATGAGTAGTCTTATATTTCAGATGGGTTACTTTCACCAGTACCTGTAAACAGCATAATAACTCTCCTGACCTTAGTGGCGTCATTTGTGATTCAATAGGTTAACCGCAGTAATCAGTTAACCCAATTAAGGACGGTCGCTGCAATTCAACCGGATCACTTCAATCCAATGACAAGAGCGGGTTTACGAGCGTAGGGTCAAAGTCGCAACTCCAGTGACCTCTTGCGCACACAGGTAACTCAGTCGGAAAATCAAGAGTGGGGAGCGGTAGAGTGACTACACCAATCACCACCGTTGCCACCGCCTCCGTTCGATGCTACCACTGCCATCTGTCGTTATCCCCGCCACCACCCAAAATTTCCACTTATCGACTCCCCGATGCTCCCGCCGCCGTTACCATCACCACCGCCACCACTACCACAGCCACCGCCATCGCTACCGCCAACGTGACCGCCGCCACCGTCCCCTACTCCTACTATCAAGTCGTCACAAACACCAACACACCATCACCCCTCCCACTGTTGCCAATACCGCCACCGCAACCCCCACCATCGTCACTTCCACCCAACCTCCGCCACCGACCCCACCACCAACTCAGCCTACGGCACGCGTCGGCTTCGTTCATTCGTGTAGCCGCTGCCGCCATCGAGATATCTCGCCCACGCGATCGATCAATTCGGCTGCTCACCCGCCAGGTAATCACCACCAATTGCATTGCAAATAAGCCAAACGCTTAGGTTGCATTCTGCTGTGTATCAGTATTGCATACGAGCGACAAGAAATTTAGTTATACTTCGGTTTTTCTTTCGTGGCGCGTGGAGTGGTGTCATCAAAATGGAATATCTCACGGTATTTCGCGTCGTTGTCGGTTGTGCCGCTAGGAGTAACATGATCGCGACTGTATCGATCAGTACTGGCGATCATGCGACTGTATCGTGTATCGAGCAGTACTGGCGATCATGCGACTCCTAGCGGCACAACCGAGAACGACGAGAAATACCGTGAGATATTCCATTTTGATGACGCACCCCCACGCACCAAGAACGAAAAACCGAAGTATAGTTGGGCCTTATTTTACGTGGCGAGACTCGGACCACCAGGCCCGCTCGTTCGTCTGACCACGCAAATTTCGCCACGTTCTATTCACCATCTAGCGGAGAAAAAAGGACATCTCGGGCGACAAAACAGGCAATTTGAATTTAGTTCAGAGGCTTCATTTGGGCTTGAGGATCTTTTATATGCAAGTAAATCTACTAACATGGGACAGCTGGCTTTACTTCCCCTCCGAAGGAAAGCGTACGAAGATTTTTTCGACCTTTAAAATATCCACTGCTTCAATCGGGTTTGAACGCGAAAACTTGGGTACACAGCCCAATATGCTAAGCGTTATACCGCAAAGCTTCTCCTCACTGAGTCGAATGCGGGCCTCCTATTAAAAATTGAATTTACGTTGGTAGCAACCAGATCAGTGGGAAACAAATGAAGGGGACAGCATTTCCTGCATCTATTATGATTATGAGGAGTGTGCAATTTACGTTTTCTTTTGTTAAAAGTGCAGCGCTTACTACCAACATAATTTCAGTTGCAAGCACTCCCACAACAAAGCTGATGCTGTGGAGAGACTTTCCTGGCGAGCTATATATTAAAACTGTAAAGAGAACAATTTCGATGTCTCTCTTGAGCGGTTTTAAACAAGTGAGGTACTAAAAAAAAGAGAGAAAAATTTAGAAGTGAAGATCACTATGTATTGAATAGATCACAGATCTCCTTTTTTTATTAAAATGCTACGAAATTTGTATTGTTTGAAATGCGCTGGTAGAAAGGAAACGGAAAGATGGCGTCATGCGCAACTTGGCAAGTTAGCGGGAAACTGAATATCAGTTGGTCTTGCTTAGAGAATATTCAGATATTTCTAATGCATTTATTGTGTTCTACAAGACCAAATGTCAAAACAGTACTAAAAAATGACATCTTTGACCGATTGGTGCAACCTCCAGAATTATGATTAAAATCGTTATGTTTAACAAAACATGTTTTCTCATCGGAAACTTCAATTTAAGCCCCCTGTGGACCAAATTTTTTTTTCGACTCACCCTAATGTATTTATGTGTAAAGATTTTAGTAAATATAAAACATAATGTATATTCATGGATATACTCATGGTATTTGTTGTCAATGTATATTCATGGTATTTGTTGTCTTAACGTTTCTACAGCACTTCCTTCCTTGTCATTGTCATGTAATCGCATGGTTTCAGCTAGGGAACCTTTTGCAACATGTCACCAGCAATGCAATTAAAATACCCCTGCGGCCATCTAGAAGTATTGAAGATCCGAAAGAGATCAAGATGCGTTTCACAGGACGTTGTGTTCATTATGCATAACACGAGTGTTATTATTCCTAGCAGCTTAGGGTTTTATTACGAAATTTTCCCCTCTTGAAATATGATAATAAATTGTGTAGACCTGTGCCATGTACATAAATCTGTGTTAGTGTGAAATATATTAATGTTAAGCGTTGTTCCATAAAACAGGGGTCTGAGGTTTTGTAATAAATATCGGAAAACTATAAACAAAACTATACCGTATAAATAAAACCAATTATAAGTAAACCAGATTTTATGTATTATATTATGAGCAAAAGTGCGAAAGCATGCGTGGAACTAATCAATAAACATTGAAGGCTGTCATAATGCTACTAAAAACGTGTCCTAAAATTTACATAATTTGTACACAGTGATTTATTTTAAATTGTTAAATCTAGGAAATGCCGGTTTAATGCCGCATTCATATAATCTAATTTTAGTGTGTAAAAGTATAGTTAATTCTGTCAATAACTCGTACGGAGATTTAGTATGTTATTGCCACAATTTCTTGTAATCTAAAGCAAAGCATTTTCAATGAATTGTGCCTGCTGTATAAAAAATGTTAACTTGGCTATATAATGCAACTACTACCAACTAAAACCTGTGTAGATTGAGTACTTTGCGCGTAATTCATCAACGTAAACAATCGTGCTAGTGTACGTAAACGGAAGCTCTATTCTTTGAAAAAAGTAAAGAAAGCTTCACTGAGTTTTCCTGTTTCATCCTCTTCTTTAATCATTGCCTAGCAAAGTGCTGAAATTTACTCTTCCTTTACATTTCAATGAAGATTCTTTGGTTTTTTTAAAAACTTATAGGATATGTCGAGAGGAAACAAAACTAAGGCATTTGTCTACGAATGGCTACATTAAATATGCATTTAAACGTAAATGCCTTTCACACACAATAAAGTTTACTTGATTGGAGGGACATACACAAAATTAGCGATTTTATAATAAAAATAACATGATATTTAATTATTTCAAATCAATCAAAAGTATACAGTGCTTAGTTCCATTAAAGAAACGTTGGTATTGGCATCTCTGGATAGAATATGACAAAAAGAGGATATAACATCCTTAGGTCCCAACTCTTCAACTCAATATTTTGTGAAAACTACATTTAAAGGAGGCATTGTTCGCGATAAACGGACAATACTGCCTATGGCCTTCAAAAAATGTTTCTTGTTCCATCCAAGTTTCTTTGCATTTTCAAAGGCAGCAACTGAATTGAAATATGTCTAAATGAACGCAACATTCTAAAAACAACAGAATAGAAAGCGCATATAAATTTCAGATGTCCAAATTACATCTAACTATAATTATTAAAGAACCACATAATTATCAAAGAACGTAATGTTATCTTCATGAGTACAGAGAATTCAACCGCGACGTTTGTCAAATTGTGTTGTTCCACAACGAGGAGCTAAACGCGTTTAGTCAGATCGACTTGTGCTTAGCTTACGTTTTGGGCTTCCAAATTAGCTCGTAAAACCAAAGACCATTTTTTCAGGGAGCTCAGTATACACTATTCGTGTTATTTTATTCTTTATAATATTGTTTCCCACCTAAACCAATAAATTTGTAAAAATACTTACTTACACCACTCTTTCTGTGAAAAATGGTTAAAATGTAAACGTTATCGGTAAACCCGAGGCAGGTAAATTATTCAGTCCCTTGATACACGCCATTGTTTATCATTGCTCTGAACAATACAAATAGTAAAGCTATTATTTTTATTTATTTATTTATTTAGGTATTTATATTCTGTCTCTTTGCAACTATATGGTCGTGTCAACAAAAAACTGATTCATTTACATTTTACTATTCCTATTAATAAGTATTAATTTAAACATATAAACATCTTGATTTAAACGTATGAATAAAATTACATTATTTTAATAATGTCTACTACATAAATAGAAATTCAGTGAACGGATTTTGCTCCATTAAAGGTAACGCGTGTTATTACACGTGATTTATTTAAATTACATGGTATCTTTAAGTGATTACCCCTCTCGATAAAAGGATTTTATTTTCAAGTGATTAAATCGTTAATTACAAGTTTTCTTTAAACTCTCATTTGAAGAAATATGAAATTTTAATACGGAGTGTAGAGAAGAGTTTTAGACAAACAAAATGGTTATTCATGGTTCAATATTCATGGTTATTTCTGAGATCCGAATAAAATTAGAATGTGATTGACATTTCGCGGTCACTTGATCATGCGAGCACCGTAACCTAGGGAACTGTAAATCAGAAACCGGCATTTGCACGCTGTTGTCGCCTAAAATCAGGGAACAAATGTTACAAGCAAACAAATATCACACATGCTTCGAAGAAATGTTAGGAACAAACTTGTTACGAGTTTCTCAACATTCCTTTCTTCTCGTTGCGTAGTTAGTGTTGGGAACTTTTGGTAGAGCGCGCAGTGTATGGCAGCGCCGCCCCCTCCGCACACAAATGTCAATCCCATTTTAATTTTATTCTTAGTGTAGTACTGATTTCTTTTGCTCAGGGATAGAATTGAAAGATGGAATGAAAATGAAATTATTCTTTTTTATTTCCTAACCGGGTTTCACTAACAATTCGTCTCGCATCCGTAGTTTCGGATAGACTAAATTGCTCATAGAGGCACAAAGTTCGCATAGTTTCGTGTTTCCATTTTAACACTCGGATGCAAATGTGGGGTCAATCTGGTCCCAGTATGTTTCTGGTTGTGTCTTCTACAATTCTTTTTCTCAGAGATTTGAGTCTTCGTGACATCATTTATTACAATCTTCTGTATTACAGACATTGAAGCTTTTTAACTTTTAAAATTTTAAAATGCTGATTTGAATCCTTTTAACAAAAATAATGCGCGATTACAATCTTGTGGATGGCCTGACCCTCTCCCTCTATTTATTCCATTACCGATATGTAATTATTTTTAAAGTTGGCATTCCTTTCCATTTGTATGGGAATTATACAGCCGTGCAATTTTACAAAAACTGGATTCCATGAAATGGACAAAATACTTGCAACTAAGACACTCAAGAGAATCTCAAAAAGGTGGCCAATGGCTTTATTCTTTAATTTTGGACATTGCTGCTCTAAATTTACATAACATGTAATATTTAAAAAACAGCATCTTAATTACCTTAGCAAGGTTTCTCACAGGCGTCGCTTGTTTTAGATAAACTTTCTGACGAGATGATCAAACGTTATATGCAGAAAAGGAACTGCAATATGTACCTCAAAAGGCGAATAAGAAATGCCATGAATATTTGTGGAATTGCTTCACATAATTCTTCACACACTAACACGCAGACAACTCTGACAAAAAGAAAACACTGCGCAATAAATACGCGGAATAAATAAAGAAGAAGTCTATGTTATACACAACAAGCAAAAAACCTGCTTGAGCTGGGCATTACAGCATACTGTGAACACGTTGCAAACCCTACTTAAATTAGTGCAATCACAATAGAATAAATATTTTATGTTTTATTATAATACAATAAATATCTGCTAAATTTGGTTTTTAATTCACTCCAGAATCAGCATCGTACTAAAACATCATACTGACTTAATTGGGAACACTTTTTTAAAATTTCTGAAGAAATTGCTTCTAAACGTCAGAAAATATAGTTACATAAAGATTTCCTATTAAAAAAACTATTAATGATTACATTCCAGAATGTGATTCGGAAAAAGAAATCCTGAACTATAAGTAATTAACCTGGATTCAACCTGACCCCACCTTTTGTAATGGAGTACGTACATCATGATTGCATCCGAGGGTTAAACTGTTTATTTGAACTCCGAGATATTTCACAAGAGAATACAGGTGCGCAAAACTCACGACCCAGCTAATAATACGGTTCATAAAATATTCCACAGATTAAGGTCTTTGGCTAAATCTATCTATGATTGAATTACAAAAAATATATATAAACGTTACCGATCAGCAATAATTCATAACAATAAAGGAGATAGTTCCAGGGTACCAGTAAACAAGATTTCTTCGCAGAGATTTCTATCATTAAAAACGTGTATCAAATCAATGAACGTTTGTACAATATCATAAACGAACGCGGTTCTTCATGTAGGTGCTCACAGACAAGTTCGTAACCTTTAGGAAACACGTTTTGATCCCCGTTTTCAAACTATTATTTGCATTATGATTCCTACTGATTCCTCGACAGCATGACCAAATGCTGTCGATTCGCACGATATTTTGAGTAATATTGCTTACTAAGATTCGATTACGCATTGTCTAAATACCAGAGAGGAAAATATCTATATATACTTCCAGAAAATGCCTCCATCACCAATAGCGACGAGCATAAAATGACATGCCTTACAGTTCAAGTGCAGCAGTGCTAAGGAGGTCTCGGGTTCAATCCAAAAAAAAGTACATATATTTGACGCATTAAACATAAATTAAAACAAAAAATGGGTAGTGAACCGCTATTGCGACAACACTTCACGGCCTCGATGCATTGATAACTATATTTCGTAAAGTTGATATAACGAAACCAATAGAAAGAACATTTTTCAGTCCCTAGTCCGTTAAGGATAAATGAAACAGATGAGTCGAAGTTAAATGTGACGGCTAAATATCCCGAATCCAAGAAAAGATATTTTTTATGCATATTTTTCCTTGAAAGAAGGTATTCCAAAAGGCCGATATCACTTATGGCAGACGATTGAAAACTTCAACTGCCTCGCTTACATGATATTAACGACAAATGGCATTAATAATTATTTTCTAGGATCGTTCAAAATGAGAAATTTAAAGTATCGCTTAGCGTGTTACGTTGGAGTTTTATTAAATTAAAAACGTGACGCCACCACGCAAAAACATTTTTTCACTTTGATGTAACACCAATACGCAAAAAAGGCATTTTTAGTAAGAAGATGAAGCTTTGACTTGATAACCATAAAGAAGAGAGACTAAACAAATAATAATTAGCAATAGAAATATTTTATTCAACCGTGGAAAATAAATTATTATAGTATTTTGTTATCAAAATTAATGTTTCGTGCCCGCTCTCAATTCTTTTGTCTCGTCTGTCTGTAACTAGTTGTGTGCAGAATGGCACAAACTTTCTCGTACTAGTTACTTTTCTAATTTCTGTGGTCTGGGCTTTTACATTCTTGTCACACCCTATTGCCAGCTGCCATCTACCATCGCCTAAAGTAATTTGTTTTCAAACTTTTTACAATTTTGCGATTTCCTAATGGTACAACCGAAATATTACATATTAATATAACATTAAATATACATTTAATATTACATAATATTAAATAAGAGTAAAAACTCGCTCTATAAGAAATTTTTGTTGAAACATTCGGAGCCATTTTCGGGAAAATGGCGTTTAAGCGTTACTGTAAATGAGACATTTGAAACTCTTTTTCACAGAAATTTTCGACTTTTCGAAATAATTCATTTGAATTCATTTGAAGTACTTTTACTCACTAATGCAATAATGTATATAAACTGCTATAAATGTACGTATTAAAGGCGGGGGACAAATTTAAAACATTACATTTGTCTAATTTTTGAAAATAGAAAAGAATACGGCAAAATAAACTTCATGTCATTTTAACAGTGTAATTAGCACTACACGTTGGAAGAGTTTGAATAATGAATTTTAATTTTTTTTGGTTTCTTTTGTTGTTGTTTTTTTTGTTTTGAGAAAATGGAGTTTGTGTGTTTCTGAAAATGCGGAGCACATTTTTACAAAAACCTGTTGAATTATAGAGACACTTTATATGACATCATTTAAAGCGGATGTACTCGTAAATGCAATAACGTGAACAAATCGCCTCTAATGTAAATATTAACGACGTGAGATGCTAGCCAAAAAATAGATATTTGTAATTTTTTTAAAAAGGAACGAATAGAGCAATATAGCATCTACGTCATCTCTTCGAGTACATTTAACATTATCGCTACTGAATGTTTAAAGAAAAAAATAGATTGGTTTTCAAAAAAATGTTGTTTTTGTCATTTTTTTTAAATTGCACATATTGCACGCAATATTTCGCAAAAACTACTAACATTGTCAAAAATATGCATTACCTTATTGAAAGAAATAATTTAGTACAACTAATTTAATTTGAAGGAAAAATCTCTATTTTCAATTTTATAGTTGCAGGAAGCCGTCGCGACGACCCGTCGTAAAAAAATTAAACTTTTCGAAAATTCGAAGTTTTTCGAACGTCCAGAGTTCACAGTGAAAAACCAGACATACCACCTTAATTCCTGTACTTTATTCTTAAAAGAAATTTATAGAACAAATTTGGAGCCATTTTTGAGAAATTTTGAAAATGCCCCAAGAGCATCATGTAAAAATCGATTGAATGTTTTTCAAAATCGCGGAACTTCGGCTTAGGGTGGATTCACAGGGACTTTTTCGATTTGAAACAAATCGTACGCATAGTTTAGGCCAGAGGCCCTCAAACTACGGCCCACGGGCCACATGCGGCCCGCCGAAGACATTTATACGGCCCGCCGGGTTTTTATGGTTGAAAGATTTTTTTTCTTCAAACCCGCACATTTTTTATCATGTGTCAGGGTGTCTAGGGATGCCAAAAATCGATGGTTTTTAAACAAGGAT
Source organism: Acheta domesticus (assembly GCA_031308135.1). Classification (NCBI taxonomy): domain Eukaryota; kingdom Metazoa; phylum Arthropoda; class Insecta; order Orthoptera; family Gryllidae; genus Acheta; species Acheta domesticus. Next base: position 3,765,890 of record JAHLJT010002630.1, read on the forward strand.
GTCTGCCACGAGAAACACCGGTGTTTTTTGTTAATTATTTTTTAAATATGGTATTTGTTCCCGTTTTGATTCTTCACTTCAAAATAAGATATATGCAGGGTGTATAAGAATTTGTTGATAGTTTTTGTTTTAGTATAGTGCGATTTTTCTAAGCCTGTCTCTCAAGGCCTGTCTTCACGACGGAATATGTCACGGTACCTCGAGTCTTTCTCAGTCATGCCGCTAGATATCGCATGATCGCGACCGTATCAAACAGTGCTTGCGACCATGCGTCATCTAGCGGCAGAACCGAGAAAGACGCGAAATGCCGTGTTATGCCGAAAATTTCGTTATGCCGTTATGCCGAAATGCGACCGAGAAAGACGCGAAATGCCGAAGGGGCTTGAGAGGCAGAGTTAGGAAAATCGCACTATATAATCCGGCCCTCCGACGGCCTGAGAGACAGGGAACTGGCCCCCTGTTTCTAAACCGCCCTGGTTTAGGCGGTAGTGTTGTTCACATACACCTGACGGACAGGTATATAATACCCAGAACACTACCATCTCCCGCGATAGCAACGTGCACTACACTTACGGAACTAACCACCATATCAGTTGATGGTCCCGCAAACACGACGTAATCGAACAATCATTGTTGCAGGAGTGGGCTCCCGCCATGCTGGAGGTCATGGGCCGACTGAAGTGCCTGACGCTAATCCTGTTGCTGGCGCTGCCCGCCCGCGGCGCTGTCATCGCGGCTGCAGCGCAACGCGACGAAGCTCCCATCGCCCCCAGACCGGAAAGTAAGGCTGCAGGCGCGGGACGACGTTTTGGAAAACCACCAACGCCGTCCTAGCTACAAAGATCGGATGGTCCTTGAACACGATTTTATAAATTACTATTTTCTACTCCCATTGTACCGGGTGGTTTTTTTATCGTTAGCCGAAGATTCCGGCCGCGTCGCCCGGGCAGTCGAGGGCTCATTCGCCCGGCAAACCGCTGATTCAACTCCCGTGCTATACGAGACCTACCGCAGCGGCGCTTAACGAACTTTAAAGAAGATGCTGAAAGTGGTGTCCTTCGACTCGAATGCATTCTTGGAACCTCCGAAACACATTCTGATTTGCCCTTCGAAGTAAGTCTCGAGGAATTGTTGCGCTTTTCTCTTCAATAGAGCTTCACGAACAATCACTTCACGACATAAAGGTCGGAGTGTGGCGTGCGTTGAGTTATACAAGAAATATTTTTCTAGAATTATTCACTATTTTTTTCAACACCACCGTTACTGCTGAAGTGTACATACATCAAATATTGGCATTATTCTTCCAACAATTGACAACAGAAGAAAGGCACTATGGTTACTTTCAACAGGATTCGGCAACTGCTCACACTGCTGTTCGATCCATGAACTTTTAAATAATGTTTATTGTGACGATCGTATAATTATAATATAACCTCCTAGATCACCTGATCTATCTCCTTGTGATTTTTTCCTGTGGGGGTACTTGAAAGATTAGGTGTATGCAGAAAACCTGCTTTCGGAGGAAGAGCTCCGGCGCTCTATTGAAGAGAAAATCGCAGCAATTCCTCGAGACTTACTTCAAAGGGAAAATCAGAATGTGTTTCGGAGGTGCCAAGAATGCATTCGAGTCGAAGGACACCACTTTCAGAATCTTCTTTAAAGTACGTTAAGCGGCGCAGCGGTAGTTCTCGTAGAGCACGGGAGTTGAGACAGCGGTTTGCCGGGCGAATGAGCCCTCGACTGCCCGGGCGACGCGGCCGGAATCTTCGGCGAACGATAAAAAAAACACTCTGTATAATTCTGTCATTTGATGGCTGCAACCTGTTGCATACTGAAACTCATTACTAGGGCCCCGATGTTTATGGGATATTACAAATTTTTTTTCTTTGCGTTGTATCCATGGAAAAAGTGTAAGATAAGCATGATTTTATCCACAATGATCAAAATTGTGACTTTTTTTTGGGGTCATATAAAGTCGTAATTATTTTGGCTCCTTTTTACACTTCGGTCATTTTCCGTTAATTTTTCATATTATGGTCATATTTTTCATGAATTGTCGTATTTGTAGTCATACTTTTATCTTTTTGATTCCATTTTTGAATACATGCTTACAGCCGTCTCAAAGAGATTTTTCCAATCTTCTAATTATTTTCTAATTTCTTACAATTTTGTTGTATGTAATTGTGTCTCTCCTATAAATATATTATGACACCCCCACGCTTCACCAACGAGTCGCAAGGCGCGAATGCTCGTAATGAGCTTTGAGTTTATCTCGGGCCGCAGGATCTTTGGGGGTGAGAGAAGTTACCAAAACACAAATCTGGCAAAATAGTGCGAATATTCTGTCAACCAATGGACGCAATACAAGTAAATCAAATAAAAAATGAATGGCATACATAAAAATAACACTCAATTTGGTTTGGTTTGACTCCTGAACCATATTTCAGATCTTTGATTTTAGCAAATTACTAACACTTTTGGAAACACTCAGAATTTCTTTGAAAAGAGCTTTCTCTGAAGAATTAAAATGTGGAATTTCATTCCTACCGTGCACGGTTAGTACCTGACTTATCAAATGCACATGGAATTGCTATACACGTCAGTTTTCAAAAAATTAAATTCTCATACAAATTACATCCTCAGATTCAACTAGATAATTCAATCACAATCTTAATCCCTTACATACATAACATTTTAACAAAGCCACCCATAAAAACAGTTTTACTATTTACAAAAAATAATTCACACATCAAATTAGCTTTCTCCAGTCGCAGTTAAGAAAAAAAATCATGAAGGTTACAAGACTTCGTCTGATTCCGCGAGTATACAGTTTGCTCCAAATTCCATTCAACCACGTAAATCACCTTACTTTTCTCCCCTTTCCTTTCTACTACTGTTTCATTAAATTACTTGTGCGTCTAGCGAAAATTCCCAGACACGACCATTACATAGTTATTAATTCCTAGCGGCCACGACCCTGTCGCTCTCAACGCACTTCAAAGAGTTTTTATACTCTTGAAGTACAATGCTGTCATTTGATAGCTGCAACCAGTTGCATAATGATAGTCATTTCGATACAGATTTCATTATGATACAGGTTCTTGACCAATCACAGAGAAGTTGACAAACCAAGTATTGACACTTAATTAGTCATTGGGAATCGTTTTAGCAAATGTTTTGTTCGATTATATACATTAAAATTGTGGTTGATATTATATTATGCTCAATAGTTTTAATTTCATTTATTAATAATATTTTTTCGCGGTATTTTATTCAAAATAAAGTGGATCGTAATTTCCCTTTGATCCTACTTGACTAGCACAGTACTCCCTAGCAGGCGGACAGGCAACCACAGCCACCAGCGGCAGCATGCGAAGGTAGATTTCGGTAGCTCTCCGCTAGGTGACCTTGCCTGAATCAACTGCCATAAAACTATTCATTGTAAAAGTTTAACTTATAAAAGTCGTAGAAAGTACCGTATGAAACTTGATGTAATGGGTATTAATTCACTCGTGTAAAGTTTACGACACCCGCTCGTTCTTGGCTCGTATCGTAATATCACACTCGTGTTTTAATACCCATCATTACATCAGCGTTTCATAGTCTACCGTTTCATTGCAATACAGTTCCGTTACCTTGTGCCTGTTCTCGCTCACACCTGGTCTAGCCGGGACCCTGTGTCAAGCTCCGCGTCGCCGTAACCTTGCCCCAAGTGCAGAGTATTTCTTGCCACCGCGCCGCCTCCGCGCTGACCTGGAGACTTCCAGATTCTTTCAGATCCAGTCCAAATACCAAGTTCCAATTTCTTCTTTCTTGATTTCTCTTCGGACTCCGGGAACCGCTCGTACGCCCGCCTTGCCTTCTTTCTTCTTTCCGTTCCTCCGTTCGTATTGAACACCGATGGGCCAACAGTCCTCGCACGCGTAAAATAACTAAAGGTGTTTTCGTTTCTTGACGTTCTTGACACATTTAATTCACAAATTTTGATGATGGGTTTTAAAGTTCTCACTGCCTTTCAACGTGGAGAAGTTGATGTCCAAGTTCTGCAACTACTTCGCCTCTCAAATATAGGTCCGACTTTACTGCTGATCTTCTCAACTCGTAATTTTTTCAACAACTATTTCGCGTGTAAATCACGATGGATGATTTCACGTTAGTTTTCTCGTTTGCTTCACTATTCAAATTTACTTCAACGTGCTATCAAATGGCGTCGTTCCTAACTGCTTCGTACTCGCAAATTAACATTGCATCCGCCGACGACCAGGACCGTTTAACTCCCATATAACGTGACGGGACCATTACAGTGGGGCGCTCTCCTGCATCACCTTCTTACAGGAACTAAAACACGAACTGCTGCCAACTATACTTCATACGTGCGTGGCTACTGCGTGCGTTTGCGAGACGCAAGCAGGCGCGTAATGTTACAAAAGATAGCGTCGATGTTCGCGCTTTCTCCAACGGTTTCTTATACGTATATTTTATGAATAATTGAAAATTTAGAAAGCACTTTTGGTATTTCCCATTAGCCAATTTTTATTTGCCTTGTGGTGATAATTGGCGAGCCTAACCTGCAGCTGTACCCGGCGACACCAGCGCCTCGTGTAGTAGCACCCTCGAGCTCGTCTCCGTTTTTGATGGAGAGTGTCAAGGCCCCTGCCGGTGACTCAACCAAGAACAAACTAACGGTCATTCGGCGGTCGCATTTATAGCACCGAATCTTTCCGCGCAGGGGTGTCACCACGTCATTACCCCTTCGGACTAACCCTTCGCTTGTTTACCGCATGAAAGTCTAGCGTCCGTATTGTGGCCTACGAACACTAGATGGCGTTCTCTTGCAGTTGCCGCTCCCGTCTTCTGGAAGTTCTTACGCGTCGCCGCGGTTGCGTGGGTGGCTGGGAATTGGTCCATGTACCAATCGTCTCACACACACACACACACGCACACGCACACGCACACGCACACGCACGCGCAAGCGCACGCGCACGCACACGCGCACGCATACGCAAACGCACACACACACATATTAATATATATATATATATATATATATATATATATATATATATATATACATAGAAAACTTAGGAGGGTAAACTATACAGACGGCGACAAAGAGATCGTAGAAAGCATCAGATGCGAAGGAAATAATAGTTTAGTTTTGTCAGGTTTTGTGGTAAGATCAAGCTATAAAATTTATTTAATAACTTTAGCTAGTAGAATTGTCTTCACGGGGCGCCAAAGGAGAAAGTATGAACTGTGAATTTGCTAGATTTTAAAAGTTTATTTTCAATAGAATGGTTATCTTAACAGTTGAAGGGTTTTGAAGGTTTCGAAAATGCAACCAAAAATGTTTTAAATCATATTTATGGTCATTTTTTCTTATTTTTAGGTCGTAAATGTTATTATATTGCATTTATACATGTCCTAATATTTATTTTTGTTGTTGTTGTTGACATTATGATAAGTATGTAATGGAAGTGCATAAACGAATGTCTTGTTTTGTCATTACAAGTATAAATGAGAACACACATATTAATAAATGCTCGCAAAGTTCTAATATGTTTAGGTCATAAGCATTCGGGCATACTACATTACCATAGAGATTTAATTACGATACAAGTTCTTCACCAACCTCAGAGAAGATTACAAACGAAGTATTGACACTTCAACTTTGAGAACAGTTCTAAAAAATATTTCGTTCCGTTGTGTAAATTAAAATTGCATTTTACATGATATTAGTCTTGTCAGTTTAATTCCTTTTATTATTAGTAATTTTTACGTGGATTATTATTTAAAATAAATTGGATCGTAATTTTACTTTGATCCCCCTTGACTAGTCCAGTGGTAAACCAAACCCAATAGCGGCTGGGTAGGGAAGGAGCAGTCTACTAGGTAGCCTTGGTTGAATCCTGCATGTCAACTGCCATTAAACTATTCAATGTAAAATTCACCAGAAGTCGTAGAAAAAGTATCGTTTTAAACTGGAAGTAATAGGTGTTATTCTTCATCGTTTCATAATGTACTAATTTTGTTCAGTGTGAATATTTTTTAAAATATTTCCTTTCGTGAGAAAAAGAGTATCATCCTTTATCTGTGGTAAGAATAAATGAACTCAATCTTCAAATAATCTATTGAAACAGAGGGGGTTTCTCCGTATTTATTGTTTATTAATTAATAATTTTTATGCTATTATACTCTTAACTCTTTCTTAGGCCGACAACTAAAACAGATGAGGTGGATTTTATTTAATAATACTATTCTAACAATAATAATACATCTCTGTTTACAGTAAAGAAAATTATTAATTTATAATGAACTGACAGACATTCGCACGAAATCTAGGCCCCGAAATCTTACCAAAGGGATTATTATGCTCGTGAACATAGGATTGTGAAAATTATTATGCTTCTGCAAAAATAATTATTCCTTTCTGGAAATATTTGTAATTTGCCTTCTGATGGCTATTAATAGAACAAAAAAAACGCCTCAAAAGTACAATACATAAAGAAAAGAAAACAAATTTCGCCATTAATATTTTAATGCTTTCCTTGGCATTCCCTATTACTCATGAGCAAGGTTTCCATATTTTGTAACTAACTTATACAGTTATTGCTATTACAAATCTTGGTCTTCTGATGGATCGAGAACAAAAATTTAGTTTGCATGTACAACTTCCCTTTTTACTTTCCCGTATACGTACGTGTATAAAGAGTAATAGACTTGTATAGGGAAAGTTGTGCAATGCTGTGTAAAATCAATTTCTAGATTTTAACAGACACATTTTTGGGTCCCCTGATATCGAAAAAGTGTTTGTTTTTCAAAACGTCCGTCCGTCCATTAGTGTAAGAACAACACTAGTGCCTAAACCATACGTGAATTTTCTTCCAAAATGGATATTCCCTGGTCGATCTGGTTCCACTCGAGGCCCCACGATTATGAAAAACTTTCTTCAAAATCTAGGAGTACTTTGCATGAAGCCCCCCATACATTTTCAAAATTTTCTCAAAAAAGACTCCAAATTTTTCTTTACATTTTCCAAATTTTTCTTCACATTTCTTGTAATAATATAGTAAAATACACTTATGAAGGTGGCATAGATTCGATTTTAACGGTTAACACTGAATTTTTGAAAATTGCAAAAGTTTCCATTTTCTTCGGCATCTTCCTTCAACTACAACATTGAAGATAGAGATTTTTCCTCCAAATAATTTTTGTTCACCAAAGTGAGTTCTTTCATTAAGATCATGTACATTTGTTAGAAGATTTTAGTAGAAAATTTTAGTTCGTTTAATATTTGCAATTTTAAAAAGTACATAAACATGATTTTCCCAAAAACGGCTCCAAATTTTTTCTTTAAATTTTTGGTAAGGATGATGTCTAATGTACTCTATAGATGACTTAAACATCTGTTTGCTCTATTCTTTTGCTTTTTCAAAAATTGCAAAAATTAAATTTTTTGGACTTGTATCTCACGTTAATATTTACATTAGCGGCCAATTGTTCACATTATTATATTTACGAGTATTCGTCCTTTAAATAACGTCACTCAAAGTTTCGCGAGAACTCAACCGTTTTCTGTGGAAACTAGCTCAAAATTCCGCATTTTCAGAAACGCTCAAACGCTATTTTCTCATAAATGACTCGAAATTGTTTCTTCAAACTTTTCGAACGGATGGTGCTAATTGCTCTCTCTAATATGACGTAAAGATCATTTTAGGGTATTTTTTCGTTTTTTCAAAAATTACAAAAATTTAACTTTTTTACATGTCTCTCACGTCGTTAATATTAACATGAGCAGCGATTTATTTACATTAATTTATTAATGAGTACATGTACTTTAAATAATGTCAAGTTTGTTTCTCTAAAATGCAACTGTTTTCTGAAAAAAATAGCTCAAAATTCCGCATTTTCAGAAAATCTCAAACGTTATTTTCTCAAAAATGACCCCAAATATTTTCTTCGCACTTTTTGAACTCTTTAATACACTCTTTAATATGATGTAAAGTTCAATTTGGGTTTTTTTCTAAAATTACACAAATGTAATTTTTTTGAAAGACTTCTCACACCGTTAATATGCACATTTCCAGTAATTTGTAAACACTATTGTATTTGTGAGTTGATTTACTTCAAATGACTTCTAATGAAATGTTTAAAAAATAAAAAAATGTCAGTGAAAATGAGCTTCAAAATTCACATTTACATTAACGCTTAAACGCCATTTTCTTAAAAACTGCTTCAAATTTTTTAATGAAAATTTGTCATTCAGAACGAGGTTTTACTGTCTTTAATATTCTAAAATTAATATTTCCATTCTACCACTAGGAAAGTGAAAAATTAATAAAATGTCAAAAAAATGTACTTTGGGCAGCGATAGATGGCAGCTGACAAGAGTATGTGGCAATTCCGAAAAGCTAACCGAGACCCAAGAAAATAGAAAACGAATACGAGAAAGTCTGTGCCATTTTGTAGCACAACGAGTTGTGATTCTCAGTCATCTTGATCGACGTATCTCCATATTCCAAGTCCATTGCGCGGCAACGTTCACGTCACAAACAAAATACTATAGTTCCAAGGACAATGAGGTATCAACCACAATAGTAGATTAAGTTCTTTTAATATTTAGAGAATTTCGTCATACACATGTTTTGGGAGTGATTTTCCCATCATCAGTGACACTATAAAATAGAAAATTCAGGTCACAAGTTAGCAAAAGGAAAATTACAACTGTACATAAACCTATTCAGCTTAAAACTATATAATTAAAGTAATTACCCAAGTAACACAGATTAAAAACCCATACCATTTAATAATTTCGTGTTTAATCCATGTTATCTGGCCAGGTAACCCATGTGATCTGAATTTTACCTCGCGCTTATTCTCTCCAGCCCAGTATCTTCGAACCCGACTCGTCTTCACCATCTACGCATCCCGTTTCTCTGATTGGCCGATCACCAATCGATATCCGTTCTGGTTATTCTTTGATAATATTTTATTGAAGCCATCAAATACCCAGTCACATTATGATGTCTATCATTAAAAAATTAAATTTTCTTTCAGTTTCCCTTCATTACCAAATTTACCTTTTCCAGTTAATTCATGTTACGTCCCCATAGTTTTCTTTCAGTAGTAAAATATATTTACTCTGTGCATTTGCTTTTGTTCTATGAAACTAACACTATAAGTACGTAATGTTTATTTAAAAAAATCGGTAAAATTTCACGTAATAAATTTCAATAATCACAATTTTGCGTACGAGCTATTTCATCCCCCAAAATTAGCGAAAAAACATGGAAAGGGTTTGAAATCAGTTTTAGCAGTTCTGCGTCTAAGAAATTACGAATGTTCATCAAAAATCAAATGAGTTGTCAAACATTTTGAATGACTAGACTAATTGTTTGTGTTTTTAATAATTAATAAATTCATTAATTACTGCTTTTTATGTTTCTAGTAATGTGTGAAATGTTATGTTTCGTGTTGCTAAATATATATTTTATCATATACACGAAACTTTCTTAATTTCTCAAAAATACTTCAATGTTTTACTTGAAATCATTCCACGAAGAACTGATATTATATAAATTGCACTTTCCTATAAAACGTGAAATGTGAGTAAACATTATTTACATCCGCACGCTTCAATACATCAAATGTCAATTTATTTCAGTGGTTCGGCGGAAGAGTAAACCATATGCTCTCAAATTCTTTTGCAAGGCTGTCACTTAGATTGATGTAGATCTACCTGTACATATTTTTTTAAGAAATAACAAATTATAATTGAAAAATATGTACAGGTATTTCCTTTTTGTTCTCTATTTCTTATGTGTACTTTTTTATAATTTTAGTTATTCGTATATAACTGTATTTGGACTGAAGATGAATGTGCATCAAACATTCGAAAAGTTGCCATAAATAAAAGTTTTTAATCTTATAAATATGACTGTCCGAAATCTTTTTGGATCTTTTTGAACTTTTACAAATGATCTCAACTTTGCAACAAATAAAGATTGTTTCTTTTACGAATATTATATACCAGGGGTGGCCACTAAGTCGATCGCGATCCACCAGTCGATCGCGAGGACAATTTTGGTCGATCGTCGATCGCTCGCAATGTCTGGGGTGGACGATTTAAAAAATAAAAAAAAAGTTTTGAATATATATTTTACTTATTTACCCATACCTCACTGGAACTCACCTTCTACTGAACCACAGAGATTAAACATAGTATGCATTTCACAATCTTTCTTCCTCCTTAGACTACGCCTATGGCAACTAGTCGATCGCGACCCACTTTTAATATAAATAATAGATTATATAGACAGAAAAGTGGGCCACCCCTGTTATACTTCGATTTTTCTTTCTTGGCGCGTGAGTGAGGGGGTGTCAACAAAACGGCATATCTCACGCTATTTCGCGTCGTTTTCGGATGAGCCGCTAGGAGTCGCATGATCGCCAGTACTGCTCGATACAGTCGCCATCGTGAGACTCCTAGCGGCACAACCGAGAACGACGCGATATGAGATATTCCATTTTATTGACACACCCGCATGCGCCAAGAAAGAAAAACGGAAGTATATATACCATGCTCATCTCGTGCACTTTCAACAGAACCCCAGGAGTCGTCCATCGATCTAGAAGAGGGCCTTCAGAGCTTGGGCAAGGGGTGCGTGGCGTTGGAGTGTGGGTGGAGCGGCGCGCCGGATTGCCCCGAGATGCCCGAAGACTTCAATCCCTCTCGGCAGGTACCATCTACACAGCCCCTTACACATATAATGATAATTAAGGCAATAATAATAATAATAATAATTATTATTATTATTATTATTATTATTATTATAATAACAATAACAGAGTTTGGAAAGAGTTTGGAAATTGAGATCAGCCGAATGTGGGGCGTAAAAGCAAGTGTCGTATCGATAGTTAACGGATCTCTGGGATTTGTTCCGCAAAATTTGTGTAAGAACTTGGCTAAACTTCCAGGTCATTCAAAAGCGTGGGAAGTGCAAGAAATTGCTTTTTTTGGAACAACCCACATTTTGCTCCTTAGGTAGCTGGTTGCAACCTGGAGGAGATTTTATATTCAGCCAACTCATAACATCTTCAGTTGTATTGTAGAGGAATAATAATAATAATAATAATAATAATAATAATAATAATAATAATAATAATAATAACCCACCTAGGGAGTACACGACCTTGCAGTTTGTGATGGAGCTTGAGAACCCCCATGAGCCTGAGAGCAATGTCAGTGGTAGCCTTGCTACCGGTAGGGCCCCCCTTGCTGAATAGGTTGAAGGTGAGGGTTCAGACGAAGAAGCACTCCATTTTGAGGAGACTGGGAAGTAAGTAGAGAGGGAAAGGTCATGAACCTTTGGACTTCTTGTTATCGGGCCATAGAGGTTGTTAGCCGAGGCCCAGGGCTAACAACCGTAGGGGATAAAAATCGCATCCAGCTAAATGCTGATCCCTTCATAAATTACATCCTCCTGCCACCGAGATAAAGTTGATGAGATCCAGTCAGTACATAATGCATTCACACGTGGTCCACGACGGCCTATTCGCGGGTAAAAAGAAGTGTTTAAAGATGTTTAGAAGTTAGGAATAAAAGGAATCGTAAATATTAGCAAGCAGGTAGGGGCAGATGGAATCGTGGGTAAGATAAAGTATGTAAAAAATTACGTAGATCTCTTTTCTTCCAATGTAAGTTGTAAATAAAAAGATATTTGACGCGTCACGGAATGCAGGTAGGAAACATGTCACGTTGTCATACCCTAATGTAGTGAAAAAATCTTACAAAATAATTAAATCTGAAAAAACACAGCTGTTTACGTAAAGTGTCGGAGACGCTACAAATACAAAGTACGCCAGTAAAATAAAGTAATGCTAGTAGTATATAAATAGGGGCTACTGGACCAGATTTTTAAAACCCACATTTTTTCATAATTGAGAATACCTCTGTTTTTACATTAAAATGATCGTAAAATACATTAGTTTATTATAATATTTCCCACATTTCCTCCAAAAATCACATATTTTTAAGTTTTGAAATTTTATGGAAAACGAGATCCCCATATTTTTAAATTTCCACATTTTATGACACTCATTCAAAGACCTAAATGAATATATTTTTAAATTAAAATACTTAAATTTCCAAATTTATAAAATGAATATATTTTTTAATTAAAATACTTAAATTTCCAAATTTATAAAATTTTTAATTAGTATTTTTATCTTCATTATTACTATTTTCATTTTCATCTTCAATACTACAATTTCCACTTCAATACTAATATTTTCATCTTCAACATTATCAATTTTACTATTTTCATCATCAATATTAATATTTTCATCTTCAACATTATCTATTTTACTATTTTCAGCATCAATATTACTATCTTCATTTTCGATATTACTATTTTCATGTTAATTTTCAATATTTTTATCTACAATATCATTATCTATTGTTTTCTTAATTTGTGCTACAAATTCATATTTTTTACCATCAAAATTAACATTTTGACGTAATTCAAAGTTTGATGAATGCATAAGACATTCAAATCCTAAATTATTTAATCTCTTTATCATCTCCATTTATAACATAAAAAATTATTAGTTTTCGTATCAAATAAAACTGTATATATTTACACTTAAATTTAATCAATAAAAAAATATACTAATAAAAATATTTACTAATAAATAATCATGAATCGAACGCAGCTGTATATGTATTGTAAACTTAATAATATTAAAGGATGTTCCAAAAAGAGAAAAGTAGAACTTATGAAAATTGTAAAAGAGCATCAAGATAAAAATATTGTAAAAGAACATCTGGATAAAAATATATTTAATTTTCATAATAATATATATTCATCAGATAAGACATAAACAAATTGAATAAACATTTATAAAGCTAATGGAGCATGGAATAATAGAATTGTAGATTGGAGATTTAGTTTAAATAATAATCATTATGATTTAGAAAATTATTTAAAGACAATAGCATTAGATGTAGAATCAAAAATTATTGAAATGTAATATACTCATAGTAATATTGCATTAGTAGCTTCTGTACAATATGTAGAATTTGAATTATCTGGAGAAATAAAAACATATTTTAAACATCATTTTCAATCGAATCATCATACTATTTCTAATAATCAATTCATATCCGAAAAGATTCACACTATGAATTATGAAATTATATCTAAATTTGATAATTACAATGCAAAAAATACTAAGTATAGATTTGACAAAGTATTATTTATAGATTTACAATCGGATAAATACAACCCATTAAACGTAGGTAGCTATATTCCATTACCAGATTGAGTAAAATTGAAAAAAATGTTGTATAAACGTAAAGAATAAAAAAACAAATAAGTTTACATGTGAAAAGAAAGAAAATTTTAGATGTTTTGAATATGCATTAGAGAGTATATTAAATCCTCTATCGCATCATACTGATAGAGCTCATAAATATGATATTACAAAATATGAATCTTTAAATATATCATATCCAGTAGATATAATACCATAAATATAAGAAGATATGAAGAATTTTTGAAAGTATCAATTAATTTTTATGAAATTAAAGATACTTTTATTGAATTATACTATTATAGTGAAAATTATAAAAAATTAGAAAAACATGTTAATATATTAATGTTTAAAGACCATTGTGTAGGTATAAAAAATATAAGTAGCTTATTAAAAGGTCACGTTCATCATAAGAAAGTAAAAAAATATTATTGTTTAAAGTGTAATAAAAATTATGATAATGAAAAAGCATTCAATGAACATATTGATCAATGTATTCATGATAAAATAAGTATTAAAATGCCTAAATATTCTCTAAGAGAATATAAATCTTTTGGTGCTGAACAATATCACCCATATGTTGCAACATGAGATTTTGCACATTAGAGAAACTTAAAGAAAAATTTATGAATTCAGAATATATTCATAAACATATTCCTAATAGTTATTGTTTTACATCTAATTTAATACCTAATGATGATAATTATAAATTTGTTAAACAACATTTAAAAAGATCGAAAAATATTGAAGAATTAATGCAATCATTTAATGAAGAACTTATAAAAATGGGGCATTATTATTCTAAAGAATATTTGCATAGAAATATTAAATTAGAATGGACATTGGAAATGAGCAAATCTGATTATAAAAATGTTACATCATGTCATATTTGTAATAGAAATTTTGAAGAATTTAAATTAAAAAAAGTAGTAGATCATGATCATATTACTGGTAAAGTAAGAGGAGCAGCATGTAATATATGTAATTTAAATTTACGTGTCCCATAATTTATTCCAATTCTATTTCATAATTTAAGATATGATTCTATATTATTTTAAGAACATTAATAAAACTTAGTGAAAATTATTCAGATTTAAAAATTATACCAAATTCTTCGGAAAAATATTTAACATTCTCTAAAAAAGTAATTGTAGGTGAATCACCTACTTCATATACTATTAGGAGTTGTAATAAATGTAAAGAAAGATATTATATCTTAGATGAAAAATTATGTTGCGGTGAAGAAAAACAAATAATACCTAAAGGATTTTTTATGAATGATATTATTGAATTTAGATTTATTGATACTTATAGATTTTTAAATACTAGTTTAGATCAAGCTGTAAAAAATTTAGCTGAAGTAAATAATGCATATTGTACTCATTGCAAATCTAAACAAGCTATAGAACATGTAAAATTTCAACCTATTGATGGAAATGATATATTAAAAGCGAATGCAACATGTAAACTATGTAATCATCACGTTTCTAAACCAATTGCATATAAAAAATTTAATAATGTATGTAATATATTCAAGAAAGAAGATATACATTTAGTATTGCAAAAAGGGTATTATCCATATGAATGGGTTGATAATTATGATAAATTTGAACAAGAAATATCATATGACGAAGTAAATTGGAAATCTGTTTTAAATAATAAAAAAGTAGATTTAAAATTTGTAAAACATATATATGAACATTTTAAATGTAAAAATTTTGGTGATTATCATGATTTATATCTGAAACTAGATTCTATATTACAATATATTTAACAATTTTAGGGAAACATGTTATAAAAATTATGGATTAGATCCCGTATATTATGTATCAGCACCACAATTAGCAGATCATGCATCATTAAAACTTACAAATCAAAAATTAGATCTTATTATTGATCAAGATTTATATGAATTATATGAGAAAGGTATACGTGGTGGTATTTCAATGATTCCAAACAGATATGCATTATCTAATAATTGTTATTTCTACGACGAAAAATCACAAAAAACTATAAAATTATCGAAAGAAAAAGCCGAAAAATTAGGTATTTACAATAGTCAAAAACATTTTAGTTATATAATGTATTTAGATTGTAATAATTTATACGGATATGCTCTAAGTCAACATTTACCCATAGGAAATTTTAAAAAAGAAACGAAAATATTTACAATGGATGACATTTTAAATTTATCTGATGAGGGAGATAAAGGTTATATAGATTTGAAGTAGATTTAAACATTCCAGATCATTTACATGATATATTTAAAGATTTTCCACTATGCCCAGATCATTATATTCCAGATATTAATGAATTATCTAATTATCAAAAAGATCTTATAAATAAAGGTGTAGGAAATATACCGAAAGATGAAAAACTTGTGAATTCATTAAAAGAGAAAATAAAATATGTTATTGATTATAGAATGTTAAAATATGTTATACAACAAGGTATAATTGTTACTAAAATTCATCAAGTTATATCTTATGACCAAAAACCATGGTTAAAAGCTTATATTGATAAAAATACTGTACTAAGACAAAAAGCAAATAATGATTTTGAAAAAGATTTCTTTAAACTGATGAATAATGCTGTATATGGTAAACAAATGGAAAATGTACGAAAAAGATGTGATGTAAAACTTCTATCTAGCTATAAATCATTTCAAAAACATAAAGATTACGATACAAGAACAATTATTGATGAAGATCATGTAATATTATATCGAAAAAAGAAAACAGTAACATTAAATAAACCAATTTATGGTGGATTTGTAGTTCTTGAATTATCAAAATTATTAATGTATAAATTTTATTATGATGTTTTAAAACCAAAATATCGTAATAATATGAAACTATTAGGAACTGATACTGATTCCTTTATAATTTATGTTGAAACAAATGATATTTATGATGATATAAAAGAAAATATTAATCATTTTGATACTTGCGGATATCTTTTAGAATCTCTACCTCATGCAAATAATAAAATACCAGGTAAATTTAAAGATGAATATTTAGGTATACCAATTACAGAATTTGTAGGATTAAGATCTAAAATGTATGCATTTAAAACTGATTGTAGTGAAAAGAAGGTATGTAAAGGTATTAAAAAACAAAATATTGAGAAAATGAAATTTGATATGTATAAAGATACATTATTTAATGATGTAGAGACATATGAAGATATATATAGTATTACATCGAAAGAATATACATTATATACAATAAAGACGAGGAAAATTGTTCTATCACCGTATGATGATAAGAGATATTTAATTAATAATATTAATACTTTACCCTATGGATATATAGCAAAAAAATGTGATACATAAAGAGATCTATTTAATTGATAAAGATTATTGATGTATATTTCTTTTCATATGATATTTTAAATAATATTTACTTACTAAACATCCACAAGAACATTTTACTTTTGTGTTTATGCATTCTTTACATTCATAATCAAATCCATCAGATTTATAAGGCTTTTTATAAAATTCATTATTTCCTTTTTCTATTTTACATTCACTACATTTTCGTATTTTATTTAATCTTTTTCTATGAATATCTTTTTGTTGATGTTCTAATAAGTAACTTTTAACGATTGATTCACCACATTCACTATTTACCTTTTGTGATATATCCATTATTTATATATAAAATAAAATTATATACTTTTAATCAGATTTAAAACATCTTTTAATTTTGTAGTGATCTGTGATATTGTAGAATTATTTTTACTACAATTAATGTTGAAAAGGGATAAACTAAATTTTTCGGCTTTAACTAAAGTATTTAAATATTCATTATATTCATAGTATATATTATCTTTAAAGAAATAAATTCTACCATTCATATATCTAAATGCTGCATCCATTGATGGTGGTATTCCTGAAAAATCTTTCGATATCATACCAATATTTTTCTTTTTAAGAGTACATTCATCAATTTCAGCATAATATATATCATTGTAAAATATGTATGTTTTACCTGAATTAAAATTCAATATTGCATGAATTTTTGATTGTGATGGTAAATCCATACCTTTAATTTCTTTTGGATATCCACTTACTTTTTTTTTTTATTTATTTAGTCAAAAAACAGTAAAAACTGTATATGACGTGTGGGGAAAGAAATTTATCTGCGCACATTTTCTTGAGGGCCAGAATTTTATTAAAAAAAAAACCGAAAAAATTAATTTACAAAATAATTATTTTAGAAAAATAAAGATATTTGAAAAATGTTTTTTCCCGAGTTATAGAAAATCAATTTCAACTATGAATGAACTACAAGCAAAAGGAGTGCTCAACAAAACTTGCGCACAGTGAAGCTACATTTACGTCCAGAAGCAAAACAAGGGGCCATCTCAGCATTTGCTCTATGGATCAGGGAAACTGGACAAAAACCTGATCGAGATGGGGGTCATTGACCCGGAAGCTGAAGTACATTACTTGTTACAGGCGTATTAAATATTTTTTTAAATGTATACAATGCAAACATAAACTAATTCATTATATATCTTTGTTTTGTTACATTATTTTTCTTTTTCACGATCAGTATAGTCTCTAATTGTATAGAAACAGTTTTGCAGCAGAAAAGATTTTACTTTTAACTTAAATTTGTATACCGACTTTAATTGTTTTATGTCATCTGGCAATGCGTTGTAAAGTAACGTACATGTATTGTATGTTGATTTCTTGTACTGAGCTGTTGATACTGACACTTGATGCACGTGATTTCTACGGCGTGTGTTGTAATTATAAATATCAATATTGCATGAAAATATGTTCCCTCCGTTAAGTAGGTCATTTTTGACAAATATTACAGATTCGTAAATAAATAGACAAGGCAATGGTAGGATTCCCAGCTCAATGAAAAGAGGCTTGCAGGAATCACGTGGAAGGCATTTTTTCATTATTCGAATAATTTTCTTTTGCAATCTGAAGGTCTGAATACTACAGGATGAGCTTCCCCAGAATATTATGCCATATCTCAGGCGGGAATGCACATTTGCAAAATAAACGCAACGAGCTGCATGAAGGCTGACAGAATTTGAAAGAATTCTGAATGCATAGCATAATGAACTTAATTTAGTGTTTAATTCTGTTATATGTACATTCCATTTGAGGTTTGATTGAATTGAAAGACCTAAAAATTTTGTTGCCTCAACATCAGCTAATTGCATATTGTTCATTTTCAATGGAACATGCGATTTCCGATTTGAGATGCAAAAATGCATTGAAACAGTTTTTCTTTCGTTAACAATTAATTTGTTATTATTAAACCAATTTGAAACTTCTGAAATTGTACTATTTACTGCTTCTTTTTTGCAAAGAACATTCGTGTCATCAGCAAACAGAACCGTTCTTCCATTTTTAATAGACGAGGGCATATCGTTTACATATAACAGAAAGAGAATAGGACCTAAGATCGAACCTTGCGGGACCCCATGCACAATTGGCAAAGAATTGGAAATATAAGTATGTAATGTCCTTTCCTGCCAGTATGGTATTTCTACTTTTTGAGTCCGATGTTTAAGGTAAGAAGTTATCCAATCTAGGGCAATACCACGAATTCCATACGAAGGTAATTTTGAGAGCAAGATCTTATGGTCAATAACGTCAAAAGCTTTCGAGAGATCTAAGAATATTCCAATGGGTATTTCATTTTGGTCTATTGATGAAGCAACATCTTTGAGAAAAGAAAAAATGGCAGTTTCCGTAGATTTTGATTTTCTAAAACCGTGTTGTGAGTCTGAAAACGCTCTGTTTTTCCTGAGAAATGTTTCCATTCGTAAGTAGAAAAGCCTTTCTAATATTTTTGAGAAAACTGACAAAAGAGAAATTGGCCGGTAATTTTGAATATCATTTTTGTTCCCTTTTTTAAAAAGTGGCTTAATTTTTGCTGTTTTGAAAATATCTGGAAATATTCCTGTACATAAAGAAGCATTGAAAATGTGAGTTAACGGATGTATAAAGGCAGGTGCACAAGTTTTTAATAAACAATCCGGAAATTCATCTAAACCAGATGAATATTTATTTTTTAGTTTACTGACTATTCTGAGGATTTCGTTGGGAGAAGTTTCGGGAATAAACATCGTATCTGAAATTTTTTGGGAAGTGTAAAATGTTGAATTTTGTGATTTTAGTCCCTTCGTGAGATCAGACGCAATTCTGGAAAAGTGTTTGTTGAAGAGATTGGCAACTTTTTCCGGATTACTCGTTTCTCTTTCATTATCCTTTAAAATAACATTCTCTACAAGGTATCGAGATGATGTGGTTGTATTTTTTACGATATCCCACATTGCTTTAGTTTTGTTACTAGCGCTCAAAATGTCCTGACTATTTTTCATTATTTTTGCCTGAACTATTACTTTTCTGAAAATTCTTTTATATTCTCGGAAGTATATATGGAAACCGGGTGATACGTTATGATGTTTAGAAATAAAGTAAAGCGTACGTTTGTTTTTACACGATGTTCTAATTCCTTGTGTGATCCAAGTATTACTTTTGCTTGAAATATTTAATTTTCTCTTTTTAAGAGGAAAGCACGCGTTAAAATGAATTGAAAGCTTGGAGAAAAATAAATTATATTTTTCATTTGTGTCAACAGCGTTATAAACTTCGTCCCATGATTCCTTCATCAAGTAGTCCGTAAATAATTTTATATTAACTTTAGCGAATGCTCTGCACATGCGTGTATTATTTATAGTGTCAGTGTTTATGTTCTTAGTAATTGTAAGAATTTGTGCATCGTGGTCACTGTATCCTAGATTATTCGTTATTATTTCATATGTAGTTGTGGTTTTGTTAATTATAATTTGATCTAATGCTTTTTGTGATTTAAGCGTATTCCGTGTAGGTACATTCACTGTAATGTCTAAATTAAAAGAATGAAGTAAATTGAGAAACTGCTCTTTTTCGTGGGATTCGCTCAGAAAATCAATATTGAAATCTCCACATACAACAATGGATTTAAAAGAGAGTTTACTAATTTTGTTCAGAATTATCTCTAGATTTTCCAAGAAAGTGAAATAATCTGAAGCTCGCTTTGTTGGAGGTCTGTAAATGCAAAGTAAGATAATTTTGAGCGTTGTAAGATGTACTACTGTTGTTTCAAAAACTTTTTCAACTGCATATAAATTGAATTCTGACAAGAAGGTAGAATCAATATAATTTCTTATGTAAATACACGAACCTCCGTAAGCAGGGCCCTTATTTGATTCCCTCGCCCTACAATATGATCCTGCAAGGTAAAAGCTAGGAATTTGGAGTGTATTTATATCATTTTGAGACAACCAATGTTCTGTAAAGCAAAAAACATCTATTTGTCTTAGATCACATTGTAATGCTGCCTCGATAAATTCAATTTTATTTGAAAGAGATTGCACATTATGATGCATTATTCGAATCTTTTGCATGTACCTACACGGATGTTTTTCTGCTGCATCTGACTGTAGTTGCTATTTATTTATTTCATTTTTACCTCGAGTGCGTGGTCGAAGGAAGTATCGTGTCCCAGCAGTGACAAGAGGTGAGGAAGGAGGGGTGACAGATGTAGAGGAATGAATAGTGGGAGAGGTAATACACGGATTAGGTTCAGGGGATAAGGTAATTGGGTCCAAAGGGGTCCCAGGGGATGGAAGAGAACTAGGAGGTGTGGGTGGGGATGGATCTTGGGCAGGACACTGCGAAGTTTGTGAAATGATGTATTTTGCAAGCTCACTACCGAGTGCATGTTTTCCGACAAGGTTCAGGTGAAGACCATGTCGGGTGAAGTGTTTTTCTGAGAGAAAGTTTAGCTCAAACAATTTAACATGTGTGTCTCTCAGATGCAGTTTCAATTGGTTGTTTGCGTGACTAATTTCTTTGCATAGTGTGGGCTTGTTGTACCAGAAGGGCAGAGTCGAGACTACAATGTTCGTGTTTTGGGCGGCACGTTGTAATTTGTCAACATGTTCTTCAGGTGTAAAGTGACCACCCAAATTAATGTCATTCTGCCCTCCTATGATAATTACAGTATCCCGTTTGGTGAGGGTTTTTGTGTGCGTGTCCAACTCACTGGTCACGTCGGCAAACCTCCCGTTAGGTTTAAACACACACATGGCAGAGAAATTGGTTGGGAGTTTCTCACTGAGCAGGGAGGAGATTTGTCGCCCATGGCTATCTGCTAAAATGAGTACCTTTTTGATGGGCTCAGTGGGAATGTCCTTGTTTTCTGGTGAGCCAGTTTGCGCAACTCTACGTGTCTTTGTTACTTTGCGCTTGCTAGCCTGTTTGCGTTGGTTTGTGAATGGACGTGTCGATGATGGGTGGGGGTGGTGAGGATTGGGAAGGCAAGGAAACTCATTGTAGTAGTCTAATACAGAAAATCTGTTTTGAGTCGTGATTGGTGGTGGTGATTGTGTTTTTGCTTCCGCGAATGGACGGTTGGAGGTTTTTGCGGTGTTGCCTATTGTTGTCCAACCGTCTGTGTTTTGAACGACCTCTTCGAGCCTTCGGATATGTTCATCTAAATTACTGTTGATGTGTGTGAAGGCTTTCAGAAGATCGGCTTTGAGAGCGTAGAGAGTAGAGAGTGTAGAGAGTGTAAATTAAGACTAGACTTACTAAATTAAGACTAGGATAATTAATCATATAATATTTATTATCAATAAAAAATAAAATTTCCCCTGAAGGTCTTTGATAAATAGCTGTAATTCCTCCAAAATCGCTCGGTAAAAATGATAACCAATGTTGAATAAGTTGTGGATGATTAATTTGATTTGTTTTTAAATTTATAATCCAAATCCATTCTTCATATAATACATATAATATATCATGTATAATTAAAAAATGATGAATATTTTTAGTATTACAGAAAGATGGAATATTTTTCGGTAAAGATGGTAATATAGGAGATTTATGACCATATAAACTTTGAATTGCTAAAACATCATCAGTATGTATATCTAATAAACCATTATAATAAGCATACATAATAGCATTTCTATTATTTGTATGTTCAATTCCTAATGTATGTCCAATTTCATGAAGTAAAACGGAAAATAGATATTTTTTTCCTGATGGAATATTTTCATCTTTATTATAATACCAATCTTCACCTAAATCAATATGAATTTCTAATGGAGAATTATTTGCATTAGGAAATTTTGCATGCGCTAATATACCACCTTTTCCATCAAATTTATTAGAACACATATTTTGATCTCTTTGACATTGATGTAAGCCACGTTTATTGGAAATAATTATATCAGGATGTGAAATATCTTTTTCAAACTTTAAATTTGTATGAGATGACCATGTTTGAAATGCTAGTTCAGCTAAATTCGATATTTCCTCATTTACATTACTATAATACCATTTTATTATATTCTTATTCCATTTTTGTGAAGATGATTTAAAATGAGTATCATGTACTCCGCATCGTGGTTGATTTAATAAATCTAATGTATCATTATTTAATTCTCCATCTAATGGTAATTGATAATATTCTTGAAATTTAAGAATTGCATCACTACCATCATCCTTTTCCGCATTATATCCATAACTTACTAATTTTTGAATAGTTGAATCACTAGTAGAAATTACCATATGAACAATACATGATGCGAATGATAATAAATTAAACCACATTTATAATGCAAATTATTTCCATCTTATTTTTTATTTATATGTATACGAAAATGATTGAAGAAACTATATAATATTAGATTTTTCAATCCAAGAATGATGAGATTGATCAAACCCTAACCATTTTACATATACTTTATTTCCTTTTGTTTTTAATACTTTTTCTACTAAATATATATCGGGATATTTCGTTTTTTGCAATTCATATTCATAAAATGAACCTTGAATATCTTTTAGATGATAAACAATGGGTTTGGAATGAATAATTTTATCAATTTCAAAAATTTCTGTGGACCAATTACCAGTATAAGATTTATCAAATACAGATTTTAATTTACTTACTCTTACTTTATCACCAATTTTAAATTTTGGTAAAACAAATGTCTTATCTCTTTTATAAACAGTTTTTAATAATATTTTTTCATTATATGTATTAACATCAATAGGTTTCATTTGAGTAGTATGATGTGTTGTATGATTATACTCATACACTATTTTTGGAAGTATATCCATCCATTTATAATTACCTTGTATATCAAATTGTCTCCACATTTTTTCTTTTAATGTACGATTTAATCTTTCATCTACAGATGCTTTAAGTTCAGAAAAGCTAGAATAATGGTGAATATTATATTGTTTCATAAGATGTTGAAAATTTTTATTATAAAATTCTTTACCACGATCCGTTTGTAAATTTGTAGGTATTCTCTTATTTTTTAATATATTATTCATAGCTGCACTTACATCTAATCCGGATTTACTTTTAACTGGTATTGCCCATGCATATTTTGAAAATACATCAATAACTGTTAAAATATATGCATATCCATTATTTATTTTTGAAATATCATTTAATTGTCCTGAATTCATTTCTACTAAGTCTGCTTGCCATAATTCATCAAGTCCTAATGTGATAACATTACGTCGTGGAAAATTTTTTCGCATAGGTGTATGTAATTCATCAATGATTGTTTCTCTAATATTTAGTTTTTTTTTACAAATTTACTTTTTTTCTTCCCACATATTGCACATACTCCATCTATTCTCAATTTTTTATTTTTTGTTATTTTCTCTGTTATTTGAAATGTATCAGTATTTTTTTACATCTTAAACAATAAGTATCCATTTATATAGCTTCTAATTGTACATGAATAAATATTTGAATCTCAAATGTATAAGGACTAGGATCATGTTGAACATATTTACTATTGTGTAAATATATTTTATCTCCTTTATTGAATTTTAATGGTTGATTTAAATCATACGCATTTTCCTCCTCATCTGGTGATATGACTAAGATATAAAGATATTTAAATTCTGTTTTTGTTATTTTTAAATTGATAACTGAAAAATTATATGGTGCTTTAATATAACTTTAACCTTCATCATAATTAGGTAAGTAGAATAGAAATTGTTCATCATTTAAATATTTAACACGTATATTCATAAACATAAATATATTATTTTTTAAATATCGTAAATTTACTGCATCATAATCTTGAATTGGATCTAAAATAGTATGTACACTATTTTTTAATTGTTTAACATTTACGGCATCATCATCATTTATTCCTGCACCTTCTTTACGTAATATTTTACCATGAAAATTATAATCAGTCATACCATGAAAATTATAATCAGTCATACCATATATATCTTGAGGCATTTATTATATTACAAATTACTAGATGGAAAGGATTAAAAGAAGGAGTAATTGATAACCTGCTACATAACTTGAATCTTTAGGTTTAATATATATTTTATCTCCTTTTTTTAAAATAATGGGTAGATTGAAATGATTAAGTTCTTTTTAATCACCTACACCTAATGATTGCACATTCAGAATTAAATCTTTTAAATCAATATTTGAGTTAATATGCTTAATTTTACAATCATAAAATATTTCAAAAAATGGTAGACTATAAAACTAAAAAGTATTCATTTTTTTACCTAATTCACCATATAAAATAATAAGATATTGTACTATATTATTAAGTTGTTTCATTGTTACAACATCATCCTCTTCTATTCCAGCACCTACTTTACGTAATAACTTGTTGTGAAAATTATAATTTCCGGATGTACCTATGATAGGTAAAGATGCTATAAGTGATTCAGTTTCTTCAATATGTTTTTTCATAAGATTTTCACTATTTAAATCATTGAGACCATATATATCTTGTGGCATTTATTATATTTGAAATTTCGGTCTATGCATAGTTCATTGATATCATTTTTAATACAAATATACATAAATGACCACAAATAAACTCATTAAAATTTTGAATTCTCTCAGCATTATAATATAAATGTTGAGATCTAATATATTTGACTAATTGTGATGGAGGATATCCACCAAATGAATAAAAAATATATTTATGTATATTATTTTTAAAGTAACATATCCAATGTGTTCCGCTACTTTTAGATGTATCCATATTTACAACACCACATTCATTTTTTCGCAATATTTTAGGACATTCATCAATCATAAATACTCCTCGAAAATGTGGAATTTTAAGGTATTGAACACATTGTTTGATATCATAATTACTAAGTGGATATGGATATTTATTTTTTAATGTTTTTAATATAGAAATAGGAATTATTTTCTTTTTTTAAGCCCTGTTCCTTTTTTTCCATTTCCAAATTATGACGTTTCATTTCTTCTAATTCAGATTTATTTTTCTTACTTGATTGAACTCCATCATAAATAGCTTTAGCACCACTTATTAATAATGGTCCTAATGCTGCTAATAGTGCTCCAATAAATCCACCATATTTTCTTGATTGTAATTTTTTAATGGATTGAATGGATAAATTTAATGACATACCAGATCCATTCTTTATACTATCATTTTTATCTTTTATTTGTTTAGGTGATAAAAGACCATCAAAATTAATATTTCTGACATCATCTGGTGATAATGTAAAAGTTATAGATCTCACTCTTGACATTTATTACTATATAAAAAAGGGTATTATTTTTTATTATATTCCCCAATTAGGTTCTTGTCCCATACCTAATTTTCTTTTTGCAAACATAGTTCCAGTTACTGCAGTAGCATACATTCTTTCTTTCAAATCAGCATCTTTACTAAATATTCGTTTTTTAGCTTCATTTTGTAATATTTTATCAGCTTGATGCCTAGATTCTATATCTTTATGATCTCTATATGCAATATCATGGTATTTACAAGCTTCATCTAATGGATTAATACCTTTATCCCCACGTTCTAATCTATCTTTAAGATTTGTACCAGGACCACAATAGTTATATCCTGGAAGATGTAATTCAAATGGTAAATGATTAATAGCCCAATTTAAAATTCCAGCGCCATGTTTTTTAGATTTCCAAAATGTATGAGGTATATTATGTAAAAATTGTATAAGGTATGGAATTCCTTTAGGATTATGAGTAATAAAATCTTGAAATTTACCTGTAAGCATCTTTATGATACTTACTTTTTCGTTAAAAAAATTATCATTACCAGCTTTTTCTTCACCATGTATCACTAATAATCTATCTATAAGCTCTTGTACATCATTCATCCAAACATATTCAACAGGTTTTACATTATATTTTTTTATTATACCCATTCCAGTTTTAGGTGATGTAACAGATTTTGTTCTATGTTTTTTTTGCTCAGCCCATAATCCTTTAAAGATCTTATTCCATTTTTCTCCAACATTTGATCGAACTTGATTAGTATTTGGATCATAATCTTTAAAAATGAGATGTGTTTTAATTGCAATTTCTTTATAATTTTCTAAATCTTCATCTGTATATTCAATATCTGATAATGATTTATTTGTTAATAGACCTAATAATCCATCAGTACCTTCATATTTTTTCCCTTCTACAATTATATTATTGTTATCAAAGTCCACTTTTGTATCACCAATATATTTATATTTTCCTACAGGTCTAAAACCAAAAGCATGATCATTAGCATTATTAAGATATTCAGTTAATTTAGGTCCTAAATGTGTAATTTTTTCCATTTTTTTCTTTTCTACAGCTTCTATTGCTTTCAATTGTTTTTCTAATTCTAATCTTTTTGGAGTATCTGGTGATTCATATAATTTCTTTTCAAATGATGATTCTGATGGTGTTGATGGTATTGGAAATAAAGTATCATAATCAAAATCATGCTGTTTAGATACTATTTGTTTATCATGTTCATTTTCAATAGATTGAATAAGTTCTTTACCAACTAAATCATCTAATTTATCTATAACAGGTTGATCTTCTTTTTTATATTTTTCATATTGATTACGATTATGTTGTTACCATTCTCGCAATGTATCTTTTATTTTTACCTTCTTTTCTCTTATTTGTTTCGGTTTATATTTCGTAAACATTTATAAAGCAAAAAATAATATGTTTAAAAACACAAACAGGAATAATATTGTGTCTGTTCAAGCAGGCAGGAATAATATTGTCTGTTTAAACAGACAGCAATAATATTACGTCTGGTTGTTCTGTTTAAACACACACTTTTTATATCTTATTTAAAAATAATTGTATTTTATTCCTATATTTACCATTATTTAATTTTCGTGTCATATCTATTGTTATAAATCCATATGGTTCATTCCAACATTTTTGACATAATGTTTTAAATTCATTTAATTTCATATCACATCCTACAAATTCATGATAAATATGATTAAGATTAAGATCATCTTGTCTAAAAATATTCAAAAAATTTAAATTATCTCTTATCAATTGCTTAGGAATTTTTGAATATGTTTGTGCTAAATACCAACAATCTATACCTTTATGTCTACCACGTGTAAAATATTCTCTTACAACATCTTGTTTCTCTAATATGTAATCATCGAATAATACTAATGAATTTTCTTCACATTCATCTAGTGGTATGATATCATCAGGATGAGATATAAATGTAATAATATCATTTTCATGTTTATTACACTTATTCATAAAGGTCTGATATTTATCTTGTTCAAAGGATTTTGAATATATGTATACATGATTAATTTTATCCCAATTTAACCATCCAGGACACATAATATAATTATCTATCAATAAGGATGTTTTACCACATCCACTAGGTCCTATAATAGCACATCTTATCGAAGATGGTAATAATGCTCCATGTTTCAATGTTTCATGTTTATTTCGTAATCTTATTTTTGGATTCCAATCAAATTTTTTGCTGATTTATATGAGTAAAATTTTGAAGCTAAACGGAGCATCTTCAACATTAAGTAAAAAACTTAATACACCAATATATAATTTTTCTAGAGTGTCATGTGTTGGATTCTATTCTACATTTCTAACACCTAATGTAACATTAAATAATAAATTATACTATGAACATAAAAAAGAAACGCATGTTATCATAATTCCACCAGGACAATATAATATTGAAAATTTAGAAAAATATATACAATCACAAACACCATTTAATTCAACAAATATTACTATTAAACCACATCGTATTCTTAGTAGAATTGAAATTAAGAGTGGATTTAAATTAAATTTTGATGCTGTAGATTCTATTGGATCATTACTAGGATTTCAAAATCAAATTGTTAAAAAAACGAACCTACTATTGGTAATAAGGTTCCTAAATTCATTCCTTTTGAAACCATTGATGTACATTTTAACTGTGCTGAAGGTATGATTCTAAAAGAAAATGATGAATTTCATAGAGAAACAAATATTCTAACATCATTTAAACCTCAACTTAATTATCAAATGCCAATTATTTATGAAGCAGCATATCCATTATTTGTACCTGTTTGTAATAAAATGCAACGTCTTCATGTTAAAATTACAGATGATTATAATAAGGAAATCGATTTTAATGGTGCTATGGTTACTATTATTTTAGAATTAAAAAAATAATTTATGTTTTTATTCCCTCATAAATGAGTAAAATTGAAAGTTATCAATGGCAATCATTTCCTGCTACTGATCGTAGTAAGAATAATATTGGAGTACCAAATCAATTGTACATCAATTATAAAATTATACATAAAAATGGATCTGATTATTCTGCATACGGAGGTAAATCAAATGTTAAACTTATTGATAATTTTGTACCTTATTTATTTTCATCTATTAACGTTACAAAAAGAGGACAAAATATATTTAGATTAGATTATCCTGGTATTACCTCAACAGTTTTACAAAAAAGTATTTTTTCAACAAATGAACTCATTCCATTAGATAATGCTGGTATTAGTTCAAATCCAAAACTTCAACAAAAAGAAGATGAAGTTCTCTATCCATTGAGATTGTTAGGTGGTTTTTTCAAAGATTTCAAAGAAATTACTTGGGAAGGAGATTTTACAATATCTTTTACGTGGTCATCTAATATGAATGATGTATTGTATCGTTGGGCAGTAAAAAAAGCAGATGGTACTTTAGATGCTACAACATTACCTGGAGAAGGAAAAATAGTTATAGAAAATTTTGAAATTAATGTGCCAATCGTTTATTATGAACCTTCTTATGCTATAGAATTTAAGTCAAATCTGATAAAAAATCCTATATCTACCATTTCATTCTGTGATTTACAAACATTTGAATTAACTGGAATTATTGGAAAAAAGAATTTTGAAATTGATATTACCAATTATTATCATTCATTGCAGTATGATATACCATATTTTGTTTTCGTAGTATTTCAAACAAATAGAACTGATAATCAAGAAAAAGATTCCAGTGAATTCGATCATTGTTCTCTACAAAATATTTCATTAAAAAATGGTCGAAATGAACAATTTCCATCAGAATTGTGGAATATAAACC
Source organism: Acheta domesticus (assembly GCA_031308135.1). Lineage (NCBI taxonomy): Eukaryota > Metazoa > Arthropoda > Insecta > Orthoptera > Gryllidae > Acheta > Acheta domesticus. The sequence goes on from JAHLJT010002630.1 coordinate 3,795,628, forward strand.
CACCATCGACTTATAAAAAAGCATATCGTTCATTTACAGAATTTAAAAGAATTACAAATAATAATAATAATAATAATGAAAATGATGAAATAGCAATATCACCATTTGTTTATATCACTAGATATCCAATTTATTTGATAAATACATACTTTAGAAAAAATGTTGATGCTCCTCAGAAAACATCTATGAAAATATGTGCTACATTTCACAATGCTATTCCTAATAACACAATTGGGTATGTTATAATGTATGGTAAAAAGAGTTTAACATATGACTTTCAACATAATATAATTCAAGAAAATTTTTAATATAAATGGAGAAAAAAGGATGTTGGTATCAATGTATTCATAGTATTATGAAATGGGTGATTAGAATATTTCGGGCAATGAAAATGGTTCAAGTCACTAAATTATGACTTGTAATTAAATTTTGACCTATTACATACACTGTAATTCAATTTTGACCTATAATATTAAGTTTAGGCACATTGTAAATTCATTTTGTCCTATAATAATAAGTTTACATACATTGTAATTCAATTTTTAGTTTATTTAGCAAAAGGACCAGGTTGTGGCACGAGTTGCGATCCTGAATTAACAGGATGACTCTTTAATTCACGACTACCATTCCACCATTGCTATGCTCTAGCTTGTAACCTATATACCTACGCATGTCGTTACAGCACACACATACAAATGATGAAATGGAGCCCTGTATCCTTTGGAATACGATCTACACTACGACTTATCGAGAAGATCATGGTAACGTAACGGCCACTCCATTACCAAACACTTCTCTCGCGCAGTGCATTCCACCTGATAAAATTTCGGACCTTCTATATAAAGGACATTACCAATGTTTGGATTGTTATGGATTTTACGTACTTTTAGCAATTTATTCCACGCAAACTTGTAATACTAATGTACTAACAAATTAATGAATGAGTGTAATAAAATTTAAATTATAATGTTTATATTTTTATAATATATTCTTATCATTACAAATGATTTAAAGTAATAAAACGATGCACGAAACACGTCAAAATCTCTTCTTTCAACGACAAAGACATACGTAAAGAGTGAAACAGAGATATAACCACTTGAGATAACACATCGTGCGACGAAGATGCCTCTGCAGAGAGAGAAAAAGAGATATGACCACTTGAGATAACGCGACGAAAGCGCACCTGCAGAGATAACACTTGAAAAAACGCGTTATCAAGGTATGCTTGCTTGAATGCTATGCGTATATAAATGTGAATGTATGCTCTTGTAAAACTCGTAAAAATGTGAATGTTATTGAATTTTCATTAAATATTATTGAATTATGTTTTCTGCATAATTAATAATTCTAGACCAGATTTTTTTCCGTAATTTTTATGGGACTTATTTCTAAGCAATATTTATTCAATAATTCCTAGACCAGATTTTTTTCCGTAATTTTTATGGGACTTATTTCTAAGCAATATTTATTCAATAATTCCTAGACCAGATTTTTTTCCGTAATTTTTATGGGACTTATTTCTAAGCAATATTTATTCAATAATTCCTAGACCAGATTTTTTTCCGTAATTTATATATCAAGTTACATAACATATTAAAGTTCATAAAAAGATAACAGAATTGATAAAAGATCATGAATATCCTATTGCTGATATAAGACAAATAGATACAAAATATGGAATCAAAATGGTATTAGATCTAAAAACAAGTATACAAGGTCGGATATATAGTATAATCTTACCAAATAGATACGCCAACTGTTTAAAGGAAAATGATACGAAAGAAATATTAAAAGCTAAGAATTTAAGATTGGTATATAAAGGGCTTATGGAGAAGGATACTGTTGAATTAAGTTTCTTACATGATTGAATTTTAAATAAATAATAATTATATTTTAATAATTTACATTTTTAGGTCTTTGAATGAGTGTCATATAATGTGGAAATTTGAAAATATGGGGATCTCATTTTCCATAAAATTTCAAAACTTAAAAATATGTGATTTTTGGAGGAAATGTGGGAAATATTATAATAAACTAATGTATTTTACGATCATTTTAATGTAAAAACAGAAGTATTCTCAATTATGAAAAAATGTGGGTTTTAAAAATCTGGTCCAGTAGCCCCTATTTATATACTACTAATGCTATATACTAGTAAGCTAGGAATATAAATCTATTCGGTATTCATGAACAATCTCGAGAGCGTAGGCAAATAATAGTCAATTTTGCTTCCAGGTCTGCGACGAATTGAAAGCAATGATAAGCCGAGCCATGAAACTCAACAGCCATAATGCACAGAGCTGTGACGACGGTATGCCAGTTGGATCCAGGTGAGAGATTAAGTACACAGGCACACACGAAAAGGAAGTTGTTCGACCCAAACACTTGACACATGTTTCTCAACTTATGAGGATAAGTCAATAAGTATCTGTAATTTTGCTCTAATTTTCTTTAGGTTGGTTCAATGGGTTTAAATGCTCATCAGCCATTAGGTAGCACCGTTGTCTTGTTGTGGTAGGTTTCAACGTTATCAGATCAGTCCATTTTGCGCTGTTGATTGATTCGTGATTCCGGGCGCGTCAACTACAGAGGTGATAAGTTCCTTAAGTGTAGTGCGTGTTTTTTCCTCGGGAAATGGCAGTGATATTTCCCCGCTGGATGGCGAGATCCGGCGCCGACCAACCTTCGACTAGCAGGGTTTCAACAAGGTGTCTCCCACCAGCGGGGCACGGCCCCAGCCAGGACAAGCTCTAAGATCCCGAATGGTCTCCTGGCATGTGTGGTAGTGTAGTGTATGTCAGTGTAAGAGTGTGTGTAAGGGGTGAGGATAGGACAAGGAAGAGGAAGGAAAGATCGCGCGCGGTCCGTGGCCCGTTTGTTAGGGTACTGTTCCGGCTTTCGCCTGGTGTTGATCGGAGACAGACAGCGACTGAATTCGACCTAGTTGACAAGCTTGTTAAGATTGTCGCTCCACTCTCTGTTTGCACCAAAGAAGAAGAGCGTTCTGTTATCCATTTTTGCAGTCTGATGGTGTACCAAGAGCGGAAATTCATGAAGACATACAGCACAGTACAGTGACAATGTCGTATTGCCACAGCAAAGTGTTTACCAGTGGATTGAACAGTTCAAAAATGGTCGGACGAATTTGAAGGAAGAGGAAATAATCGGAAACCACTTTTGAACTATTCTTCTATAAATTTCCGCTCTTGGTACACCTTCAGACCACACAAATGGATTACGGAACACTATTATTCTTTGGAGGCGTAGGGAAGTAGCGACCCATCGCCCTGCACGCCCTTACCATAAGGTGGGGAATGCAGCAGTCAGCCCGGTTTCTCCTACCTATAAGGGAGCAGTTGACCGCTGGCCTCACCTTTGATATATCCATCTTTCAACTCCCATTCCTTCCCTACCCTCGGGTCCAACGGGTGGATCGAGTAACTCGGAGGCTCCCGATCCTTAGGATTTCCTCCCCATTCCCTTCACACCAGGGTAGACGAGACTCTTCAGGTGAAGTGAAACCAACTTGTCTAGGGGAAAACACCCTAAATAAATTCTGCAAGTTCGGAGGCAGAAAGGAGGCAGCCCCTCTACCGAACTCAACCTGCGCAGCGCCCGTAACGCGGCCAGGGGATATATTATACTACTGACAAGCCTCAAGGAAAGAAGCCGGACCGATTTGATGACAACCACAGCAAACGAAAAAGGTTAAAGCACATGTACTAAATATAGTAACATGGAATGTCCGCGGCCTACAAAATAAAGAAATAGAACTATTAAAGATATTAGAAGAAAGAAAAACCAACATTGCTGTAATAACAGAAACTAAAAAGAAAACTAAGGGAACAAGAGAGATCGATGACTGGGTGAATATTTATAGTGGAGCGGAACAACGAGAAAGAGCAAAAGCTGGTGTAGCAATGTATGTGGATAAGAAATGGAAGAAGTGTATTACGAGTTACACATACATCAATGAAAGAATGCTAAGAGTAGATTTTGAAATGAATAGAGGTAACCTTACAGTTATAGGAGTTTATGCCCCTGAGGAAGGTAGGAAAGAAGAAACTGTAAAATTTTATGACAAATTACAGACAGAGGTAAAAAAATGCAACCCAAATAACTCGCTAATCATAGCTGGAGATATAAACGCAAGAGTGGGAAACATGCCCATTCTCAATGTTATAGGACTCTATAGAGAACAAGTAATGAATGAAAATGGAAAAGAACTCAGAGAATTTGTAACATACAATGAACTAAGAATCACCAATACACTCTTTAGAAAAAAGAATATTCATAAATATACTTGGAGTGCCCGGGGACAATACTCAGTGATAGACTATGTAATAGTTAATAAAAAGTTAAGTTCTAACGTGAAGGATACCCGTGTTCTAAGAGGATATGACATTTACTCAGATCATTATCTAGTGGAGACAAAAATAAATATAAGAGCGAGATGGAAGAAACAAACTGCTTCAAAAAATAAACAAGAAGATGTAGGGTACAAAGTGTATCTACTAGAAGACCATAGTATAAGGCAGTTATATCAGAGGCGGTTGAATCAGTTCTTGAGCAACATCGACACATCAGAAAATCTAAATGAAGAATGGAGAAACATTAAAGAATCAATAAGAAGAGCAGCATATGAAGCATTAGGCACTCGAAAAATTAGACGAAAAAGGAAAACTTAGAAAATTTGGAATGATACAATTGCAGAGGCGGTGCAAGAAAAGAAGGTAGCATACCTAAATTATCTACAAAGCAGATGTGAGCAGACTAAACAGATCTACAACCAAAAACGAAATAAAGCTAAATCATTAGTGAGACAAGCCCATCAAGAATCTTGGGATAGATACGTGAATATGTTAGAATATGATGTATTCGGAAGACAAAGTATAGCCTATAAAGTATTAAAAACAATGAATTTAGAAGAATCTGATACGGCAAGATTAAATATTATTTCCGGGAAAGAATGGTTGGAATACTTTGTAAAATTATGGAGTGGGGTTGAAGAAATGCACTCACCGGTAGAAGAAAAAGGAACAAAAAGAAATGTAGATATGTTAGATATGAAAGAGCTTGATAATGCGTTGAAGTCCCAAAAAAATAGGAAATCCTGTGGTCCTGATGGGGTTAACATAGAATTAATGAAATATGGAGGTATGTTACTAAAATTTCGACTGCTCCATCTAATGAATGAATGCTGGCAAAGATGTACAATACCAAATGAATGGTTAGATTCGTTAATTATTCCATGTTTTAAAAAAAGGAGATCGGAGTAAATGTCACAACTATAGGGGTATTTGCCTACTTAACTCCTGCTACAAATTATATGCAAAAATTGTGAATAACAGAATAGCTCCAATTGCAGACTGCACTCTCCCCCAGGAACAACAGGGGTTTAGAAAAGGTCGATCAACAATAGATGACATATTTACATTAAATACAAAAAACAAATAATTGAGAAACGAGTAGAGTTTAATAGAGAGACACATTTAGCCTTCGTGGATATTGAAAAGGCTTTTGATAAAGTCAACAGATGTAAATTATGGAGCATTATGAAAGAAGAAGGGTATCCAAGTCATCTTGTACAAGTGGTGAAAAGTATGTATGACAATACTAATATCGCAGTAAAATACAATGGGTATGTTTACGGAAAGAGAATTATAAATAAAGGAGTAAGGCAGGGAGACAGTCTTTCGCCAACACTCTTTAACATATATCTGGGATATATAATTAAAAGGTGGAAGAACATGGTGCCCTCAGGAATCCACCTGGGCAAAAATACATTTTTATATACTCTTTTATATGCTGACGACTAGGTAATCCTGCAGGAAAACGAAGATAATTTGCAAATTTCTATTTACCAACTGGAGCAAATTTTAAAGGAGTACAATCTGATAGTATCAGTTAATAAAACCAAAGTAATGGCTTTTAAAGGAAAAGAATCGATAAGGACAAAGATTGTGCTTCAAAATATGGTTTTAGAACAAGTGACACGTTTTAAATACCTAGGGTGCGAAATTACATATGGAAGAGATAGGGATATCACCAGCAAGATCCATAAGTTTCAAGCAATATGTGGAACCATAAATAGAACATTTAAAAAGAAAGCACGAAAAGAAACCCTGTTAAAATTTTATGATATAATGGCCCTCCCAGTTTTACTGTATGGATGTGAAACTTGGGTTCAAAAACAAGAAGATTGTAGGAGGCTTGAATCAGCAGAAATGAGATTTCTGAGAGGAGTAAAGGGCTGTACATTAAGAGACCAAATAAAAAGTGAAAAAATAAGAGAGGAATTAGGGCGGAAAGAAACAATACATGAAAAAATTAAGAAGTACAGACAGCAATGGGTGACACATATTGAAAATATGCCGCAAGACAGACTTCCAGTGCAAGCTCTAAATCATAAGATGCAAGGAAAAAGAAACATTGGAAGGCCAAGAATGAGATGGAAAGAGGCTGGAACAGGCAATATGCCTAATCCGTAAAGGAAGATGATGATGATGATGATGATATTATTCTTTGGTGCAAACAGAAAGTGGAGCGACCATCTGTACGTAGTAACAGCTCAAAATGGACTTATCTGATAACGCTGTAACCTACCAGACACGAAGACAACGGTGCTACCTAGTGGCTGATAAGCATACAAAACCATTAAACCAAACTAAAGAAAATTAGAGCAAAAATGCAGATACGTATTAACTTACCTGCGTATTTTAATGGGCTTAATCAGAATCCGAAGACTCACCACCAGATTTGCGCCACCAACATCAATTTTTTTAATCGCATAAAACCACCGGGATTGTAAATTGCACGGTGTGTTTTTTCAGATTTAAAAAAAATAATTGGAGGGTGGTGTGGTGCAGTTCTGTCTTCAGATTCTGATTCAGCGCGTCGACATAACTAGAGAAATATGTGCCATGTCTTTCGGTCTCGCAACTTTTGTTTGTATGTGCCTCTGTTATTAACAAGTAATACGAGAGAACGACACAGACTTTTTCACACTATTTTCCTAATATGTTTATTTTGGGATACGTTTTCGGATCTTCCCATTTGCTACCTTCAGGTGCCTAAAATACATTTTCTCAATTGTTTACTGCCACAATTGTTTTCTCTTAATTGTGTAGCTTCGCACACCGTTTTGGCCAAACCAATCTGGCCTGAGTCTGGAAAATTTCTCAAAAACGGCTCCAAATTTTTTCTTTAAATTTTTTGTGAGAATATAATAAAATACACTTATTAAGGTGGCATACGCCAGATTTTCACGATTACCTCTGAATGTTCGAAAAGTGCAAAAGATTTAATTTTTTGACATTTTCCTCCAACTGCAGAATTGAAGATAATTTTTCCTTTAAATGAAGTTTTTTATTCATAATGAGTAATGTTATTAGAGTCATGTACATGTTTTGAAAATGTTAGCAGTTTTCGCGCAACATTGCCTGCATTATGTGCAATTTTAAAAATATTACAAAAACAAGATTTTGTCAAAAACGGCTACAAATTTTTTCTTAAAACTTTTGGTAAGGATAATGCTAAATGTACTCTATGAAATGACATAAACGCCGTTATGTTCTATTCTTTTGTTTTTTCAGAAATTACAAAAATATACATTTTTTGACTTCTCATGTCGGCAATATTTACATTAGAGGCATTTTGATCGCATTTTTATATTTACGAGTCCATGTGCTTCAAATAAAGTTAAGTTTCTCGAGAACTCAACCATTTTTCTGAAAATTGTCTCAAAATTCCGTATTTTCAGAAACGCTCACACACCATTTTCTGATAAATGGCTTCGAATTTTTCGAACGGATAGTGCTAATTAATTGTTTAATATGACGTAAAGTTCATTTTAGGTTATTTTTTGCTTTTTTCAAAAATTAAACAAATGTAATTTTTTTAAAAGATCTCCCACACCTCTAATATGCACATTACCAGCAATTTGCAAACACTATTGTATTTGTAAGTTAATGTGTTTTAAATGACTTCTAATGAAGTGTTTCCAAAAATTTCGCAATTTTGGAAGCGCTTAAAGGCCATTTTCCTAAAAATGACTCCAGAGTTTTCAATGAAAATTGCCGTTTAGGACAAGGTTTTATTGTTCTTTAATATTTCAAAATTAATATTTCCCGTCAAATTAAGAAAATGTGAAAAAATGTACTTTGAGCGGCGATAGACGGCAGCTGGCAAGAATATGTGTCAAGTTTTTGACAACTAGCCGAGAACAGAGGAAATAGAAAACTAATACGGGAAAGTCTGTGCCATTCTGTAGCACCACTAGTTGAACATTGCAATAGGGCAAATGTAAAATGGCTTTCACTGAATGGTAACACCATGTAATATATCTTTTACATTATACTTATTGTAGACTGGAAATGATAAAGTCCTTGCATGGCGTACACAAATTAACTATCTACTATTATTCATGCATTATGTTGAGTCTGATACAGAACACAAAGTGTGACGAAACCATCTACTGATTTGTGAGTTGACTCTAACGTTTCAGTGAAAAGGTTTCAAATATCTAGAAATTAAAAACATTAAAAAGACATCCATTTTAACTAGTGGTGATTCAACAGTATATAGTGTCTTGCATTATTTCTAACTATGGCAATTTTCGAAAATTCAGAGATTTCAACGATAATGAAGCCTACGCCATTCTTTTAAGCTCCCCTTTTTACTTTCCCGTATTTACGGAGTAATATACTTAGTATAGGGAAAGTTACGTAATGCTGCACGAAAAAACTGCTCGGCAGAAAATAATTCATTGCCGAGGTCTAATAACTAAAAAGTGGATAAAACCAGTTGTTAAATTAAGAAGAAAATTCTCTAACACTGAAGTAGCCAAAATCCCTGATTTGTGCGTTCTTCATACTGAAAAACTAACTGAAACCAAAAGTCCGTCCATCTGTCCGTCTTTCCCCCTGTCAGTCTGTCCGTATGTTCATCAGTTTGTGAACAACCATAGCGCCTAAACCATAAGTACGACTTCTTCCAAAATGAATATTCCGTGGTCGATCATGTTCCACTCGAGGCACTGCAATTTTGAAAACTTTTCTTCAGAATTTGGGGGTACTTTGCATGAAGTCTCCCAAACATTTTCAAAATTTTCTTAAAAACGGCTCTATTTTTTCTTAAATTTCTTGTAAGAATAGAGTATAATACTCTTGTTAAGGTGGCATACGTCCGATTTTCACGGTTAGCTCTGAATTTTCGAAAATTACAAAAGTTTGAATTTTGTTCGGCGTCTTCCTTCAACTACAAAATTGAAGATGGGGATTTTTCCTTCAAATGAAATTTGTTCACCAACGTTAGTTCTTTCTTTAAGACCCTGTACATTTTTCATCATTTTAGTAGTTTTTGCACAATATTGCGTTCAATATATGAGATTTTAAAAAATTAAAAAAAACAAGATTTTCTCAAAAACGGCCCCAGATGTTTTCTTTAAACTTTTGGTAAGGATAAGGCCCAATGTGCAATCTCAGATCACTTAAACGACATATTGCTTTATTCTTTGTTGTTATTTTTTTTAAAAATTACAAGAATTAATTTTTTCGACACGTCTTTCACGTCGTTGCCATTTACATTAGCGGAAATTTGTTCACATTATTATATTTATAAGTAAATGAGCTTTAAATAATGTTTAGTAAAGTTTCTCGAAAACTCATCCGTTTTCTGTGAAAACCAGGTTAATATTCCGCATTTTCGGAAACGCTTCGAACGGTTAGTACTAATTGCTCTCTTTAATATGACGTAAAGTTTATTCTAAGTTTTGTTTTTTCAAAAATTATACAAATGTAATTTTTTTGAAAAATTTGATACATTGTTAATATGCACATTTTCAGCAGGTTGTAAACAGTACTGTATTTGCGAGTTGATGTACTTCAAACGACTTCTCATGATGTTTTTCGAAAACTCAAATATTTTCTGTGAAAAAGAGCTACAAAATTTGCATTTACAGCAGCGCCTAAACGACATTTTCTTAAAAACGGCTCCAAAATTTTCAAAGAAAATTGCCATTTCGGACAAAGTTTAGTGTTTTTTAATATTCTAAAATTAATATTTCCGGTCTACCTTTAGGAAACCGAAAAATTAATAAAATATCAAAAAAATGTAATGGTGGCTGTGATAGATGGCAGCTGGCAAGTGTATGTGGCCATTGCTAATAACTATCCCAGACACAAGGAAATAGATAACTAATACGGGAAAGTCTGTGCCATTTTGTATCACCACTCGTTACTTTCCCGTATACACGGGGTACGTATACACGGAGTAATGTATGTAGTATAGAGAATGTTATGTAATGCTGCAGAAAATTGATTTCGAGATTTCTTTGGAAATATGTTTTCGTGTCCCCTGATACCGAAAAAATTGCTTGTTTTTTTTTTCAAAATACCGTCTGTCTCTCCGTCCATCAGTCTGTTAACATCACTAGCGCCTGAACCATAAGTACCATTTCTTCCAAGATAAATATCCCCCGGTCGATCTGGCTCCTCTAGAGGTGCCTTAATTTTGAAAAACGTTCTGCAAAATTTGAGGATACTTAACATAAACCCTCCCCCGGATATTTTCAAAGTTTTCTAAAAAAATGGCTCCAACTTTTTTATTTAAATTTCTTGTAAGAATAGAGAAAAATTCACTTATAAAGATGGCATATGTCCGATTTTCACGGTTAACTCTGAATTTTCGAAAATTCAACAATTTTGAACTTTTTTCGGCGTCTTCCTACAAATGAGTTATTCCACCTCTTACACTTACAAAACGTCACTATTTGTTAGCAACTCGATACTTTTTATGCGGTCTAAGGTTGAAAATTGTTGACCCGTGATCCCACACTTTCAGAAACATTTACAATTTTTTTTCCGGAAGTATCTTGCAGGCGGTAATGTTGAAAAATATTTTGCGCAAATTCTCTTTCGTTTATAAAAATAAGATTACACTTATATTTAACGAAAAAGACGTCTTTCCTGTGATGTAAATATAATTTTTGTAAACATGTTACGTAAATATTTAACGCGTGACTTACTGCTCGAACTACGGGACGTCAATCACACAATGCATAGTGATGTCCAAACAAAAACAACAGTAAGAGTTGCGTTATGAATCGCAGAAACACACATATGGTGTCAAATGGAAGTCTTCTTGCGATTATTAAGTTTATTTGTGAACAACGGACACTGTTAGGGTTTGCCGGAAACAGAGCAGCCTTCTTTCTCAGATATACTGCGTCAGTGGTGTAAACGGAGGTATCCTCGAAACATGTGCGTTGTTCTGTGAAGTTAGTTGCAGAAAGCCCTACTCTAATATCAATATAATTGTTATTTGCATTTTCTTAACATGAAAAATCTATAATTGCAGAAGTTTGTTACAACCAGCATTATTGAGAAGTTGAAAATTGACTGTCTGCAGACAAAACAAAGTTATATGTTTTGGAAAAACTGGTTTTCATAATTCCTTCTCGTGATGAATCAATTTTTTTCAAGACAATGAGAATCGACCATACTTATTAATGCCGCAAATACACTAAGCGATCCAAAGTACCCGGTCACGTGGCTGAAAATGACTTCCCAGTTTGTGGCGCCCTCCATCAATAATACTGGAATTCAATAGGGTGTTGGCCCACCCTTAGTCTTAATGACAGCTTCCATTCTCGCAGGCATACATTCAATCAGGTGCTGCAACGTTTCTTGGGGAATGGCAGCCCATTCTTCATGGAGTGCTGCACTGAGGAGAGGTATTGATGTAGGTCGGTGAGGCCTGGTATGAAGTCGTCGTTCCAAAACATCCCAAAGGTGTTCGATAGGATTCAAGTCAGGACATTGTACAGGCCAGTCTATTACAGGGATGTTATTGTCATGTAATCACTTCGCCACAGGCCGTGCAATGTGTACAGGTGCTTGATCGTGTTGAAAGATGCAATCGCCATTCCCGAATTGCTTTTCACTTGTGAGAAGCAAAAACGTTTTTAAAACATCAACGTAGGCCTGTGCCGTGATAGTGCCACGCAAAACAACACGGGGTGCAAGACCCCTCCATGAAAAAGACGACCACATCATAACACCACCGCCTCCGAGTTTCACTGTTGGCACTACACAAGTAGATGTACTTTGTATGTTCTGGCGCACTTCCACTATCTCAATGAATTTAGTCACAAAAAATGTCCAAATTAAATTTGAGCAAGTAGTTGCCCAATGCGCCAAGAGAAAATGCAAGTGTAAACAAAAAATCTAAATTTGATCATATACTCTTAATCATTTGACCCACTAAACTAATTTTTCTTTTCTTTTAGTCAACGTTACATAGTCGCATTAGTCTTAATCAAAAAAACAATTACATAAGATATTAAACTAATTTTTCTTTTCTTTTAGTCAACGTAACATAGTCGCATTAGTTTTTAATCAAAAAACAATTACATATGCGCTTTTATGAATGAGTTCATAAAAACAAACTGTATAATTAGAACTGTGATTTATCTAAAACTTTTCAATTATTTTCTCATTCTCCAAATCATAAATCAATGTTTTGTCACCAAGTAGGTTTACATAACAATGAGTATTAGCAGGCATATTATTCGAAAGTGTTCCACAAAGTTTAATATTATTTCTAAAATTAATTGTTTCTCTTTTTCTCTTGCTGGCATTTATCACAAAAATAGGACTTTTGTTAATAAATGTTTCAGGATCTAACATCATTCTCGTCCTCTGTTTAACAACTCTTTGAAACGCTGTGTATGCCTCATAAGCATTTAAATACATTTTCTTATTAATATCTAAATTCCAAAATTCAAGAGGAAAAACCTCATTCTTACTGTTTTTCAAATACAAATTTTCTAGTTTACAATGATCGAATAGACTAGAGACAGCATTTTGATTTTCTTTTCGATTGGTTTGAAATACGACGAATACAAAATCAGGCATATCAAATTCCTTAGAGTTGAATTGCGTTGTTAAATCTAGTTCAAATTGTTTACCGTTTAAACCTGAAAATTCAATACACTGATTAGTTCCAAATGTTATAGATGTTTTTCGGTTCTTTAACATCGTTCCTCTTATTTGATCAGCATAGTTAGATTGATAAACAACAATAGGCATTTTTACTGAAATGTTTTTAATTACAATTTTTCCTTCTTTTGGTGTCGTTGATGCATCACCCCATCTGAATAAACAATTATCATCATTCGCACCGCGTCTAAAAGAAATCTGTAAACCTCCTTTCCACATTATTTCCTGGTAATCTTGAAAGAACCCAAATAGCAATTTAAGCGGAAAGAGAATTTCATTTTCCTTTCTTTGAATTTTCTCACCAGTAAAGAAACACATGCTTAACTCTTTTGTGTCATCTGACGAATAATAGGATCTAACCATAGTAGTTGAAACAATTCCTGGATGATCAATTCTTTCAATAATTGTACCATGTTTCCTAATCGTTATATCTGAAAACATATGAGGAAAGAAATTTTCCACCAGTTTAATATTTGAAGGGTAAGTAGTAAAATTTGACCCATCATCTTTATGAACAACTTCGAATTGCATATAGCAATGAGCGTGGTGAGGATAACAAAACCCATTACCAATATTTATGTCAAAGTCAATGTTTTGATTGTACAAATTGATATTTCCTTTTGTTCGGTCATTTGGTGGAAATGACTGGAATTCATAACTTTCTACCTTCTCCATTTATTATAAATATTTTTTTAATTTTTATGAATATTTATCCATAAAAAGACATTTTCATTCTTCACTCTTCGCATGAACAATCGCATACAGTCGCATGAACAATTAACTTGTAACCAGCCTTATATCCTTTACCCTCTTTAACAGTAACATACAACCGATCACCTTTCTGGAAATAAACTTTAAAAGGATTAAAATGATTAAGACTTCTTTTCAATGACTCAGGTGGTCTTGTTACATAAATCTCTAAATCATCTCTTAGTATGTTTGTTGATATACTTGTCACCCAACCATTATACATAACTTCGAAAAAGGGCAAACCAAAAAATTCAAATTTCCCACTATCTTTTAAAGTTCCATAAAGCACAAGAATACTTGTAATGTTCTTTTGAAAATAGTCTAATGGAATCGGGACTTTTAATTCCATTGGTTCAGGAAGTTCAGTCGGTTTCTTCTCTAATTTTTCTTTTAATTCTTTTATTTCATCACCTAATTGCGACCTAATAGCTATATCGTTTAATGATGTTATTTCTTTCAATTTATTTATTTCTTCATCTAGCTGAGACTTAATAACCACATCGTTGTCTAATGTTCCTGCTCCCACTTTCCTTAATAATTTACCATGAAAGTTATAATTTCCAGATGAACCAACTTTAGGTAAAATTGCTATTAAACCTTCTGTTTATTTTTTGTGATCTTTCATTATACTTTCCATTTGACTTTTATTAATAGCATCTGTCGGTTCAGTTCCATCTTTCAAATGAGTAATTTTATTCCCTTTAACAATTATATGCCCCGATTCGAAATTTAAATTCCTCTTAATGGCAACCATACTCTTATTTAATCCTGTAATAATACCATCTCTTCTAGTTAAATCATCTGATAGTTTATCTATGTTTTCCTTCAAACTACGAACTAAAGAACCTACATCTGATAAGTCAACTTCCTTAGAACTACCTTCTTCTGACTCATTACCAAACACACTTAAATACATTTATTTAATAATTTTTTATGGATTTTTACCCATAAAAGTTAAACTAACATATTTAATACCTCATCAAAACTCTTATCATTAGAAAGCTCATTCAAAACAAATAAACACAAATGTCCGCAAATAACAGTATTAAAATCTTGAATCCTTTTGTCATTGTAAAATATTCTTGTGTTCTTCAAATATGTAACTATTTCTTTCGAAGGTCTCCCACCATAAGAATCAAATATATATGAAACATTTCCTTCTTTCCAATAACAAACCCAATGTGTTCCTTCGTTTCGTGATTCATCCAAATTGACTACAGCACACTCATTTGTTAACGGATTATTAGGAAGTTCATCAGCCATAAAAACACCTCTAAAATTCTTTATATTCATTTTCCTAACAATTTCAACAATATCAAAATTAGACAACGGACTCAGTTTTTTGCCTTTCAGTTTTTTGACTTCTTAATTCCAGTACCTTTCTTCTCCATAGCTAAGTTGTGTCGTTTCATTTCTTCAAGTTCGCTCTTATTTTTGTGAACGTCTGAAACGGTTTTAGCAATAGCAGCAGCACCACCAGCAACACTTCCTATTGCACCGATAGCAGCTAAAATTGCAGGTATTGTAAAAATAAAACCACCAACATGTTTCTTTTCTTTTACTAATTTTTTCATCTGTGCTACACTTAAAGTTAAAGTCATACCTTGACCCTTTGCTAAACATTTCTCTTTTTCACTTATTTGTTTCTTGGTTAAAATGTGGTCAATATTCATTACTCTCAACTCATTCTCACTCAACTTAAACGAAGCTCCATTAACAGCCATTTATTTAAAGAAAAAAACTTTTATGAACCATTATTCATAAAAGCATAATCTAAGTTTAACAACTAACTATTTATAAACTCCAACCCATTTTCCTTTTCGTATACATAATACCAGCAACACCTGCCGATGCTAATTTTTCTTTCCAATCTGAATCTTTACTAAATACATTAACTAATGCTTTGTCTTGTAGAACTTTATCTGCTTCGTGTCTTTTGCTTAATTCTTTGTTTTCGTGATAAGCTATATCGTGTTCTTTACAAGCCTCATCTAAATTATTAATACCTTCATCACCTCTTTCTAATCGTTCTTTTAACTTAGTAAACGGCCCGCAGTACCTGTATCCAGGAATATGAAGCTCAGGCATTTTAAGATTATTTAAAGCCCAATTAATTATTCCTTTACCATATTTCTTATTTTCCCAGAACGATGGTGGTAACATGTTTAAGAATTTTATTACGTATGATGTGCCTTTAGGATTATTAACTACAAAATCATTGAACTTGGAAGATAGCATTTTCATTATAGAGACTTTTTCATTTCGATAATTATTATTGCCTGCTTTCTCTTCCCCTTCGATAACAGCCAAACGATCAATTAAGTCTCTAACATCATTCATCCAAACATATTCAACAGGTAACTCATTATATTCTTTCACAAAGCCTTCTCCGCTTTTTGGTGTTCTTCTCCTTGGTGTACTAGTTTCGAAACTTGATTCTCCTTCGAATGTTGAACTGCTTTCGTTTGTGCATGTTTTTCCTAGAATGTGCTTAATTATTGATTTGTATTTCGCTCCTTTACTTGCTCTCGGTTTACCTTTACAAAATATTGCATTTGTTCCAAGTAAAATTTCAGCATAATTCTGCATATCATCTTCTTCAAATTTTGAGTCAAGATCCTCCATAGTAATATCCTTTTGAGTAAGAAGATTCATTAAACCATTAGTGGCTTCATATGTTTTTCCTAGTACACTTAACTGATCAATTTGTCTTCCACCAATTGTTAATGTGCTAAATTCTACAGGTTCGTCACCAATATATTTTTCTGCACCTTGTGATTTTAAGCCGAAAGTTTTGTCGTTGCAGTTGTTCAGGTATTTTAATAATCGTAATCCTATACAAGTTGGTTTTCGTTTTGGAGTTGCGCCAAGTTCTTGTGATTCTTCATCTTGTTGATAATCACGAGCCATTTGGTTTGCTATGTATTTCATTTCTCTTTTTTGAGTTTCTTCTGCAAAATCACGAAGCACGTTATCTACTTCCGATTCGTTTAATGTTCTGTTGACTTCCAAATCTTCACTTGTGTTTATTAATGGATACTTTCTAAATGGAACAAGTTCTTTACTTTGATTTTCAATAGCCTTATCTAGTTTGCTTTCAAGTCTTTCGCCAAGGTTACCAATTGCATCAATCATCGGTTGTTCCTGTTTTTTGTATTTATCATACTCATCAACTCTTTTGTTTGCCCAACCTCTAAATCTATCTCTTAAGTATTCTCTCATCTTGATTGCTTCTTCAGCTTTTTTCACATCATAAGGATTCTTCATCTTACTAGCCATTTATTATAAAGAAAATAATTTTAAACGTAAACATAACATTAACATAACTTAAAAACAACCTAAACACATCTATGTGAAAAGAAAGTCTTTAATTTTGTTACGATATTTACCATCTTTTAGTTTTCTCGTCACATCAATCGTCATAAAACCATAGTCTTCATCCCAACACTCACTACACATACTTCTCAATTCATCAAAGGTTACATCACCACAAACAAAATCATCATAAATGTGTTTTAAATTAGTGTTGTCTTGTCTAAATAAACATAGAAAGTTCACATTGTCTCTTACACATTGTTTTGGTACTTTGGTGTATGTTTGAGCTAAATAAAAACAAACGATCAAACACAATCAATATTCAATACAATCAATATTCTTATGTCTACCACGTGTAAAGAAATCACGCACATTATTTTGATTCACTAGCATATAATCATCAAACACTACTACAGAATTATTTTTACAGTCGTCAAGAGGTATGTCTTCTCTCGAAAATGTTGCAATTGAATGACCTATATCTTTTTCAATTGAATTGTAATAGTCTTGTAATTGAGAGTACTTTGGTTGATTTAAGCTTGTCGAGAATATATATAAGTGTTTACCCTTCCAATCTAACCACCCAGGAGAAAGAATGAAATTATCAATCATTAAAGTGGATTTACCGCAATTAGAAGGACCAACAATTAAACAACGAATTGATTCAGGTAATAGTTCGCCGTTACGTTTTGTTTTTTGTTTTTCAGGTAAGCGTACATTAATATTCCAATCAACTTTCTTTCTTCTACTCATTTATTATAAAGCTTTTATGGCGACCAAACCATAAAAGAATATAAATAATTCATTTTTTTAAATGATTCATTGGTAATTATTAACCTTTTCATTGTATAATCCGATAACATATTTTTTCACGTGATTTACCCGTGATTTTCACGGATATATTATAAAGCTTTTATGGCGACCAAACCATAAAAGAATGTCTAAATCAAATCATCTATCAACTCTCCTTCTTACAAGCTCATGCAGAAACTCATGTATCAAGTGTATAAAAGAAAAGAAGCAATTTTTACACCTACTGTTTCGATTCTCATCGTCAAGCTCTTCTCTACTCATATTTATTTTAAAAAGTTTTCACAATTGAATATTTAAAACAACTGTTACATTAGCTCCATCAAAATCAATCGGATTGTTATTTTCATCAGTAAACCAAACACGTATTCTTTCTATTCTTTGATTGAGAGGAAAATATAAAAGGTGTTTTGGTTCAAATGATATTAAACGGCCTAATTGAATATTTGAAATGTTGAAAGTTGAAATGATGTTAGATGTCGAATGCTTATGATCATCATATTTAAATATCATCCCATCAGCCAAATCACAGTGAACATTAATTGTATTGAAAGGTAATATCTTTGGAACTGTTTTACCAATGCTTTTTGTTTTAGCTTCTATATCTTCTTCAAAACCTAAAACTTTACCAATTGAGTTAGGCTGATTAAACCTTAATTTGAAATCAGATATTACTTCTACTCTATTCTTAATTGTGTTAGCTTTTATATGAATGTTTGTTGAATTAAACGGTTCTTTTGATTGGATATGTTTTGCTAGTTCTTCTATGTTCTTATATTGCCCTATTTCAATTTCGATTTGCTTATCATCATCATAATGCAAGATATTGTTTTGTTTGGTTACATTTGGAGTTAAATAAGTTGAATAAAAACTAACTAATGAAACAGAAGCATCAATATGTCTGATTGGATAGCTTAATCGTTTTTCGAGAATGTAGTTTTCCTTTGTTAACATACCATTAAAGAGTAACGTCAATCCACTCATTTATTTAACAAATTATTTAATAAATGTATTGTGTAAAGTGTAAGAAACAAACTGATTTTGTTAAAGGTTCTCTAAGAAAGGAATTAACATCTAATGGTAGGTTTATGCATAAAAGTACTTGTAACGAATGTGGTTCTATAAAATGTCAGTTCGGTAAAGGAATTAAACAGGAATATGTGGATGTAAAGATTAAGCAGGAGTATGATCCAATTAAAATTAAACAAGAACAGAAGCCAATTAACATTAAGGAAGAAATTGTTAAAGAATTACATAAACCAACAAGACGTAACTTCAAACGAAGAAACATTATTACAAATGGTATTGATGATCTTTGGCAAGCTGATTTAGTAGAAATGGATAGTGGAAAACTGAAAGGTATTTCAAAAATTAATAAAGGCTTTAAGTACTTGTTAACTATAATTGATGTATTCAGTAAGTTTGCGTGGGTTATACCTTTAAAAGATAAATCTAGTTCGAATATAATAAATGCATTTGAAACTGTGCTTGAAGAACGAATACCAAAAAACTTACATACAGATGAAGGAAGAGAATTCTATAACAAGGATTTTAAACAACTGATGAAGTTAAACAATATTAATCATTATTCGACACATAGCGGTATTAAGGCTGCTGTAGTTGAAAGGTTTAACAGAACATTGAAAGAGAAAATGTTCAAAGCGTTCTCTATGCAGGGATCGTACAAATGGGTTGAATTGTTGCCTAAACTTGTAAGTGAATACAATAATACAGTTCATTCGACTATTGGTATGAAACCTAAAGATGTTAGTAAAAAAGATGAGCAAATGTTGTTAAATAGTGTGTTTAAGCAGCAGTGCGCTGTTGTTAAAAATAAGTATAAGATTGGAGATAAAGTTAGAATAAGCAAATCCAAAGGCTTGTTTGAAAAAGGTTATACTCCTAATTGGTCAACAGAAATATTTGAGGTTTATGAAACCATACTATCTAATCCGCCAACTTATAGGATCAAGGATTTAAACGGAGATCATGTTGAAGGTTTGTTTTATGAACCTGAATTACTTAAGACAAAATATTCAGATGTTTATTTGGTTGAAAAGGTATTGAGAAAGAAAGGTGATAAAGTGTTTGTTAAATGGTTAGGTTTTGATAGTTCTCATAACTCATGGATTAATAAAGCAAGTGTAGTTGTTTAAATTACTTTTATGGTTAAATGCCATAAAAGAGCGATCTTAAAACAAAAAACATTTATTCATCATCTTCTTCATCTTCACTGCCACTAGTTTTTGGTTCTAATTGTTTTTCGTCTGATTTATCTGTAAATTCAATCTTATGGAAACTTCTACCTCCACTCAATTTGATTTTACCTTGATAAACTAGATATAGTTGCTCTTTACCTGCGTTAATTATATTTAGAGTTTCTTCATCAAACAGTTCAATATAACGATCTGGTAAAAACATCTTATAGTCACGGATGAAAACAACAATCTTATTTCCAAGTTTAGTTTCTTCTAATTCGATCTTTTTGATTAATAGTGTTTTGTTTTTTGGTATTTCGTTTAGACTCCTGAATTGAACATTGGGCTTGTTGATTTGATTGAGTTTATTAATAATGGACTCCATGATCCTATTTATTATATAATTAAAAATATTTTTTAAAACCATTTTTTGTTAGTCAGAATCAGATTCATATCGAGTTCTAACACGTATTTCACCTTCATAGTCAGAGTCAGAGTCAGTATCCCATTCACTGTCAGAAATAAACGAATTATTAAAGTTATACTCATCACTTTCAAATGGTGTAACTTTTAAAAGATTTCTACATGTTGGGCAGGTGTTGTTATTTTGTAACCAGGTTTCTAAACACGATTCACAGAAAAAATGATTACAAACTGTTTTTACCTTATTAGCACGACGTCTAACGAACAAACATATGCTACAAGTTTTTCTATTTTTCCCAACACTTTTATACATACTACGATTGAGTCTTTCGATTACGGCATTAGATACCTTATTATTATTTATTAAAGTGTTCCAATTAACTTTAGTTGCAAACTCTATAATGAAATCATCTGAAAGTTCTTGGTTAGAGCAAACAACATCCCAATTAACTTGATCTTTAAAGTCTCGAATGAATTGTTCACTTAACTTTTGATATTTACAAACTGTATACCACGTATTGCTGTCGTAATTGTTGCTAAAATCTGTTAAAAACTGTTCTGAAAAATCTTTCCTGATCGTTAGAATCATTGACCAAGTGTTTGGGGATTTATACATATATTTATCTTGAAACTCTCTAATGAAATCTTCTGACACTTTTTGATAGTTAATAAAATGTAACCAATTGAATTCTTTATCTTTAAATTCTCTGATGAAATCTTCGCTTATTTTATGTGAACAGCCAATACCATGCCAATCAACTTTGTGACTGAACTCTCTTATAAAGGTTTCTGTAAACTTTTGATTATATGACATTTCAGACCAATCTAATTCGTTTTCAAATTCTCTTATGAAGTCTTCTGAAAGGTTGGGATAAGCTGATACTTTTTTCCATTTAATGTTTTTAGTTCTAAGAGTTTTCACTACATCATGTCTTAATTCTTCATCATCATAGAGCTTCACTAGTTTGTCGTTTGGTACAATCGTTAGAAGTTTATTAATAATGTTTGTTGATTCTTTACCAAAGCGGTTAGGTTATTTTGAGGTTGTTGTTTGTGTTTGTTGATTAAGGCTATTAGATCTGTTTTTCTAAGGTTTGAATAACCACAGATTCCATTTTTTCTACAGTATTGTTTAAGTTGTAGGGTAGATTTATTCTCCATAACTATCATCTCAATATTTATCTTTAAACTTATTTTATTTAATCATTTTCAGTCATTTTCGAAGGTCTTAAGTAGTGTCCTTTACATATCTTAATTTTTTATTCTTTTTGATTTATTCTTCTTGTTCAATTTTATAATGTCCCCAAGGTAATGTGTTTATTCCATTTGGTAGTATGTATCGTTTATCATCTTTAAAGCTGAGTGCTAGTTTGTTTACTTCTATTGTATGTATTTCATGTTTCTGACTTCGAATGAGTCTCATCGTTTTATAAATTTCAGTTTGTTTATCTAAGCATGATTTATAGTCTTCGAACTTTAATTCATTTTTCACAATACATTTCTTAATTCCTTTAGCCTTTTTGATTTGACCAGTTTCCGAATTCATAGCATACATCTTAGACCTCAAGCCGACAAACTCTTTCATGATTTTTCCTTTAAGTTCATCTTTCATTTTTCCTAATACTTTCTTATTGACTTGGGGTATATTGTACGGGTTGTCGATTGGATAGTCGCTTGTGTCGAAGTAGTTAATCATTTGTTTTACATCTTGATAAAAGTCATCAGTTTTAATTTCGTATGTAAGAGAATCGGTATCCATATAACAGATTGAAATATTGTTTCCGTATTTAGGTTTCATTATGTTGTAATGGAAGTTATACATTAGTTCTTTAGATATATCGAGAATACACATTCCAACATAAATAGGTTTGTTAAATTTGATTTTTGTTTTGTTCATATGAATTGCTGCAAGGTGTTCTGTGTATATGGTTCTGTGTTTGAAGTTTGGTTTAGCAATGAGTTTATCACATAACTTAGGATTCGAGATTAATCTTATATCAACTCTATTACGTATGTTTTCCATTGTTTTACCGAATACAGAATTATTCATAAGTTTGTAAAAGTCTTTTTCGAAATCGTTAGTTGCTTTGGTTCTCATTTGAGTGTTAAAGTCGATATAATTCTTCAACCAGTTAGATTGTTTAAACTTTATTACTCTATGGATTTTCTTTAGTTTTAGTCCTAGTTTTAAACACTGTTGTAAGTTTCTATAATGAATGACATATTTTTCTTTGTTATCTAATGTTGTTAATAATTTCTGTTGGTTAGAATCAGGCGGACATTTGTTTTCTGGTGCTAATGGAAAGTCTTTATGAAAATCGTGTACTTGTACAGGATATTCTAAATCAACCTCTAGTATGTAGCCGATTTTACTTTCTTTTGATATGTTATTAATATTAAGGTTTTTAATCTCATTTTCAGTTAGCCATTTAAAGTCGCCATAAGGTAAATATTGTGACATAGCCCAGCCATAAAGATTATTCGCACCTAAGTAGGCTAGGTAAGTACTTTCTTTTGTTTGATCATAGTCTGTCATATATTTATTATTTGTTTTTGAGTATCTTTGACAACATTGAGAAATTCCGCCTCTAATACCTTTCTCAGTCATAAGTACCATATCATAATCGCTTAGTAAATCGAGTTTAACTTTAGTCATCTTTAACATTGCATCAAATGCTAAACCAGGGCTTGTATAATACCACGCTGGATCGAGATTATAACCATTCATACATGTTGTTCTAAAATTTTCGAATACGTCAGAAAGCAAAAGAGTGTCGGTTTTAAGATACAAATCGTGGTATTGTCCCATGTTCTTAAGATTGAAATGTTTCCATATTCTTTTTGCGTGTTTGTAATCTTCATCTGTTATATGTGTTTGTTCAAGACTTTTTGGTGGGAGTTGTGTTTCCTTAAACTTATTCCAAGAATCCATATAATCATATGGGTAAACACCCTTTCTAGAAACTAATTCTAATTCCGTGTCATCAAAGTATTCTTTTGTTATATTCAGTTGGTCATGATTTAAATTGTTAACTAATGAAGCAAGAGAGGATGGCATAAATCTAAACGAATCGAGAAATCTTAATTTAATAGAACCAACATCCTTTGAAAATGTAATGTATTTTTCTTCGTTGTCTGGAATAAGATTAATAGATAGAGTTGTACAGCCTAATTCCTTAACAAATAGATGTGAATCGTACCCCGAGAGATTATGTAAAAAGACTGGTACAAATGTTGGTATTTTCAGTTTAAGATTGCAGTTGTTACAAGCTGGTGCAATGAACTTTCCTGTTACATGATCATGATGTGCAACTTTATAATTCTTCTTAGTGAAACACTTGTTACAATAGGTACATGTTGTTGCATTTTTCAATCTTTCATTTATCTCCTTTTTGTAAATAATATCTAATTTGTTTTTGTATATATGTGCAATCTTCTCAGCTTGTTTCATTAGACTTTCAATAAATTTTCTTCGTGCATTTTTTCCTCTATAGTACTTAAGTGTTTCAGCTGTTCCATTTTTAACAACACAATAAGAGAAACCGCTGGGTTCATGCTTCTTGACATTTAGTTGTGTATTTATAATTAGGATTTGGTTGGCAAGTATCTAACTTACAATTTAACATTCGAAGGCGGCATAAATAACATATGGTACTTTCATTGTGTTTTGTATGTTTTTAAATTGAACCTTTTCACCAGGCTCTGGCATTTCAATCATAGCTCGTTTCATTTGTACAACACATTATGATATGTTCTTATATTTTTGATTCTGTATTAAAGTGAAGTAAACAACTCTACATATATACTTTTTTCTGTGTGTTTGCTATCTGTGATGAGATTAAACGTGAGAGATTACGAATAAGGCATAATGTTTCTTTTCACCTTTAGTAGGCGAGTAATAAATCAACATCTTTGTTAGAAGGTCGTCTGCCTTTGTTTGGATAATAAGGGGAAATTTTATGATTTTTATCATAACCGAATACATTAATTTGTAATCCAGTTGTTGTTCTATTTTTCGATATATCTT